>OX104115.1:30122698-30252879 GCA_944474755.1 Limnoperna fortunei
TAAAATCAATCATCGTTATTAAAACACTTCTTCTGCACACATTTTTAATTAGCGTTGAAACTGGGGAAATCTTTACCCGAATATCAATTGGCTAAAGAGTGTTGATGATAGTAATGAAAGTAAATCTTATTTCATTATATTTCCTGCCAAAATAAATTTAGAAAGCCTCTTTCAGCAGAATTTCCATTTAAATTATTACTCCCTTGTAATACATATAGAATTCCTTTGTTTAAAAGTTCAAAGATATCAATTTAGGAATCTCTCCGATTATAAAATGACTTCAAGAATAAAAAAGAAAAATAATTTTGTATGGATTATAATATGGAGACATAAAACCTGACACGTGTTTCTTGCGCACAGAGAAATGATACATGTACACAATGCTTAAAGAATTTTGATTTTATCTTTAATCTTTAGTAGTTCAATTTTTAATGTAAAATGTTATTGAGTTTGGGGACTGTTGATCTTTTGACCAAGAGTGCTGTTACGAAAATGGTACAGTTAAATGGGACATACGGTTTTTCAGATAGGTCAAACTGAAAAAACTAGTGATAGAGGACATACTTATATATTTCCATTTATTGAAACAGATCCAAAGGAGACAGAAGGAAAAGTGAGGATAGCTTATTGCACACTAGAGAGGCTACAGAAGCAACTAACTCAACTTATGGAAAAAAATGTCCATCTTTTTTATGGGATTTATGTAAAAACAATATCTTTTGATTATATGCACTTTGGCCTATTCGCAATATCTAAACTCGACCTAAAACTGGAAGACAAAAAGTATTGCAGACCATCTCAGGTATTAGAAGGCTTCAGAAATACTAGCATGTTTGCTTTTTTTCTCACTTCCAGCACTTGTTGATATTATACCACTTAAAGAACCCTTTTTATATGGTACCTTTGTTCAAGCAATTTGGTTGATGACCAAAAGCAGTGTTATATAGACCGTTGTAAGATTCTACTCTACTATTTCCTTAAGATGATGGATACACTTTATGGAGCTAGATATCTTACTCTAAATGCACATATTACAGAGTGTGTTATTTAGGACCATTGTTGGTATATGCATGTTTCCTATTTAAATCGATGAATAGAGAATTACTAAAACTATTTCCCGGAAAACAAGCTTTTGACATTCAAATTGTCAGTGCTATTAATATTCACCAGATACTTTCAAAGCTATTGAATACAATTCTTGATAAATATAAAAAAAGCTTTCAATTGTGGAAACTTATGTGAATATAGTAAAAACTGTGCTATGTATAAAACTGGATTTTGATGCCTTTGCTGTTGGAAGCGCAACTTTAAAAACTTGGAAAAGAACCTAAACATTTAGGGCTATTTGAAAAAATATTTCTAAGAGAACAAGTGTCTCATTCAAGACTGTATTCGAGAGTTACTGCCAGAAATTCATACACTGCGAAGTACATTCATACAAGATATGGATTTTAAATCTATTATGGAAAGCTCAAATTTGTTTACTTCACAGAGATGAGCCGTGCAATTGTCCGGAAGTGTGTTTTGTAAAAACAGATAATTTAATACATTATTTTCGTAAAGACTGTGAGACTTTTATTCCTGACAGTGAGGACAACCCACAATATCCCAGTTTAACTTAAAATCAAATCAATAAACATTTGTCAACTGATGTTGATAAATATTTTGCAATTTATTCTATAAGCTGTTTACGTCTTTGTGTACATTTATAATAGAGTAATGGAAAAAATAATAAAATTAAAACTTGTTAAGATGTTACCCTCAATTATATTTTATAACAAAGGATACCATTAGTTTCATCCCTTTTACTAAAAATGCATAACCGTATGCAAATACTTGTACTTGTTTATTTTCAAATATACTAGTATATATTTTTATAACAAGTTACAAGTATTTTCTGCGATTTAGTTTACAGGAGCTTATTGTTATAATTATAGTTATAAGTTAGGAATATTTGGTGCAGATTTATAAATAATAAGTACTAAACACAAAGTATTTGCAGTGAATATGCAATGACTTCAAATATTTACAGAAAGACTTTGGCAAACAGTGCGCAGCAATATGTTCGATAAAATAATATTGTTTCTGTGACGAATATTATGCAAAGAATAAAAATTAACTAAGTCCTTTTCATGACCATTTTGCGATGTATTTGAAGATTTTGTGCAAAGTGTCTAACAAACTTAAAGTAATCATTGTATATTCACTGAATGCAAAAATTTCGTGAAGTCTTTCCGACTATTCGCTACATGTTCCCAATATAATTGTTAGGTGTTCGCTGAAACAATTAAGAAAATATCCTTTAAATTTTAAAATTGTCTCAAAATATCATAGCCAATTGGGTTGAATTTTGTACATAAGACTTATTATTGGGCTTTTTGTCTCGATAGCATTATTTAATTTATATTCAAGACGAGAACAAGTTACAAAACAATTATATTTGGAAATAGGACAGACTTATGTCGAAAATTGATATTGCCACCGGTAGGGGAAGGAGGGTCTATGTTGTTTTTTTTCACCTTATCCTGCGGTGAGCGTTGTACTCTTTCAACACTACAGTTATATCAAATAATTCTTTAACCTAGATTTTACAAATCACTTTTCCAAAATTTAACATAGCAATGCATGTTTAACAGATACTTTGTGGATCTGTGGATAGACATACATGCATTACAGACATTTATAAAACTTAATACCATATGACATGTTGTTGGAGATGGCAACAACAGATGGTTTGTATGATCTACATGTAGTTAATCATTTCTGGAACCATTGACCAAAAACAAAAGCTGCTGTGGACTGGTTCTATTATGTTGGAAACTGCTTTATGTTATATTTAATTTTAATTTGATTTGCCTAAAATGTAGAAAAGTCTTGTCTTGCCCGATGTATAAATTTTCCAACCAAATTGGGTGTACTTTTTTCAAACTTATTTGTTAATGTAAACATCAAGCTTGGGTATAACTTATACTAAGCAAATGCCTTCTAAACATGATGGGGCCTTGGTAGCCTATAGCTAGTGATTAAGGTAGTACGTCAACTACTATTAACAATATTGCCTGTTAACACTGAGGTTGTGGGTTTAAGTCCCACTGCAGGCCGGGTGTACTCGACTCCAATCTTAGGGTCGTGGGTTTTCACAGAGTATTATGGCTTCCTACCCCATTAAAAACTGGACGTCATTATACTAGTATTGCTGAAAGTTGCATTAAAACGACATTCAAACATTCCAAACATGCAAAGGATTATTATTCGTAGAAATTTAAGTCAATAACTTTAATGAGAAATAATATCAGTCTCTTGATAAATGTTATAAAAACAACTACTGAACAGTTTGTTATTTTTTAATGAAACATGGTGCGGTGTTCGTGCATGGTATGTAATTGTGCATGGAGGTAAACCATTACAAAGTGTTATTCAGTTATCTCTGCTTTGTAAGTCTGGATGATTTGATATTTGGTACGTTGATTTGTTATAATTTTCTCCTCTCTTAAATTAAACACACGTACGCTGCTTATAATTATAACATAGTGATACTATTTTGAGAATCACTTAATAAGCCTATGTATTTAACATTTGCATATAAATAACTCTGAAGAAATATATGCACGAAAACAACTTAGAATAAAAATCTGCAAAATGGGTAGTCAAAGAAGGCTTAGATCTTCAATTCCCTCAACTTAATAAAGACCACTTAGAACTTTGACACTTGGGGTTTATCTACTGAAACGTCAAGAGTATATTGATGGTGATTCTACCATCTTTATTCATAAGGATAAACACAATTTGATGGGTTTCAAGATTCAGTGCAGACACGTTACTTCAACGCAATACTTTATTTGGATCAAATATTTACAAACAAATGTCCGACTGGCAGGATTTTTTGTAGTAGGTGTATGTGCTCATGTGGCTACCATAATTTGGTATTTATGTGGTGCATGGGAAATAAATCATTCAATCGTGATTTAGTGTTTATATGTCAGATACCAATGACCTTTCTCTGACTCTCGACTATTGATTTCTGAAGCGACAGAAAGTTTTGCTAAAGTGATAGAAGAGTTTTGTTCTGTCCTACCATACAACTCACAGTTAATCTTGACTTAAGTTTAAAACCAACTTTAACCCTCAAAACTCTGTGAAGTATTGTAATTGGCTTTTACAATCCAAATGTGCGTATAGATGTAATTTGTATCTCAGAAAAAAAGTTGTAACCATGTCTGGCAATCACATGCAACTGTTTTAATGTTTAATACCTTTATTCCAGAAATCTTAGAATTTTTATTTACAAAATCCCTTATGATAACGCTAAAAAATCTGTGTCATCATGGGAATTAAGATGTCTATATATCTGAAACTTCATCTGAATAAGGCTTATGTGTCATCATATATTGCTGTTTTAAAGTTGCATTGATTTTTTTTTTAGAAATCCATGAGTTTTTCTTTTAAAAAAAGACATTTTTAACACACAGAAATCTGTTATGAAACCTATACGTTTATTGTTTCCAGAAATCTATGATTTATGTTTTTAAAATAATCCTTTTTTATGTTTTTAACCCTAAAAACACTGAAATGTGTTGTATTTCCCTTTTAAAACCTATTAATATGAAAACTAACCTAAAATAAAACCTATATGCCATTTCTTGCAATCATATATTACTGTTTAAAGGTTTTATTAGTTTTTTTTTCCAGAAATCAATGAATTTCGCAAAAATGTGATTTTTAACCCCAAAAATTGCTTTAAAATGTCTATTGACTATACCTTAAATAAATACTTTATGCCATTTATTGCAATCATACATTACTTTTCAAAAGTGTTACTGATTTTTTCCAGAAATTCACGAATTTTCTAACTAAAAAAATATTTTTGGTATGAAAACTTTACTTGAAATAAAAGTTATTTGCTATTTCTTGCTCTCATGTATTGTTGTTTTTAAATTTGATTGATTTTAAAATTTGTGATTTTTCATCAGATTTTGCTGATTTGCCCCAAAAATTAGGCAAATTGAGAGAAATGCAAAAATCCTTTATTTCAATCATAATTCAACATTATTCTACCAGAATATTAATAAAAAATTCTTATACATTTTCGCCTTTCGGCTCATTCAGGTATCACATAGCTATCATTTCCAGTGTATCGGTGAGATGCACGAAACTTGTCTCAGTTTAAAGAGTTGAAAATAACTCCGTATAATAAGTAACATGTCACATGACATCCAGTATATAACCCAACCTCGTGACAAAATTGTCATCCATTTTCAGAGACGGCGAGGTGTTACATGTTTATGAACACCTGGATAAATAAAATTTATACTTTTTATCTTTCCTAGGACGTTGTCCAGGAATAATATTGCTTTGATAAATATTTATTATATTTATCAGTCGTATCCGTGTCTAGTTTCCCGTTTTTAGGTATATCTTTTACCGTTCTTCACTTTGTTTACAAAAAACGTGAGCAGTAGTCCAACCTGTGTTGTTGTCAACATAGAACAGGTTTGTACGTGTATATGCTATGTCGGATGTTAATGAAGACATTCTTTATCTTTCTGATAAAAATGACGATGAGCTCGTTGAGCCGTCGGTTAAAACAAGAGCTGGTTCAGCCTTGTCTTTTTGTAATTCGCCCGATAAGACTGTGGGTCGTGTTATTAAGGGTAGCTCTATGAAAAAGCCTTCTAAGAGAAAAATTTCTAAGAAAGCGTCTAAAGAAGGTGATGGCACCCCTGCAAAGGTTAGCAGGAAATTTAGTAAAGCCGAAATATCAGATCTAAAACAGCAAATTGGCTTTTCTGAGGTCACGCATTCAATTTCGAGTTTGACTTCGGTTGTACAAAATTTGATCACTCAACAAAGTGCTGCTTCTTTTCAGCAACCTACTGCTACGGTGACCCACCCTTCTCCAGTGTTGGACAAGGGTAATGCTAGCACGTTAAGACCTCGTCATATTCTGCCTCGTTCACCTAATTTTGAAAGTTATGAGGAATCAGTCAGAGATTTTGAAATGAATTTGTTTCGGCCTACTTCGTTGGAAAGGCCAGACACTGATAGTCTTGATCAAGGGGCTGACCCTAATGCAACATTTCAGGATGCTTTTGATACTCCTAGCTTGTGTAACTTATCAGTTGGTAGAAACTCGAGTTCAGATAAGGTTGATAACCATGTTACTAGTATTAATTCAGACGAAGGAGAGTGGGTACCAGATATCCTGCAACTTAAGACTGATGAAAAGACTGGGCCTAAAGTCTCTACGGGTCTTGCAAAAGCAGTAGATGATGCTGTTACTATTCGCTCTAATAAAGAGAGTATTAAAAATATTGAGGAAAGATATCATCGGCCGGAAAATTGCAATTATCTTGTTTTACCCTCAGTTAATGCAGAAATATGGAGGGCTATCCCTAAACCTGCACATGAGCAAGATCTCTTCTTGCAAGAGATTCAAAAGTCTTTGGCCTCTGGTCTTGTTCCCATAGTTCAGCTTGCTGACCAGTGTATTAAGAATAAGGAACACCTTGATCCTGTTAAGACAAGGTCTTTGTTAGCGGACAGTATCAGCCTTATTGGCAATAGTTTCCTTAAGTTGTCACACAGAAGGAGATACAATCTTAAGCAGTATCTTCACAATAGATATACACCTATTTGTACATCTGAATTGCCTGTTACTAAGCTACTCTTTGGAGATGATTGTATGAAACGGGTGAAGGAATTAGGTGACCCATTGAAATGTCCATTGGGTAATCCCAAGTTTTCTAAGTATTCTTACAATAAAACTTTAAACTACAAAAGCCCTGCTATGCAGGGCAACTCTCAGGTTCAGAGAAGCAACAGTTCTTATCAATCCCAGTCCAACTACAAAAGACAAGGTTATCAAACCTCGACCTCAACAACAGTCTCAAAGAGGCCATTACTATCAATCAAACAGACGAAAGTAAATGATGTCACTAAGGTGAGAAAATTAGTTTTCCCTGAATGGGGAAAGATTACCTCAGATCAATGGATTTTAGATTTAGTAAAAGATGGTTATAAAATAGAGTTTGATCAAGACCCTCCAGAATACTCATCATATCGTGAGATTATGTTTTCGGAAGATAAGGCAAAATTAATTGATCTAGAAGTTGATAACTTGCTTAAAAAGGTGTTATTGAAGCAGTTAAACCTACATCTGGTCAATTTATCTCTACAATTTTTGTAGTTCCAAAAAGAGATGGCTCTCTGAGACCAGTTATAAATTTGAGGAAGTTGAATAATTATGTGAAATATCAACATTTCAAACAAGAAAACTTGAATTTTGCTCTTGATATTATTCAAAGAAATGATTATCTGACATCCATTGATCTGACAGATGCGTATTTTAGTATTTCCATCAATAGAGAATTTACAAAATATTTGAGGTTTTCATGGCGGAATACTCTTTGAGAGTTCAAAGTTTTATGTTTCGGTTTAGCATCTGCTCCAAGGATTTTTACCAAAGTTTTAAAACCAGTCTATGCCTTATTTCGACAATATGGTATAAGATGCATTTATTATAATGATGAATCCTTAGTTATGAATCAGGTTTATTCAGAAAATATTTTTAATACCAGTTTCATTGTTAAAACTTTAGACAAACTTGGATATGGTATAAACTATAAAAAGTCTGTTCTTGTTCCTACAAGAAAGTTAATATTTTTTGGTCTTATTATAGACACAGAACTTTTTATGGTGTTTTTAACTATTGAGAAGATACAAAAAATTTTATCAACTGGGAAACTGTTGTTAGAAGACAGGTTAATCACGATTATATTACTTGCCTCTTTTATTGGTCTGATAGTTCATGCTTTCAATGCAATTTTGTATGGCCAACTTCATTACAGAAAATTAGAAAGAGAAAAAATGTATTATTTGCAAAGGTTTGATGATAACTATGATGCTTTCTTTAAGCTTTCCGAATCATCAAAAACTGATATTTTTTGGTGGATTTCAAATGTTGAAAATCAAAATGGTAAACCGATCAGACCAAAAGATATATGCAGTTGGATTAAATGTGATGCCAGCAATGAAGGCTGGGTTGCTCAGTTTTCAGTAATGATAAAACATAAACATATTGGTATTAGATCAGACAATATCACAGCAATTGCTTACATAAATGATATGGGTGGCATGGCTTCATTGCCTATGGATAAACTTGCAAAAGAAATTTGGAAGTGGTGTCAGTCTAGGGATATTTTACTTACAGCTCAGTACATCCCAGGTGCTGAAAATTTTACAGCTGATTTTTGTCTAGAAATTTCTCAGATTCTACTGAATGGAAATTAAAACCTGTGATTTTTTGCAGTCATTTTTTCAAACCAAATATTGACTTATTTGCATCTCGATTAAATTTCCAGATTAAAAACTATGCTTCTTGGATTTATGATCCAGAGGCATCTTTTATAGATGCATTTACCTTTTCATGGTCAGATTTGTTACCATATGTTTTCCCACCATTCAGTTTGATTGGCAAAATAATTGATAAAATTATTAGAGATAAGGTTAAGATGGCAATTCTAGTTGTGCCTTTCTGGCCAACACAGAGTTGGTTCTCTTTGTTAATTTCAGTTCTCATTTCTTTGCCAGTTAGATTGCCAAAACACAGAGACCCTTTATTCATGCCCCATTCCAAAGAAAGTCATCCATTCAGAAGGACATTAAATTTGATCACCTGTGTTGTATCCTGCAAAGACTTGCTAGTTCAGGATTTTCGAAAAACGCTGTTAATACAATTCTCGCCTCATGGAGAAATGCAACCAACAAACAATATGAATTATATTGGAAAAAATGGGTTCTTTGGTGTGGTAGACGGCAGGTAAATACCTTTCGTCCGATTGAAATAAACATCATTGAATATTTATTAGAACTTCAACAGGCTGGTGTTTCGTATTCAGTTATAAACTGTCATCGTTCTATGTTGTCACAGACTTTAGTGTATTTTGGAATTAATTTTGACAATTTTGTATCATTACAAAGATTTATGAAAGGATGTTTTAACATGAATCCACCTAAAGTAAGATATACTTTGACGTGGGATGTTTCTGCTGTATTAGACTTTTTATCTACTTTGTATCCATTGGAGGATTTATCATTGAAAATGTTAACTTATAAACTTGTGGCTTTAATTGCTCTTACTACTGCTGCTAGAGCTCAGACTTTATCGTTTTTGGATATTAGACATATGTATATTTTGGAAGATTCAGCTGTGCTTGAGATCTCTAAGCTTATAAAGACTACTAGACCAGGTTTTTCTAATTGTCCGATTACATTGAAAAGGTTTAGTCAACCAGAACTATGTGTTTTCAGAACTTTATTATGTTATTTGGAAAAAGTTAAGGAATTAAGAAAGTCTTCTTCTTTACTAGTATCGTTTTCCACATTCAAAGGGGTTACAACTTGTACTTTAGCCCGGTGGCTGAAGGATGTTCTTCAGTTAGCAGGAATAGACACTAAAATATTTAAGGCTCACTCTTATCGTGCAGCTTCAACATCTGCAGCATTTAATTCTGGATGTTCTATGAAAGACATTTTAGCAACAGCCAACTGGTCAAACTCAAAAACTTTCAGAAAGTTTTATTACAGGAACTGCAATAGTTCATTGTCTTATGCTGATTATGTATTGAAATAATTTTGATTTGTTATATAAAGTTTTTTGTAAACTTTACTGGTTTTTTGGGCCAAAAAACTTATTGTTTGTGCCAGAGCTTTAAACAAGCTATGTGATACCTGAATGAGCCGAAAGGCGAAAATGTATAAGAATGTTCCCTCATCCAAGCATACCCCTAAGGATGTGAAGGATGAGGGTCATTCTTGTAATTGAGCCTGAGGCTCAAGAGGGTATCACATACCCGCCCTTTTTTTGTTGGATAATAATTTGGTTTGTACCCAGCCCTATGATGTGATATTTATGTGTCTGTCACAAACTTAACTTTAAAGGATGACAATTTCGTCACGAGGTTGGGTTATATACTGGATGTCATGTGACATGTTACTTATTATACGGAGTTATTTTTAACTCTTTAAACTGAGACAAGTTTCGTGCATCTCGCCGATACACTGGAAATGATAGCTATGTGATACCCTCTTGAGCGTCAGGCTCAATTACAAGAATGACCCTCATCCTTCACATCCTTAGGGGTATGCTTGGATGAGGGAACATTGTCTTTTAGAATTGTTTAGAATCCACATATGATTGTCCTTCATTCTGTTCAGACAATACATAAGTCAACCGTATTGTTAATTGTGGATCATGTAGATGAGTTGGCTATGTTACTTTTTTTCATGTCAGGATTTCTATGAAGTTCTGAAATCAAATACAAGTATGGTAAGTCTTCGAACTCTTGGTTTTGATGAATATTTGAAGAAGTCATGAAGAATTTATGGCTACCCAGGATGTAATCTTTGTCAATGTGGTACGTTTGTATGTGTAATTGCCAGAGCTATCCGGGATATCTAGCTGTTTGATGAGGCATTCATAGAAATGTTACTTAATGCAGATACAGGAAACAACATATTTGTCATGATGTTAAATATTTGCGGGAATTTATTAATATATCCAGGAACATGAACAGACAACATGAAATAAAGGCGAACTCCGTCAGGTTGAGCACACGCGTATAATAAACCACGCCTTACCTTTATTCACTTGACTACTGGCCACAAAATTACACTAAAATATATGAATTGTCTTGCATTTGAAAAAGAAAGTCACAGAGCAATTAAAACATTCGAATCTAAACTTTATCCCCACAAATTTCAAAATTAATTTTCCGGAAAAGTGCACATAAATAACATACATGTATTGTTCGATATACCTAAGCAATTAACCCTTTATACAAATTATATACAACTAATCAAAAAGTTTACAATAAAACTATTTGAATTACTACCTGCAAAAGCATTGAAATGGGGGTGTATTCTACATCCATCCATATCATGCACTGTCAATTATGGTTGATTTAACAAACTAAATATTACATTATTTTCATGTAGAAAATGTCAAAAGCATAGTTATACTTATGAGCGAAAAAATCTGTGATTAATAAATTCTGCTTGACTATTTATATTTTAGACATCCGACAGAGTATCTTATACAAAACCTGTACGGAAACATCATGATAAAGATTATTCCGACGACATTTGGTATAGTGATTTATCAGTAAGAAATGCAGTGAAGAGTGACCAAGGAATTTATGCTTGTACGGTGACAACACACGATGGAAACTTTGCTGCCTATACATATATTGATATTCGTAGGTATTAGGGGCCAAAAATCCGTTGTTTATTTTGGACAGTATTAGCAGGATTGGACTAAATATGTTTTACTTCATCAAATAGTGAGGTAAAGTGTAAGATACTGATATTCACAGCAAAGTAGATAGAATGAAATTTACACCTCACCAAGTATCAAACTTAAAAAAAATCACTACATTCAGTAAAAAATAGAATGAAATAAGCAAATAATAGAGTTTTCTCCTTTAAGTTGGAGGGTGGGGCTATCGTTTCAAATATTGGTGAGCGACCATCCGAGGATTGTCTAAGTGTAGTTGAAATTGGTTCAATGATTTTTATTAAATGGTTTGTTTGTAAAAATAAGCTCAATTTGCATGATCGGTCATATCGACACAAATCCCCATAAACAAGAAGCACAAAGAAAAAATACAATATGAAATAATCAAATCAAGAATCCTAAAAATATCTTCGACTACTTCAATTAATGGCTTCAGTTAAAGTTTGATTTTAGTTTACAGAAAAATGATGTAGTTTTTGCCAGTTTCAGAATCTAATATTGATCTAATCGAATCGCCTAGTAATAGATACGACTTTCACAACGCCTGGTAATTAATATGGTTAATTTATTAATATTTAAAATTTTAATTAGTTTTGAACTAATGAAATACGTGAGAAAAACATGAATAGTTGGGTACGACCGAAGTATTTTGTTTCCAACAAAGATGTTCTCTTTTACATATGCAAAAGGATGCAAAATACGTGGCAATCTCCTAGCATGGGGTCCATTATGTGTCTACAGCTAGGCTTTCTGTATAACAACCTGGCACCCTTACCTAAAGACATATCTCGCTATCTGGGGCAACTGCTTAGGTCAAGCCCCAGGAATACCATTGACTATGGACCAAACATTTCACATATATTAAATGGACAAAGGTTTCTTATGGTTGCCAAGCTTTGATAGATCGGAATAAATTGATGGAAGTTTGGCTACAACCCGTATTCTTAAACTGTCTAAGTTGCAATCTAAAACGCGATTTTTAAATAGAAGTAAAAGGTTTGAAAATTTGATAATTTTATCGACACAAATGTAGTTTTCATAATGCAAAATCCATAATGATCTGTAGTTTCAAATGAAAAACGACAGTGTCTTATAGATTCAAAAACATATTCTGCTATAAAACTGCAGTACATAATGTATTGTACTTGCATGATTAAAGAACATATACTGAGGTATCGTACAAAGAATTAGCATTTTGTTCTGACCACAGTTTAAACATGGCCTAGGTAGGATTTGTTTGTACTGATTTGCTAAGATTAAACGTAAACCCGCAATGTAATTTTTTCTCATTATGATGTGTGTCGAATTTACTTTGGCTCAAATAAAGATCTCATTTTAGCCACAACAACAATAAATTCCAGTAACACGAAGTGCAAATCTTTGTTGGAGTTCATTAGTCAATCGACGTTCGGAATATAGGGTACTTTTTAATGCAAAATAAAGCTCTTAATTGTTTAATACAGATGCCTGAAACTTTAAAGAAATATTCCAAACATATTGTGAAACTGGTGTTACAGAATTGTTCGAGAACAATATTTCTATTTTTTCAGACTGGAATCTAAGTTGTTTTTCAATAAAAGTTTTGTATGTTTACAACTAATATCCCTACAGCTTTGAATTGCATACATATTGGCTCAAATAAAGATCTCATTATAGCCACAACAACAATAAATTCCAGTAACACGAAGTGCAAATCTTTGTTAGAGTTCATTAGTCAATCGACGTTCGGAATATAGGGTACTTTTTTATGCAAAATAAAGCTCTTAATTGTTTAATACAGATGCCTGAAACTTTAAAGAAGATTCCAAACATATTGTGAAACTGGTGTTACAGAATTGTTCGAGAACAATATTTCTATTTTTTTAGACTGGAATCTAAGTCGTTTTTCAATAAAATTTTTGTATGTTTACAACTAAGATCCCTACAGCTTTGAATTGCATACATATTGTAGATGAAGTTATCTGATATATTTAATAAATTGTTTCAGGCGATGGTTATTTATTTTTAATGCAAGAATCTGAGGTGGTTTATGTGTATGACGGTTTGGATTTAATTTTGGATTGTGATTTTGATGGATATCCTCCTCCCACATTTTCATTGTGGTTTAGAGGAAAACGGTTGCTTAAAGGAAATAAATATGAGTTTTAGTAAGTATTTACGCATAAGTATTTGAGTAAGAAACGCGCGTCTGGCGTAGTAAATTCTATTAACCTTGGTATCTTTGATGACATTTTACAGTTATCTTTCTGAAATTTCTAGTTTTCATCCGAATAAGAAAACAATGCATGACACAATGTACAGTTCTGCTTGTACATTTGAATTTATGTCTTAGTTGATTTATAACACTTTATACAAAAACACAAAAACACAAAAGCAGTTTCTGACAAAGGTTAGTAATCATTTAAATAAATCACGTAACATTTTTATTCGTGCTAAGATTAGCGCCTGCATTTTTATTCTGATAGTATTTTCATGATTTTTGTCGTTTGTAAACATTTACAGCTTAATTTTCTACTTTCAAACCAACCAGATCATTTTGTTTGATTCTAAGATCAGAAATCCTAAATAACAACCATTGCAGTATAACATAAAACTAACAACAATGTTTCAATACGCCAATTCTTTCTATGATTTTTTCAACATTAAAAGTGTTCGTTGAAATCGACAATTAAGGGTTGCTGCCAATCCAGGGCTTATTTAAACATATAAACCAGTTTCAAAATGCAACTATGTTGACTAAATGTAACTCATCAGCAATATTCATTAGATGTTACGCTACACAGTTTACTGTATATGAATGTTTCTTGGATAAGTCGACTACAAGCAAACCAAGAAAATGTTTCCAATACGACAATAATTAATTTATATTTTCTATTTAACAGTACTGATCCGTATTTTAAATATTTACTAATAACCATTAAAAAGATAGACCGACATATGGCAGGAATATACACAGTCAAAGCTGAAAATTCATATGGTGCTTTAACACGGGATATCACAGTAATTGTAGAATGTAAGTTGCACCGCTCATTAAGAAATAAATCATGGACATATGTTATTTATAACACATATCTTAGGACACTTGGTATCATATTCCCATTTATTGGCCTGTTCAAAAAATTACAATGTTTACAGTTTGCTATGCAGACATACGTTTGTTTAATAAATGTCATTGAAGCCAAACTATTGCAATGCAAAATAATAAGCATATTGAATAGTTTTCATATTTTTATGAAAATAATCGAAAATGTGTACTAAAGACCAAATAAAGCCATCTATATTTTAGAAACAAAGAAAACCAGAGAATTAAAAGTAATTTAGTGCTTGAAATAGTGCTTCCCACAAATACATGTATATTCATTATGGTCCAGTCTTTGCATAAAAAATAGGTGTAGAAAACAGAATTAATATCTACCATAAAAGGCATAAACATATAGGTTTAATTGAGTTTGAGTTAAAAATTGCTATATCAACTCTAGTAATGTAATTTTCTATGTTATAACAAGCGAGGGTCTAGCTGGACATTTCATAGAAATTACATAAAGAGAGTTGATTTAAGCGATTTTCAACTATCACGAGTTATGAAACGTTTTTTCTTATGATTCTGTACCGAATATTTATCAAGCAGCGCAACGGCACCCGCTTACAAGGAGACATTCCGTACATTCCAGTATGTCGTCAACAGTTGTTAGAGCCGACATGCTGTGCGGTAGGAAAACTGGCAATCTTTGTCAATTAAGATTGGAGTCGAGTACACCCTGCCTGCAGTGAGAATCGAACCCGCAATCTCAGTGTTGACAGACCACGTGATCATTAGTATACGAACTACCTTGACCACTCGGCCACCGAGGCCCCCGGGATTATGATAAAGCAGCTCAATCATAAGAGACATGTATCTATCATATATACTACAACTTGAGTGGATTTTCTTTTCCGTTCCTTCACTGTGAAAGTTCTACTCTATACACATTGTAGAGAAGTCGTTTGCTCTGTCTGTTACTTCATTATCAAAATTGAATGCATTATCCACAGGAAAAATAAAATAAAGATTTATGTTTTCTTGCTTTACAAAATAAGAGCAAATAACGTTGACATTGTAGCCTGCCCACTGTGAAGGATTGTCTTAATTAGCAGTTGTACTAAATAAGATAAATGTCAATCAGTTGTTGATGATTTCAAATAGCATGGTCTTACCATCTTTTTCACAGCAGAAACATAACCTTTTTTGGCAATTTTAACATAAAAAATCTCTTGCTGCTATGAACTATTTAGTACCAGTTTTAACTTGAGGCATGATAAGCCTCCATCTCAAACTAAATAGATTCATGCATAATATTAAGTTATCAGACTTCCTCTGATAAAGAGTTATCGTAATTGGATGTAACAAACTATTTCCGTAGCTTGAATTGTTTGAGATCAATTAAATAAAGTGTTATAAACCTGGGAGATATGATATACATACAATAAAGGTTTAACACCTCCTCTACTTTAATACAGACACCTTATTTCTGATTGTATTACACAATTATGTAAAACTTAGCATCGTTTTGCAAGTATAAATAATAAATGTAACAAATAATATTGTTTGTGATGACCTGAAGGAGTGTTTGCTCATTAATATCTTTATCTTCAGATAAACCTGATATAAACATGGACATAAAGGATGGTTCTTACTATATTTTAAATAAAGAATACAATATTACGTGCACAACCGAATCAAAGCCTCAAGTAAAAGACAAAGATATTTGGTGGGAATTTACTCCATTTAATTGGAATACACCTTCAATTATAGAAACGAGCAATTGGAAACACCTGACCGATCCAACTTATAATTTATCTATCACTGATAGCAAGTTCTGCGACAGTGTTGCCACTTTTCAAATAATTGCAACACAGTCGGTAGTGTTTAGATGTAATGCTAGAAATGAAGTGGGAACTTCCGCTCAGAGCAAACTCTTCAGAATTAGTGGTAGGTATATTACATTAAGAAATGTATGAATGTTTGATACCGTTATAATGTTTTATACAGTTAGCTTACATGTCATGCAGTTGTACCTTCATTCCAATATGCTAATGATTCACACAGAATTCCAATATTGTCATTTATTATGACATTCGAGTGTTGTATATACATATAGTTTAATAGACATATAATATACCTTTGGTTTCTAGTAATTTGTAACATTTTTAGCTTTAAGAAAACTTTAACATCTTAGCAATATAACTGTCTTCAACATCTGAACAATAAAACTGTCAAAAAGTTAGTTCTATGCCTTCTTGTTTTGTATTAATATAAACAGATGGTAATAAATAATTCTTAAAAGAACACACGTATAACCGATCTGAGTAATAAACTAAGTGTTGCATAGAAAGGTATGACACTTCTAACCAAGAGAGGATGTCCTACAAACCAAATTGTGTAAACTGAAGAATTATTGTTACGTAAAGTTTACATTAAAGTCAGTTCACACGAAGAAAAATAAACTTTGAATTCACGTGAAATGAGCTGTAGCATTAATTTCACATGAACATCGATTCTTGTGAATGTTATATCAATGAAAAAATAATTTTGAATTCACCTAAATAACTAAAAGTAGCATTTGTTTTTGTTACCTCTCATGAACAAAATTGAGAAAAAAATTAGAAATACAAATCAGACAAAGGTAATTTACATATATTTTTTTGCAAATTTTGCATTAAATTCATGTGTACTAAATGTGCCTGTTACAAAACCATGCCATACAACTATTCTACATATAGCAAAGACTTGATGGAAGTTATAATGAAAAGTGAAAAACATTAAAATTGTTTAGCATGTAATCGTATTAAGGCATACATCTATTGCGTATATATTACAATTATTATCATTTAAAAAGTTGATAAAAGTATTAGTCACCCAAAAAATAAAGTTCGTAGTGTTTCAAATATTGGTCAGTATTTGGCTCATAGCTAAATTTTGATCAACAGAAATGGGTGATGGAGTGAATATAAATATCAGCGATACCAGTCCTATAGAGGGAGATTTAGTTACGATAGTATGTTACGCCAGCTTATGGGAATATAACACAGTTAACATTTCTTACAATAAGACTGGGTCCATGAAGATGCCCATAGCTGAGGATGCGAAAACATATGACAGGTAAAATCTGGAGAATTGTTACAGATGGCTTCTGTAAAAATGACATAACAAAATCGTACTTGTTAGTTCTATGTTATTTCAGCTAGAATGATATTTGTTAATGCGAATTCAATTAGTTTCATCAATACCAGTTATCTAAAATTATTTAAGGAAACCAGATTTTATAGTTTTATCATTGTCTCCTCAAGAACAACAGGGCAATTGTATTTCATGGAATTTCTTGGTTTGTCTGCCTACATAAATAGCCGCAATGTTTAGGATTTTTAGACAATTAATCAGCACAATACATGTACTACATATTCATTGATTCATATCTTAACTTATTCTAAAGAGTACAGTACGTAGTGTCTTTCAACATACAGATATTGAAAAGGTTTTCAACAAAACAAAACAAATATACAGTGTAAGATTAAGACAACTTGAGATCGTCTATAAATTATGAACCCTTATCTTCAATTTGCTTCAGGACGGAATTTTCTTTGACCGTAAAGATTGAGTTAAAATCTATTCAGTTAAAGCACACTGGGTATTATGTTTGCCAAGGAGGAAGGAAAGATCTTAATATAACGGAACCAGTCGCAAAAATGGTACAAGTAACAGGTAAGAAGAGGTTCTTAATATGTCACAAAAAGTGTGTCATGAAGATTGATTCTAGTTATATATTTCAAGAGTAAAAATGATTTAAAAACATTTACATAAATTCCTTTGTACAGTCCCATGAATATTATAAGATTTAACACTTATTTTCGGTAAATTACCGATGTATGAACGAGGTCGACTCACTCACAAACAAATAAACGGCTAGGCCGCTAATAATGCGATTGTGAATGAGTCGACCTCGTTGATACAGCGATGAAATACAGAAAATATGCGTTGTACCCTTATAATTCTTCTAAAATTGTTTTTTTAATATTTATCATCTTTTCCAACATCAATTTCCGTTATAAGTGCGTAACGCGTAGGAATATACACATCGAACTGAAGACGAAGATGTGGCCGGATTGGAGGGAATAACTGGTATTGACAACAGATAATTTAACGATTTACCAAGAAGATTACTGAAAACTAAAGAAGACAGAACAAACAAACAATTTCTCATGTAACCTCATGTGTGACGTCATATCTGTTCAAACGTAAACATAGCAAGACGTTCTTTCTTAAAAACAGGAAAAACAACAGTCGATTGTACGAAGGATTTATCAGTGAAAATAGAAGGTAGTTTGCAGTTACGGCTATTGTGTGGATTTCAAATGATTCGCTAGAAACGCCTTTTTGAAGTATTGTTTATTCACGCCTTCACACTCGCATTTCGTCCACACTCGAATTCAGTTTATTTCCGGTCATTCAGCAATGTGAGCAATAAATCTTAACGAAGTGTACTGTTAAGATGTTTTTGTTTTTATTTCTGATAATTATTGATTATATAATAACAATACACAATTTGCTTCAACTAAGTAAATAACTTTCCGTTTAAGAGATACATCGAGTGTACTGGCATAATTTATTATCTGAAACGTTCACGACACATGGCCGCTGTATTTGTTAACGTTTAGCAACAGCAAAGTAGTTCCCCAACAGTCGTTCCTTAAGGTATGGACGGATCTGGGAAGTACCTGTTTAAGGCCTTTTCGCCAATCAAAAATGGCTCTAGGCGTAGTCGAATGAAAGATAAGAATTATAAACAGATTGTAAAGCAAAAAGTAGATTACAATTATAGTAAGCTTTTACCGACAGTACTTCGTAGTGTTAATATAAATTTGATTAAAAATACCAAAGATAAAGTGTTATAATGTTGCAGATTTGCAGATTTTGTTACAAATTAAAAACAAAGTCAATATAAAAGGCTGATATTTTGTGTCCTTAGGGTGTGTGGGTGGAATATATTGCTCTTTTACATTTTATTCAATAGAAAATCAAAATGTTCAACTGTTGTTTAAGACATCACAATTATCAAAGTGCTACACATTCGATTCGATTCGAGTGTTATGATTACAACGAGAAGCAATTGTAAAGCCTTACTCGAGTTAAGGATCTCAAAAACAACAGCTGCTCCAAGGATGATAAATAGTAATGCAATTATGACTGTATGTTTATTATTGTTCTTTTTAATATACAGAAATTACAAAGCCCCACTGGAGTTCAGGATCTCGCAAACAAGATGCTGCAGTCAGGATTGACATTGGCCAATATTATAAAGTTGGCGACTGTGAAATGATTGGTTTTCCAACGCCGACATATCGATGGTTTAAAAATGGCAAGTTGATAGAAAAGTACAATGAATTAGGGATATACTTTACCCAAAACAGTAAAAGGTATTTCTAAGTTAGATACTGGTTTTTCATGATGCGCTAATTTGTAGAAGATCAATAGTGTCATCACGTTTGTACTATTTTCGTAGCTATATAACGGTTTTCAGTTTTCTGGGAGGAAGCTAGAGTACCCGTTGTAAACCAAACATTTCGGCAGAAAAACGACAATCCTTTTCATTTATGGTTGAGGTTGCCCTAACCTTGCCGAATTCATGCACATGCAGAGGTTAATATATTCGTCATTTTCAAATGACTAACTGCAAAAGAAAGAGAGGAGAAAAATGCAAAAGGGGTTCAGGTCATATACACCGAAATGATACTCTTAACAAAATTTCCTCGAACTTCCCGTATTGTTAACTTTTAGTATAGCAGTAAAGATAATTAAATTTTTAAGAAAATATGGATTTATAGGTTATTCACGAGGCGTGTGCACAGAAATTGTAAATTTATTTATTGATTGTTCAAAGAAGTAAACAAAAATGTACTATAATAATTGATTTTCAAAACTTTTACATAATTGTCTCCCTTGTTGACAATTGTTATTTTCAATATTACGCCTATACCAAACTCGCATAAGATACAACTTTGTGCTTAAACCATGAATTAATCGATATTGTAATATAAGTATGTCTTTCTATTTTAAAATTTATGGACTTTAAGAGCTATATAAATGATATCATAAGTGTTATATCTATTTTACTATTGTCGGAAAATGGCGGATGGTACCATTAATCTACTAATCTATTAATCCACTGGGTCGATGCCTCTGCTGGTAGACTGTTAGTCCCCGAGGCTATCACCAGCACAGTAGTCACACTTCGGTGCTGAGAGGAATATCATTGATTCTTTCAATGATATAGTCATTGTATAAATTTATTACCCTGAAATTTCGAAAATTATTTTAATATTAATGTTTTTCTATTTTCAAGGTGTAGATAGCCTTAGCCGGATTTTGTAATCTTTGGTGATAAAGTGGTAAAAGCTCTACAACATCTCATTCATTTGGATTTCAAATATTGTTTGGGTTCCAGCGCCACTGATAAGACTTGATTAGACGAAACGCGCGTCTGGCGTAGTAAATTTTTTTTACCTTCGTATCATTGATAAAATTTTATTAATTTATAATTGCCTCGGTATACAATCCTGAATATAGATTTTTGCAATGTTCTTGGAAAACTTGATTGTATTTATCATAAACTCTACAGTTCGGGTGGAATTTACCATTTCCACCATCAACAATTTAGTGGAAAACATTCCTCATAGCTTTCCCACTGTGTCCACCTTTCCCTAATTAAACAAAATAATAGATTAAAGTTCAGTTGACACTATGGGCAAGTGGAAAAAACATAATCAACCGTATATGTACATGCAGAATGTGTTAAAATAATAAACTAAATTCCTAATTATTGTTAAATTTGAGCACACCTGTTTAGAAGATAACGTTGTTATTTAAACAATTGCCAATGCCATGCAGTGTTTTTATGATCCAGACATGTAAAAAGTATCATAATTTCAAGACAGTTTTTTTAGATTTTCAGTCAGATTCTACATACCGTTGACGTTAGATTAGAATGAATCAAAGTACCGATGATGTCACTAAAACCTATAAAGTGAAGTAAAACAATGTTTTAACGGCTATTCTTTGCTATCATTTGCATTTTAATTTTAACATAGCATACTAGACATTCATGATGGAGTTAGAGACCATCAGATGGACCTATCGAATCAGACATATCAATGATGCTGGTATTACGAGAAATTATTTTGCAATACTGAAGTAGTAGTGGGAACAAACCAGATAGAAAACAACACTTATGTTGGCATTAAAAGCGATGCGACTGGCTGTATCATTGATGTGGCATTACAACCAATAATCAATCTGATTGGACAAATCAATGATTTTGGTATTAGAATCAATCAGACGACATAACATTTGCTGAATAAGAACCAAGCTGATTGAATATAACACTATTGCTGAGAACTAAACATGGATGCTGAATTAGAACTAAACATATTAAACATAACATAAATGTTGCCTGAAACTAAATTGGGATAAGACTTAAAATTAATGTTGCATTATACAGCTATCAAACTCTGACAATACAAATAAAAAAATATATTAAAATAATAACAACGTTTCCATTTATTTTGCTTTAAAATGAAATAACGCTTCTATCGCGGTGACGAGGGGTGTTCCTATAGGAAACGGACTATTGTATTGTATTCAGAAATTAGTGCATGAATCAGTTTAAATTCTTAAATATGTGATGTTCAGTCGGTAGTTTTTCAGCTGTTTACACATTTACATTTATAAAATATTTAAAGTACAGTGATAGTTAACAGATTCAAATATAAGTTAAACGTAGTCTGTGAAAAGATACCAGTTTAAAATTTTCACAAATAGATTAGGTACTAGGATGGTCTGAATTAAATAATAATGATACTTTGAGGATATCCAACATAATTTTAAATACTTAAGAATTGATATTTTCATAAAGAAGTATATGTATTCCCCAACCAACAAGGTTTTTCAAAAATTATGCGGCGGGGTTGAACTGGTTCAAGGGATCCAATAACTGTGCCAGGGATTAAACCATAATTATATATGCCTTATTGATCTTATTGCGAAATCATATGTTTGTGATCAGACATCTTCCACCAGGATACAATATCCGAATAACAAATTTAATACATTCATCATTAGAAAAATCGGAATAAGTGGCATTTGCATAGAATTAAAAATAATTTAAGATTTAAAATGTCTTTTTGCCTCCATACTGTCGATATGAAGAGAAAAAAATACATTGATAATATGTATATGTGAAGGACAAATTAAACATCTGTACAATTTGATATTATACATAATATTGAAAATTCATTTGAAATGCCTTGCATGATCATTTCTTTATGTTGTAGTATATATGATTAAATGTCTAAAAGCGTGCAGTTTTTTATTTAGAATGTGTTTTAGTACAACGTTTATGTAAATAAAAATACTTAAGTTATGACAATTTTTACAAATTAATGGTTGCTTTTATACAGTTTTATTTCATTGGCAGTTTGAACATTAACGTAACGTATGAAAAACACTCTGGCGTGTACACATGTGAGGCCGAAAACAGAGGAGGCATGGCTTCCGCCAACTGGACCATCAATGTCGGTATGATCATATCTTGCCTTCAATCTTACAGCATAATCCTGCTAAAAGAAATATCAATATATCACTTTAAAGCATTTTCAAACAATGTTATAAAATATAAAAAAGGTCTTTTGTAGTGCGGTGGTATCAAGGCATTAACACACAAAGCTGTACAGTGCGTCTATATGTAACATTCCCACTTTACCTGTCAAATAATACCCCCACTCGTAAGAGAAGGGGCTATATTGTAATCACCTTGTCCGTCTGTCTGCCCGTCTGTCCGTTCGATTCAAACTTGTGTAACAGATTTCTCTGCATATACTCAAGGGATTGATTTTAAATTTGGTGCACAGCTTCAGCATGATGAGTTGTACCGTGCCGCTCCTTTCTAGTTCAGTTACTTATCTACTCCCTGTTTTTCGAGCCGACTAAGACTGTTTCAAGGGTCAAAATAGGAAAATATTTTCTCAGATTTCTCGGCTTCTACTAAGAGGATGGGTTTCAAATTTGGTGCACAGCTTTAGCATGACGAGTTGTACCGTGTCTCCCCTTTCCAGGTCAGTCTGGTATCTACTTCCCGTTTTCCGAGCTGAAAAATGGTCGACTGGGGACATACTTATTACGACTTAGTGCTGGTCCGTGTTAATTTTTAGAATATGGCAAGTCGGTTATACACAATTTAGTGCCACGTTCCTTGCTCGTTATAGGCCTCATGTGGGAATATGAAATAAAAGAGTCTCATTTAGCTGTTACAAGTGTATTACTTCTTTGCTTTTGAGTTCTTTTTACTTTTCCACAGAAAAATTATGTATTCATTAGGCTAGAGTGAAATGCAGTTAACTAACTGACGCTCACAATCAACCATGAGATTGGGAAACGGGTGACTTACAATCTTTTTGGAAAATGGCCACTGTTGGGCCTATTCCAAAGCCAGGAAAAAACCATGGAAAGGATGATCAACAATCACCTTGTCTGGTTTTAAGAATCTAACATCCTAATCTCAAATATCCAGTGTGGATTCAGACAAGGTTGTAGTACTATTGATCATCTGGTGTGTTTCGAAACATATATCCGAAACGCATTTGCCAAAAACGAACATGTTGTGTCTATCTTGTTCGATATAGAA
Organism: Limnoperna fortunei; assembly: GCA_944474755.1. Lineage (NCBI taxonomy): Eukaryota > Metazoa > Mollusca > Bivalvia > Mytilida > Modiolidae > Limnoperna > Limnoperna fortunei. Next base: position 30,146,705 of record OX104115.1, read on the forward strand.
AAAGCTTACGACACAACATGTAAATATGGTATTTTAAGAGATCTTTTTGATATGGGGTTGAAAGGTAGGCTTCCTACTTTTATCTCAAACTTTTTATCTGACAGAATTTAATTCTACTTTATCTTACCCTTTTGTACAGGAAATGGGTGTTTCCAAGGGCAGCATTATTTCTGTCAATTTATTTAGTATTAAAATTATTAGCCTTCTTCCTCATATGCTACCGAGGGAAAAATATGAATAATATCGAACGTCAACTGCAGTTGTGTAATAGAGAAATGGGCAATGGAGAATGGTTTTAAATTCTCCACTGTGAAAACTGTTGGGATGCATTGTTGTATTAAATGTAAGATGCATCCTGATCCCGAATTAAAATTATATAATAATCCTATAAAAAATATAAAAGAAATTACTTTTCTTGGTCTCATATTTGATTCAAGGCTAATCTTTCTGCCCCATATCAAAATGTTAAAAAAATAAATGCTTTAAAGCAGAAGATATTTCAAAAGTCGTATCCAGCACCGACTGGGGTGCTTAATGCGATGTTTTACTTAATCTATATAGATTGCTGGTTCGATCGAAATTAGAGTTTGGTTGTTTTATTTATGGTTCTGCTCGCAAGCAATATGTCAAAATCCTTGATACTATACACCATCAAGCATTGCCAAGGATTGCGACTATGCCTTGAAGCATTAAGAACCACACCTGTAAAAAGATTGTATGTAGAATCAAACGAGCCTTCTTTGTATCTAAGAAGAATAAAGCTCGATTTTCAATATGCAACCAAATTGAAGGCTTATCCTGACAACCCCGCCAACGACTTTATCAGAACATTTTCGAAAAGCATCCAAAAAAATTTAACTGTTGGCCTGCGGATTAAATCTCATTTGGAGAATTCAGGTATAAATTTAGATGAAATTGCTGCAATTGAAATTCAACATAACCCCCCTTGGTTAAACCCCAAGCCAATATTTATTTATTATCTAAGAAAACATAGAAAATCGGGCGCAAACCCAATAACTATACATCAACATTTTGCAGAAATTAAATCTTGTTACCCTGAATATAGTACTATTTATACGGATGGTTCAAAAAGACGAAGATAAAGTTGCTTCAGCCGCAGTATTCGGAGAGCGTGTTGAAACTCGTCGTCTCCCGTCTGCCTCATCTGTGTTGACTGCTGAGGCGCAAGCTATTCTTCTTGCGATGAAAATAGTTTCGTTGCTTTATGATCTGCTGATTTTCTATCATGTCTTCTTGCTATCGAAAAATTCAAAATTAAGAATCCTTATATTTCAAAATTGTTCAAATTTACAAATCAGAAGTTATGTTTTTCTGGATCCCAAGTCATGTGGTCGACGAGGAGGCTAAAAAGGCCTCGAATAACGATATAATTAATTGTGCCATACCTTAGACTGATTTTAAATCATTTATTTTTAAACATATTTCTCGTTTGTGGCAGAGTGGTTGGGATTTAGAGGTTCATAATAAATTTCACAAGATCCAGCCACTACTGCCCAAAAATAATTTAATTGTTTTTAGAAGTCGTCGAGACCAAGTTCTTTAAACCAGATGTCGTCTTGAACATACCAGGACGACTCATAGGTATATTTTAAATAACGAGCAACGACCCGAGTGTGTACCATGAAACTGTCCATACACAATCAAGCATGTCTTGATGGACTGTGTGGACGTGGCCCACATTCGGGAACGTTTCTATACTGTACATACTTATTTTAATTTGTTTAAAACTATTGCAGGCGACACAATTTTAAAGTTTTTAAAATAAATTAATTTATATAGCAAAATTTAATTATACTGCTAATTGTGATATTGCATACTTTGTATTGTTTTAATTAAATTTTTATACGTATATTATCATACTATTGTACGTGATCTTGGTTTAGTATAAAGGGAGAGATATAAAATGGTTGTTTATAATCAAATAAACTGATTTGTTCTAATTATCACGTTCTGAATATAGCTGACATGTTGCTTGATGGAAGTAAAACAACAATCAATCAATCAACCAAAGTTACTCCTCCTTTTTTGAGATTAACAAAGATAGGTGCTCAAATGAACTCAATAAATAACATTTGTTCGGTGTTAAGATTTCTGTGAATAAATAAGTTGTCTAAATATGAATTTTAATCCATCGAATCAACGATTGGTTTTACCTATGTTTATTGTTGTATGTCAATGTGCTGTTAAGAAACACTTAAATGCGCACTGTTGTATTAAAAATTAAATAAACACTACTTTGTTTCCAGAACCACCACTCAAAGCACTACAAGGACAACATACTGATGTCATTGTTTCTGCAGCTGTCATATCAACAGTTATAATTATTGTGGTAGTGATCATTGTGTGTATAATTTACAAAAGAAATAATACAACGTTGGTAAGATTATAAAGACAATGAATCTAATGTTTTTAAACTATACCACAGTATACAAGAAGATCCTGATTAAGTAATAGATAAATATGAACAAGTTTGAAATCTTAATAAAAGAATGCAATTGGAATGATTGATATATTTAACTTTAGCTAGTGTAGTTTAATCTTATATAATAGTTAATTTTGCTTAATGCATTTTTAAATTTTTTATATATTTGAAAGTTCACGTTTTGAAGGTATGCTATAGGGGGGGGGGGGGCAGATTGTTTCGTTTTTCTTCTCTTAGTAGTTTAAAATAAATAGTCAGAATCATTTAATAGATTTCAAAAATATATTTAAATAACCCTCTGCTTCAGTCAATTACATGACCTTAACACAATGTTTTATGGTCGGTTTAGCATAAAGAATTGGAGAACTATTTGAAACATCACAGTGGAAAATACAATCCTAAATTACCTATTGATGAACAAACATCCTGTCTTCCCTATAATCCTAAGTGGGAATTTCCTAAAAAAAGACTCAGACAAGGTATGTTGTGTTAAGAGATTTTAATTGTTAATAAATGTTAAATGCATAATGAGACCGTAATTCTCATTTTGATTGTCATTAGAGGCGCAAATAGTATTTACATAAAAGCATAGTAAATAAAATTCTGTGTGAAAAGGTCGTTCATATATATATATTGGTTGAGTCGGTTACCATTAAATACATTCAATATTTTTAAAGTGCATTGTAGACTGAATTTGTCGACTACATCACAAACAAGCACCATATTTCACAACGTGTAGAGATCCAAAACTGAATTCTATATATTGTTGGTAAGAAGGCGGTAGTACTGAGAGAATGCATTAATATACTAGTATTTAAGTTAGTTGAATAGCTTTATTGTACAGCAAACGAAATAATTGATTTGTTTGTTTGTTTATATGATGTTTAACGCCACTTTCAGCAATTTTGCAATTGTCCGCACATATTTAGAAACAAAGTATCTGAGAAATTGCTGATTGCTAGCGTACTACGTGTTTGTTCGTTGTTTAATTTCAAAAACTTTGGAACATGCTGTCTGCTTAATTACACAAATGTAAGTTTGGTGACTACGTGCATTGTATCCACCCTAAGTAGCTTGACATTAAGGACACCACCGATTATTGAAGTCAGTTTCACACATCGGCTTTCTTTTCAGAAAAGACTCGAACTGTAAACTACAATTTAAACTCTAAGTCAGGCTTGACGACTTCCCAACTGTCAACTTTTCGTTCATTGATACGAATATTCCTTCAGCTCCCGCTTATAGTATTGACATTTTTTAACAGTTGCTGACCAATAATCGATTCGAACAGCAATCTGTTGCAATTTGTCATGGGATCTTTTCAGCAGTTCTATGACCACGACTTAAGTGAGTCTGATCCAAAAATATTTTTGCGAAAATGACAATAAATAACTCGACTATTGTCTTATTAGAGGCAGGCACAGAGGAGCGGAGTGTACCCATAGTTTTGGAGTTAAGGTTACTCAGTTTTCCTTTCTGTTCTTTTTTGTTGTTTTTTTTTTATTTTGTGTGTCTTTGTTTCAATATAGACTTCGTCACTGTCCATTGATTTTCTATACTTATTGACCATTAGGATTTTAAACGCTTTACTTACATACTTGAAACTTATGAGTTAAAGACAAACAAGTCGGGGGAAAAGTAGAAAACATTTTTGCATGATCTTTTGATCAATGACTTTAAAGCCTAACCTACCGACTGCTCTTGCCACATTTCCCCCATTGATATACAATCCTTCAGTTCATGTTATAACTGGAGATGTAATTATTGTTGACACTGAAAGCCTCCGTAATAGTTTGTCAAATCAACCGAAATACCGTGAACAACTTATATTGATGGATTCACTATGTTAGAAAATGGACAGAACATAAAGGAGGTTGATACATTATCCGTGGTTATTAGCCTTGGGGTCATTGATTCAAAGAATCACGAGATTAAGAAGGTTTACTAGTACCAACACATCGTTAGTTTTCAGGACTCTTGATGATGCTAAGAATTTGTCCGACATTAATGACTAACATGTTGTTCTGTAAGCAGATAAATATCCCATTAACATTATTTTGATATGCAAGAAACATTACATAGAGTGTTTAATAGATGAATTAGGCAGGAGTTCATTTGGCAGTCCGGTTTACACATCCACTACTTTTTCAAAAGAGAATAGTATTGAAAATCACGAAACAGTTAACATCATTTGGTACAGTACTTAAGATTGAAAACGCAACACTTCTATCAATCCGTCAGCGATTTGACTGATCTGACTGATCGATTTAGACTGATCCCTCCAATCCGTCCATTCAACTTCCGGTTAGTGAAATCAATATTTCGAAATGTGAAAATTCGTTTCACTCGCAAATATTAAAAGTATACAAATGTCAACTGTTATGTCCTCATTTCACCTAATAATAAGGCTAAAACAGGTCTAAGTTAGAAATAAAACAAATGGAAATTCCCCCAATATATTACTAGTTATATATGCATCTGTGACGAAATATAAATATCACATAGTGTCATTTTATTAACAAAATAATTTAAAAAAACACACACAAATGACTTTAAACAAACTAACCTCGCGTGCCAAGCCGTACGTCTCGTATTTGTCTTCGAATTTTTTAAAGCGGAAAAAGTCGAGTCTAAAGTTATCATAAATGGAAATTCCACAATATATAACTAATGCATCTGTCACGGAATATAAACATCATATAGTGCAATTATATAAAAAAAAAGAAATGGAAAACAAACACACACACAATGAATTAAAAAAATATTTGACCTCGCGTGACAAGGCGTACATCTCGTATTTGACTTCGAAATTTTTTAAAGCTGAAAAAGCGGGAAAGACGAAGACGGAATAGTAACATTTTTTTCACCTCGCGCTTTCGTGTTAGCATTATTTGTACATGTATGTATAATTGAAGTTAGTTTAACACTATTTTAAAACATTATATTAGTCTATTAAATATGGCGTCGAGTGTTTATAAGGAAGAGCTGCAGTACCCAACGAAACAGCAGACCTTCGACAGGAAAACTGGTTCTCTTTGCAAATTTAGGGATGAGTCGAGCACACCCTCTCGCTGTAAGGGTTGAACAGACAACTCGGTGATCAATACTAGATTACTGATTCCTTAACCACCGCGGTCGAGGTTTCATAAACGCGTAAAAAGATCATGTGTCGTGGTTTGATCAGTTTTCTTTCTGTGCCACAATTCCTAAGAATTCCGGTGTATAATACTGAAAGATTTACGACAAAAGCGAATACATCTTTTTATATATTTTATTCATTATCTAATTGTGTCACATGAATTTATACAGGATTAAATGTCAAATAAAGAATAAACGCGTTTGTATATAGAAGCTTACCAGTTAAAGACCCAAACATGTAAGCATAATTTTAACATCAATTCTGAATTCGCATTTTAGCCGTCACAATTTGTTTATTTTACGATGTCTGTTATAGTCATTGTCATTTGATATTTAATGATATATAAGTATAAATGGCTTCCTTTAAATTCGGAAGTGTTTGAAAGTAGTTACTAGGTATCACGTTTTTTTGGGAGGGGGTGTGGTTCAGGACATAATAGAATTGCCGCGAACCATAGTGACGTGTTTAGAGAGTACTTGCACGCTAAGGATCTCTTTTGTAGATTTCGAAAAGGAGAAGGCTTAAAATTTTCCGCCCATACCCATACCACTTATTTTTCCAGTTGAATTCAAAATGTTTGCCCTCTTTCAATCTTTCTCTAATTGATTGAGGGGGCCTCGGTGGCCGAGTGGTTATGGTAGTCTACCATTGATCACGTTGTCTGTCAACACTGAGGTTGCGGGTTCGAGTGTCAAGGCGGGCAGGGTGCACTCGACTTTATTGACAAGGATTGCCACTTTTCCTACCGAAGGACCGGGGTTTTCTCCGGGTACTCCGGCTTCCTCCTCCAATAAAACTGGACGCCATGATATAGCTGCAAAAATTGTTTAAATTGGTGTTAAACAAACAAACAAACAAATCTAATTGATATTTAACTTATTCTCGTCATGAATAAAGCTGAAGACCCTCGCTGAAAGAAAAGCAAGCATCCAATCAATCAATCAATGAAATAAGTTATTCAAATTGAATGACAATCCTTTAAAGGGTACGTTTTGTAAAGGTTCTGTTTTATCAATATGACTGTAATGACAATGTTCAAACCGATCTTCATAGACCTAGGAAATTAATGACGTTTTGTTAAAAAATTACTATTTCGTACTATAACACGTGTCTATCTGTAACACGTTTTTACGCTTAACTGCATTACCCACAGACAAGTCTCCCCGGCGTTATTAGGGCCTCAGTGGCTGATTGGTTAGTCATCTACTAGTTATTACATGCCTGTAAACAGGTTGCGGATTTTCGAACGACTGCAGATAGGGTGTGCCCGACTCCAACTGTATTGACTTGTCCGTTTTAACCCTTGTACTCCAGCTTCCTCCCACCCTACCCCAATAAAAAATGGACGCCATGAAATAAATGAAACAATCCAGCGTAATTGTAATTATACTTTTTAACTTCTTTTTTATTGCCGGTCAAATAAAACTTGCGACCAGAATCGCTTTATATTTTACAATACAACTTTTTGTTTAGTAAACAATTTGTTTTGATTGACAATGCTTGTTCAACAGTTCTACAATTGTTTATTCACAACAGTTTTATAATTGTATTTAAAAATGTTGTAGACTAAATAAAAACACGTAGGCATACATTTAAGTAACTAGTAATGATGTCAAAAAGAGGCCACGTCCTTTCCTAAATGAAAATAAATCTGTTACTGATTTGGTGAGTCTGGTCGGCTTAATGTACGACAAAAAATAAACATGTAACAGGTCGCAGAAAATAAAATAGGCCGAAATCACGAGTCGCGGAAATAAAAAAAGAGAATCAATAAAGGATTACGAAAATAAAACATTTACCTCGTTGCTACTGATGTGCCTTAAATCGAAGTTTTTTTAAGGTTTACAGGGCGCAACCCGCAGATATGTCCTGTTTTAAAGAAATTTGCTTATTATATAATATAAAGAAAATAGTTTTTTTCTTTACATATGTTTACTTATGTTATTTTTAAGAACGATACATTGTATTAACTATTCTTTTGAATACTTGCGTTTACTTTATTATAAATTCATATATAATATACAAATCACGCAGAATTCGTTTTATCTTTAAATTATTAATGTATACGTATCCGTCAATAAACTGACCGATTTATGCATATAATTAAATGACGGTTTCTGGATCGCACTGATTGAACTGATCGCTGACGGTTACCATGGTAATGACGAATTCATAATTTTGGACGGATGTATTCATCATCAATCAGTCAGCGATCCGTCAGCGTTCCAAAATCCGTCACCAATCAGTTATCAATCAGTCAAAGTGTTGCGTTTACGGGTGCAAGTACTGTATGCGTATGAAGATCGAAGATTGTTATATTCCCTCCGTGTATTGAATACCATAACTTTACAAAAATCCATGCAAATGGCGTTTCATGGCAGGATCGTCTATATGTACCACTAAACCACTATCAAAAATCCTAGTTACTATTTTAACAGCAATACAAACTGGGCTTCAAAAATACAGTGACATTTGCTACTCCACGAGTGGCATAAATAGAATTTATTGTCTAAGATTGCAAAAAATATGACAGACATCTTAAGGTCCGTTTCTTTTCCCTAATGTAACAGCATTAACAGCTTTGGGTTTTCGACGGCCATCCCAAGCAATGCTAAATTATCTTACTATTTTACACCTATCCAATCTATCCAAGCGAGCTTGAAATTAGACACTACAGTACAATAGGTCGGCCTCTTACTTAGACATACTTCTAGAAATATACTTGGGAAATCTATAAACTAGACTCTTCGACAAACGTGATAACTAAAACTATACATTCATTGATAGCAACATTACAGCAGCCCCGGCGTATGGTACATTTCACATATCATATGTAAAGCTAGAAAAAAATAGCAAAGGAAACCGACCGAACAATAAGAACCAAAAGTCGGGGGACAATTACTAATCCGGATATAGACAAACATATACAACGCACAACAAAAACACAGGAAGTGAGTAACCCCAACACAATAAAAACCATGGGTGCACTCTGGTGCTCCGGACAAGAAAGCATTGCCTGGCTCTAATTAGACACCCGTCGAGTTACTCATTATCATATCTTGAGAAAAGTCAATTTCAGGAATAGGAAAGACTATGACTCCGCCAAAATGTCCGATATCGTATTTGAGAGATTGATTACCCATAGCGATCATTTAAGTTATGGTGACGACGTTGTTAAGAAGAGAAGTTATATTGTTCCAAAACAGAGATAAACAGATTAGATGATGATAATTAACGTGCTTGATCTCATCATCTTATAAGCTGATATATTTGTTGCTAGCATGAGAAATTTTTTGTTTTGACATACAAAAATTACAAAAATGCTTTAACCACATTATATATGTATTTTGTAACTAAATGTTTTTTTTTGTCCCTGTTTGATTTCAGTTCTGGCGGCCTTCGATTATATAGTGACGAAAAAATATCGTTTCGAAAAATGTAAACAATTTCTAATTCTCGAATGTTACGTAATATTCAAAACATTTGATCAGTGTGGAAACACTCTTTGTCATGAGTCAATATGTTGTTCTTATCTGTTCTCATCTGATTGGTTAAAAAGTACGTCATAGGCAAAGTAACGTCCATTTAGCTTAAGTACATTTCACATAGGAGACCAAAATAGTAACTATTAATGTATAGACAAACGAAGATGCATATTAAATACTTATTTCCAGTTAATTTATTTGGTATTTCATTCTACAAATTTAATACATTTTAAAATTAGAGAAACAGATATTTACATCAGTACTCTTAGATTATCAGATTTCTCTAATCTCGATACTCGGTGAAAGTCCATAATTAAATTATCTCGGTTGAAGATATCTGATCATTCGATCATAAAAATGCAACATCCTTTATTAATATATTCGTTAGCTGAACTCATCTATGAAGGATCCAAGATGGTAAAAACAACAAACATAATCATTTCCCGTTTCAATCAGATCTCATTGTTTCCTTACTCCTGATTCCAATCTTCGTTAATAATTGCATGTTAATAAATACGACGTCTATCACAGATTATAGCTATTATATTAAAACGATTAAAATATGTAAAAATTATGCTAAGACGATAACCATGATAACCGCTGATTGTAACCTTTAACATGTTTATAAAAAGGTCAATAGCGTGGATCACATGCATGTTGTTTTGGAGATTTGTCCTGGTTCAATGGCTTTAACTGCAATGCCCTTTATGAAGAACCCATATCTTTTCTGTCGAACCCAAACGAAGGTTTGACGCAATTAATATCTTCCATCCGTCACTTTTGCTTTTAAAAGCTTTTATAAGATTTTAGAAAACTACGTTAATATGGTCATAGAGATTTATTGATTGTAAGTTTTCGATGCTCAGAAATGACAAATTACTCTTATTTCTCTGGGTCGATTCCAAATAGACTCTGTATTACCAACAACATGATGATACGTTATGCATAGATAGGTTTTAAGAGAAAGAAAGAAAGAAAGAAAGAAAGAAAGAAAGAAAGAAAGAAAGAAAAAGAAAAAATTGGACACAATGCAAGGTCATTCAAATAATTATGAAATCCCTTAAAGAAAATTAAGCATTTTTGACAGTATCCTATCGAGTGTTTCGAAGGAAGAGATTGCTGCGAGTTTTATCTGTTGATTGGCAATACATGATTCTATTCTCACAGGAATGATACTTGGTCAAGGGGCCTTTGGACGAGTAATCAAGGCAGTGGCAATCGGAATTCAAGACTTTGAAGATGTTTCTGTTGTTGCAGTAAAAATGGTAAAAGGTAATATCAAGTTATAATTTCATTAAATGGTGCAATTGTATTTCGTTTTAAAACAATGGAAAATATGTCATAAATTGTATGAACATGAATAATTTAGTTTAATGAGTTAGAGCCCAAACTTGAGGCAATTTATTTCATTATGACCTTTATTAACATGAATTATCGGTCTTCATGTCATTTTTTCGATGTTTGGATGTAATGAATGGTTGATCAACATTGCTGAATGTGAACTATAAATCTGATTAATCAAAGTTTAAGTTGATGGTGTTTGTGTCACTTTAATTACGATGTGTATTTTTTTCCCATGCAGATTGCACAAACAAAGAACAAATCATGACCTTACTGTCAGAACTGAAAATATTGATTCATCTCGGGCAGCATCTAAATATAGTAAATTTATTGGGAGCTGTTACCAAAGAAATAAAATATGGTAAGCATTTAGTGAAAATATTTTATATATATATAATTTATTGATTTATCTCTCCTGTTTTGTAGTGCATTCTTTAGAATTTAAATCTTCCGTCCGGCAACATCATATAAAACTATCTGAGTGTATACTTTTGTATTGTACACTCAAAATATTTTAGCCTATCTCGCTTATTACTTAATTTTTTGACAACCTATTCGTCATGATTGGAGGACATGTTTTTCAACAGACTGTTGGTATTCCAATGGGTACTTATTGTGCTCCTCTTCTCGCAGACCTGTTTTTGTACTCTTATGAGGCTGAGTTCCTAGAAGGCCTGCTGAAGAAGAAAGAAAAGACACTGGCCCAGACTTTTAATATCACATTCCGCTATTTTGATGATGTCTTGTCCCTCAACAATGCTAAATTTGGTCACTATTTACATTCAATTTACATAAGCGAGCTTGAAATTAAAGACACCATCAATACACTATGGTCAGCCTCTTACTTAGACCTGCTTCTAGCAATAGACTCAGGATAACTACAAACTAGACTTTACGACAAACGTGATGATTTCAACTTCCCGTTCATCGACAGCAACATTCCAGCAGCTCCAGCGTATGGTGTGTACATTTCACAACTTATACGTTATTCCAGATCCTGCGATCGGTATTCCGATTTTCTAGACCGATCACTGTTGTTGAATGCTAAACTACTCAAAGAAGGGTTTGTTGTGTCTTAGTTGTTGTTACATCTCCAGAAGTTCTATGGATGCCACAATAACTTAATTGATCGTTATGTGAAATTAGTGTCTCACATACGATCTGATATTTTCGCTGATTCACAGATAGTGTTTCCTATTCCTGGATTAGACTTTTCCCTAGACATGACAATGAGTTACTCTAAGGATTTCTAGTGGCAGGCACTGCTTACTCGTCCGGAGCACCTGAGGTAGTGTTTCCTATTCCTGGATTAGACTTTTCCCTAGACATGACAATGAGTAACTCGACGGATTTCTAGTGGCAGGCAGTGCTTACTCGTACGGAGCACCTGAGTGCACCAATGTTTTTTTATTGGGCTCGTGTTACTCTCTTTCTGCTCTTTGTGTTGCGTTTGTCTATATCCGAATTTGTAACTATCCCCTGACTTTTGGTTCTTGTTGTTCGGTCGGTTTTCTTTGCTATTTTTCTTTTCAATCGATTTGTGTGTGTGTAATGTATTAACTTTTATCTTTGTAACCTTCAATCACTGCACAGTTGTAGTTTTTGGAGTTATTCTTTTGAAGTTATGGGGTCTATATCATTTTTCCGAATTAAACTGTAGCATATGGCCAACTTTCATTAATATTATATCCCTTGCAGTCGGTATTTTATGGAGTCTTAGTTGTTTTGATATAATAATGTTGGAACATATAGTTATTTTTTAGAAATTCAAACAAAAGTCCACAAATAATTACATTCCGTCTCTGTAATTCAAGCAACATTTCTGTTTTGTTATTAAGTAATATTAACATGTAAATCTTCGTATAATTTTAATAAATTCAGTAAAGTAAATTCGTCAGTTACCTAAGTTTATCATGAAAAAGTGTCATAAGAATTCCATAGAAAGAACACTATTGCTAAAGTTCTATCAGTAATAGGAAAGGTTTTCTTTTTATTTTAGGTGAACTCATGGTAATTGTGGAATACTGCCATTTTGGAAACCTTCGCAACTACCTCATTAAATACAAAGAAGCTTTCAAGGACACACAAGAGGATTATGTTGACCCAGTTGACAAGAAAACGTATGAAACTTCAAATGAATCGACATCCAATCAACCGTGCTATAGCAAGATAACTCCATTAGAAATTGACGATACCATTGGTCCACAACTTACGACTAAAAATCTAATATGCTGGGCTTTTCAAGTTGCGAGAGGAATGGAATACCTGGGTGCTAAAAAGGTTTGATTTATATAAGTGTTGTATTAATTTACCTTTGCAATATCATCTAATATGGTCAAAAACATAATATCGTCACAAACATATATTGTATCACATTCTATTGCATCACGTTCTGAATCACATGTCGTGATTCAGAACGATATAATTAATAACGTCGGGTATAAGTAAAAGTCGGCTAGGAGTTTCTTCTCAGTCTTTGCGGAATATTCATGTACCTTTTTGTACAGCAAATACATTAAATGCACAAGAAAGAACATGTAATACTATATGAAAATGTAACAAATACAATATTGATATATAGTTAAAGTTTCAAGTTGAACGGATACTGTAATATTATACAAAAGTACAAGAGGCTGAGCAAAAGCCATTAGTGAAAATAATTTCGGGTTGAAGGCATTTTCTTTTGAGCGTCACAATTTCTAAAAAAGGTTTTACTTACATGTTTTTATATCCCAGTAAGCATAAGAGCAATATATGTATTTTTCTTCCGCAGTTCTTAATATAAAAATTGGTAGAAAAATTGTTTTCATCAACGGACCACACTTTACTAGTGAGATAAGGTAGCATGAAAAATTAAATTTTTAATTGATTCAAAACTATATAGGGCATGCGTGACTGAGAGGTTAATATAGTGTCACCAATGATGTTGCGTGCTTAACTCGTACTGCGGGAAGGCTTGCAGAGCTTTAATTGACAACGATTGCTAGTTTTCCTAACAAGAATTTGAGATTTTTAATTGATAATCTGGCTTTCTATCCATTAAAATCTGTATGCAATGATAAAACCAACAAAAATGGCTTCAAACCAAACATAACAACAAATAAGAAAAAAAGATATCATGATCATTATGATATTTTCATGAACAATTGTGATGAAAGTTTGTAAAGTTAAGTACTGCGTATTAAATAAATATAGTAAAGTTAAAAAAAAATAGTCATTTACCATCATTAAATATGTAGCTGGCATTGTATAGCTCTAATAAACTTTCTTTATGTTTGTTATTTTATGTAGAATTAAAATCATGGTATTATTATAGTACATTCACAGAGACTTAGCTGCCAGAAATGTTCTATTGGCAGAAAATAATGTTGTCAAAATATGTGATTTTGGTCTGGCCAAAGACTGCTACACTAATCCCGAATACCATAAAAAGGGAGATGTGAGTATCAAGACTTAACGGGTTAACATGCTCTAATTCACTCTAAATTTGTTTAGCTCAACAATATGTTCAAAACTACAGTTTGAACTTAGTATCGTAAAACATGGAGCAGAACTCAAAGTTTAAGTTATAAAAATTGGAGTAGAATATGTCTCTTTTATAGTAATATTGGGATTTCACAATGAAGTCTCAGTTAGCTCGATATGGCATAATAACCATCCAATGGCTGTTCAAAACATAAACGCAAATCATTAATGAATTGTAACGAGTGTAGACTAAGAGCGAAGGCTCACTAGTGATGCTCACGAATTCACAGATATGACTTTCATAATTATTTGGTAAACAGAAAGTAGATAACAAAGGAACATAAAATCGGTATACACCATATGGAACCAAAGGAAAAAAAGCACTATGCCAAATATCAGGCGTCTTCATAGTATAATTGCTTCAAAAAACTGCGACGAAATTCTTTGTTACGAACGGACAAACGGACGGACGAACGAACAAGGGTAAAACAGTATACCCTCCTCTTCTTCGAATCGGGGGTATAATAAAAAACATAAATAAACAACTATTGAAAGTACTTTACAATTAACGCAAGCCTAGTTAGGAAAACCAAGAAATAATATTTAGATATGAATAATATATATTATTGCTCGTGTGAGCAAAAGAAAGTATTTTACGCAACTGAATAAGGTAAAATGCAAATACAAAGCATACACAATCTTGGTTATAGTAAACGCTTGTGAATTGTGTTGTATGTGCAGGGTCTGGTACCGGTGAAGTGGATGGCAATAGAATCTCTTACACACCGTGTTTACACCTCAAAAAGTGATGTGCAAGTATTCGTTAACGTTATGGCTTGATTGTTTAAATACTGTATAATATCGACTGAGAAATATAAAACATAATATATAAACATATGTCGACAATAGCCTCATGTTCACTATAGTTGTATGTGGGATCATGGTCTAATTAACATTTTATTAAAAGTCTTTTAAATGAACATCCATCGTTTAGAAGTATTAAGGTCTTGAGTTTCATAATAAGATTTTTTAAATTTAATTGACGCACATCCTTCCGACTGACAGACTTTTATGTGGACTATATAAAACGTTTTCGTAAGTGTTGTGAAGTAAATGCACTCTTTTCGCCAAATAAAAACCACAAGCCATAGGATGACATTTTTATAAGTGACCAACGCGAGTCAAATGTCAGAACTCTGCTTACTTACAGTATGTATATATTGTGTAATATATGTCCTTTGTTTGAAAAGTGTTTAATGGCATTTTCAGCAATTTTTTATCTATAAAATGCGCTTTACTATTGAGGAGGAGACGAAGTATGCGGAGGAAAATCCAGACCTTCGATAGGACAACTATCAATAATTATCAATTAAGATTGGAGGCGAGCACACATTGTCCGCAGTGAGACTCGGACTCGCAACTTCAGTGTTGACGACAGACGCGTGATTAATAGTAGATGACTAACTACCTTAACAACTTGGTCACTGACCCTATTATACATTATAAGAGGGGTTTTGCAATTACAAGGTATTTGTAGAGATAATATAGAATTTGATTCAAACATTAAAAATATGTCCATTGAAATTAAGTAACACCATTACTAAGCCATTTATAAAATCATCTGATAAAAAACATCTTATTCATTCTTTAGCTACATGTACATAAACGTCTAAATGGTCTGTATTAAAACTAATGTTAATATGTTTTTTGAGTCTAACTTCATTAAAGGTGTCTTCGACCTTAAAATGTTAATTGATATTAATTGGAAGTTTTTTTCCACCGAAAGTCTGAGATCTCACCGGTATCCCAAATAATATATTTATTAGACGTCAATATATACCTAAAACATTGCTGCACGTGACGTAAAATCCTTATTCAAAAGAACTGATAGTTGAGTTTAAAATCAATTTTAGACTGTTTAGTCTATCTTTTATTCGATTTTTAAATCACTGTTTGTTAACTGGGTCAAAAGCATTGACTAATCAGGCAAATAAGTGATTACTGCAGTTTATCAAACATATAAAGAAGTAATGGAACACATTAATAAATAATAAACATTTTACTCGACTGTAACCAGAAGAAATATTCTTTTATAAATGGTTGAATATGCCCTTTACAAATTTTTCAGGTGGTCCTATGGTGTATTCTTGTGGGAATTATTTTCCTTAGGTACGCTTTGTGTTTGCTACAAAACTTAAAGTAATAGTGGCTGGCAGATATAACAGGGGTAACGGTCAATGTTTGTTCTCAGTAGCTAAATCTACGATACACACAGACAACAATGTTAACAAAAGATATTTTACCACTGAAGCTTAGCAGGGCTTTATCCGAAGAAAAAAGCAAACCAGGGAATCCTAACAAATAATAATTAAGATATTTTTAGTGGCAATTTATAAGATATAACAGGTATTTTGAGTTAAAAAGATATTTTGCCACTGCTGGTTACATCCGAAGACAAAATCAAATCAGGGAATCCTAACAAAAAATAGTTGGAATTAAATAATTAGTTATTTGGAGCAAGTTATTGGATGTTGCGCCCTTTTCTTCTATTTGCTTTAACTCGCGTCACGATTATTATACTGTAACATCTTTGGACTTTGAAGTTATGTTTTTGCAGTTCCGTAGAATTGTGAATTCTCGTAAATTTGTGACGAATTTTGCAAACCCACATATTTTTGAGGTTAGCTATTAAATTGTCAAATTTTTCACCCTTGCATTCAAGTGAACTCCAGTGCTAAATAATGACGTCATAATCGGGATTTCGATATTTTGTTGCAGGCGGCAATCCCTATCCTGGCATAGAAATCAACGAAAAATTTATTAATTTGCTGAAAGATGGCTACATTATGGAAAAACCTGAACATGCTTCACAAGAAATGTTTGTATACAGTATAGTTGTAATAACATTATTTGGCATATACTACCGATTGTGTCCTTTTCTAAATTCTCTTGTGTAAATAACTTATTTCTGTATTCCATCTTAAAATGCAATAAACATAAAAGAAATAATGAAGACATCTTTATATCTTATATCGATATAATTTACTAGCAATATGTGAGTCATTTTAAGCCTGGTTCATTTGTGTATGTAAACCATAAGATTAAATGGACATATCCCCTATGCTCATAATGTGAATTGAATCCCTTTACCGCCTCGATCTACAGCTCGAAAAAGTTAAGGAAAAATCTGTTCTCAAATCCAATATCAAGTTTTGAATTCGCTTTTAATTCCTGCAATCATTCTGTTGATGAAAAGCAGCAGTATATGAATATTGAGTAATACGTGTCAATAATTTCTATATTTTTGTTCTCAGAAATAGATATATTTTGACATCTTAATCACATCGCAAGGATAAAATACTTGGATGGTATCAATATGATTTGCTATATAACAGAAATACAATTTGAGCTTGTTTCCTAAACTCATCAAACAAGAATTTACTTTTATCTTATTTTGTGTTTGTATTATTAAGGCGCATGTACGAGAATCATCGGCATTATCAGTGAACAAATTCAAAGAACCAATATAGTATCTGTCTGATAAGCCTGTTATATTATCAGAAACAAATACCCTATAACAAGAGATTTAACAGGCCCCCATTTCACGAAACTACCTTGCGCGTCAGTGGCCAAAATATTATCTATAAGGTAGTTTGTCATTTACCATTAACTACCGACATGGCAACACTGCGGTTACAAGTTCGAGAAAAAGTCTGGAGAAAAGTATGCTCAAGCTTTGTTTAAAATACTTAGATCGGGATTTCACCGTGCCCCAAAACCGTTTGACACTATGACAGAAGAAAACAATTGATAAATGTTGCGTAAAACACCTTACCCACAATCAAAACAGAAATGAATCGTAACACTAAGTTGAGCATAAATTATATAGATTGGTTATACATTCCATGCATGATGTAAGCCTGGTGAATGCTTTGTGAAGTTGTGCCTAGCATTCAGAGTATTTTTCTTTGTAGGTACACTATTATGAAAGCTACTTGGCAGCTTGAACCGGACGAAAGACCCAGCTTTATGCAGTTGGCGTCGTTAATGGGAGACTTTCTTGAGGCCGATGTAAAACAGGTAATATAGTAAAAACATTGTATCAGAGTTTTTTTAATATCCTTTTTACTAAATCATCCACTAAATTAAGCACAGTCTTTTGTCGTGTTAAATTCCTAAAATCTATTTAGAAATTGCACTGTACTTTGTCAGTTTGCTTCTTTACATGAGTGGTTAGGGTAGTTCGTCTATTATTGATCACGTGGTCTGTCAACATTGAGGTTGCGGGTTCGAGTCTCACTGCGGTCAGGGTGTACTCAACTCCAATCTTTATTGACCTTGATTTCCATTTTGCCTACCGAAGTTTGGGGGTTCTCTCCGGGTACTCCGGCTTCCTCCCCAATAAAAACTGAACGATATGATATAGCTGAAAAATTTCTAAAAATGGCGTTAAACACCATTCAAACAAACAATCTGTAGATGGCTGTAAATAATTATGTAAAGATAGTTTCAATGCGGAGAACATTCATTGTGTTAGGTGGATCAGACAGAGGAGTTTTTTTCATTACAAACAATTTAAAATGAACTTGTTATTTAATGTATTTTGTTATGTGCTGTTCTAGTAAAGGCATTTGAGAGGGTAGAATGGAACTTCAAAAATAGTAACAGATGCAAGATTCTTGTTGTGGTTTTGGTTTTTACAAAATAATAAAAGCAAACGAAAGATACAGCAAGAAACTACTAGAATACGCACACAAACAAAAATGACAACCAGAAATAATATTAATTAATAAAGTATTTAACTAAGCATATATGTCATAACATCTCCATCCAATTTGCTCTTTTTATAGCATTCTACATTATAATCCAACATTTACACTTCGTTGTATCTCATTGAATATTTTGGACAGTTTTTCTTTCTGCCATTTATATATTTTTCATAATTTTATATTTTTCATCATTTTATGGAACTTGCTTTTGCTAAAAATAACTTAAAAATCGTTTACACAAGGTTATGTTCATAGTTTGAGTGGAATTAATCTATGCGTGTTTCTTTTTCACAATTGTTTGCGAAAGGGCTTGGCATGTTCCTGTCAGAACTTTAATATATTGGAAAGTGAGATCAAGTTTTGCAGATTTTTTATAAAATGTACTGGTAACTTGTAAAATTACAAATAAGCAAAAGTTTAGCTGTATTGTGCGAAAGCACAACCATGGTATGCCAATTTCAAATACCCAAATTGTGCAAATGTGCAAGGCAAACGCGCCGCCATGTTTGATTTATGCATTTCTAGCACACCAGAAACATCACCGAAAGACCTCATTGTAATCCCAGTTGGTCACATTATATTGACTTCAATCCTTGACAATGTTAAAGTATTATGTAACTCTTCCGTTACGTTTATCATATAAACTTAAGTGCAGTGAGATACATGACAGTTCCAATTACAATTTGTGGATATTAGAAACACTCTCAGGATATGGTGGTGACTTGTCTAAAGTAACACTAGTTTTCACAGATTTATAAATACTGTCATCAGTTCAGTTTTAGGTTTTTATAATATCGGTCGTGTCTTTTATTAATGTTAAGTGGTAATGTAAAATGTATCAGTAACGTTTTCTTTTAATTTATTTTACAAATACAAGTTACATTCAGTTGAATTTTTTGTTATTTAATATGATAGTTTTTGGATAAAAGTACTCTTATAACAGACATAACCCTAAGTGTTGCTTATTCAAGACAAGCAGCATGAACGAATTATGAGGTCTTTGTCTTGAGTTGACTTCGGAAAAACCTACGATCTACTAAGTACAGACGAGAATGTTGCAAGTAACTCTATGGAAAGGAGTTCATTCAAATCGTAGTCCTGCATTTCCGACGAGCATGTCGACAAATTCGGTCTTCCTAGGAGACGGTTTAAATAGATCCAGACTGGCGTGCTACCAATAATACTAGGTCCCAGAGTCGGTATACATCGTTTTATTGGGTGCATGGAATTTGTTTCCTTAATATTAAGAAACAGATACTATATTAGCTAATATTGTATTTCAGATGAAACCCTACGAGTTTTTCGAAATACAAGTATTGTTGACAGTAGCATTACAAAAATAATCTCTTCATCTGAAACAATATTTAAATGTGAAATTAAAAAAAAAACTTTATTTAAAATTAGTATAATCATCTAAAAATCTGTGTGTATCAATTCATTATTAACACCAATAGTGTATCACAGGAAAAGCTAATTCTATTGTTTGCACCCTGAGGTGATTAATTTTATGACTTAGATATTGACAGGGGCTGTTCAAGAATGATCTTTAAATCAATGATATAACAGATATAGTTTAGAAATGTCCCATTCAATTAATACACACTGTATATGCATTACTGTACTATTTTTATTACAATAAGAGATTTTTCAAAATAGTAATTTTAGTGCTCAGTTTATAATGAAGTCATACCAATATTTTACGCGTGGTTTATAAATATATTTTTGTAACAGTTTAGTTCCATATTTAAACACAGTACTCTTTTACTGGCAAATTATAGATGTCATGATGATATTTAAGGTATGTTTAGTAATGTGTGTGATTATACTTTTTTCGCTTTGTTTGTGTTTTGTTTTCAGATAAAAGGGATTTATACTGGGTAGCATTCTTTTTCTAAACAAACAAGCAACAGCTAGAAGCAACATAATGTGTATATCCAGCCTAATGCAAATCAACATGGAATCTATGAAACTAAGTGAAATGCTGAATTATATACATGTTTGTTTTAAATTGCATTTTACATGTTCTATTAATGGTTGTACTTTTATTTGCAGTATTACTTGGATCTAAATAGAACAAATTATATGAAGATGGGTGATGATGAAAGAGAAGATGCATGTGGGTTTAGTGGCTATCTTAAAATGGATGGTGCTATGTCCGACTATACCAAAATGGAGCCTGCCATGTCTCCTCCTACTGACCAGGTGACGCTTCTCAACGAAAGTGAAAGTGAACCTAGCAGTTATCTCCGTAAATGGTGTAAAGAGAAGGCCGAACAGTTTGAATTGCAGCCTTTAACGGTAAAGGATCCCACTAATAGGGTCGAGATTCCGAATAGAAACGAAAGAGAAAAACCACCCCCGCAAGTTGACACACAAGAAGATGTTCGTCGAAATGAGGACAAGGATAGTGTACCTGGTGCCTCAACAATGAACACCTAGGGATGACTAGTATCTCATATCAATGCGACACCAGACGGAGGTTTCGTGAACAACAACACGATATGGTTATTTACTGTGCAGTATCTTAACATTTTTCATATTAATGTTCTTGTTAGAGTCTGTTTAAAATATCACAATCGGAAATGTTTCGTTTTTTAATGCCATATATTAACACAACGCTTTATTTTGCATGATGTTTTTATGTACTGCATGTTCCTTGCTTGTTAGTAAAGATGCGCATGAACAACTATATATATAATTATTAAAATTTTTTTTTTAGAATATTGTGTTTTAGTATTACAGAATACTTGTTTCTTTTTTTATTCACCTAACTGACGGTAATTGTTCATTCTGAACTATTCCTATTTTAATGTCGTTTGTAGGCTTATTACCATTTGATCAGGAATACCACTTAATAGCAGAACCTATAAAAACATTGACACGTGCTGTGATCGAGCCTCCAGGTGAAATCTTTCATGTAAATTGGCTTGAGGTCATAAATATGTCGTTTAGACTTTGATAATGTCTTATTGTACAGGTCCGGGTTAATTGATCACCCAGCTAACTAGTTCCTAAAAAGTGTAAAATTTCATGAAACTTGATTGTCAATAATCATTTTTGTTTCAATGAACTTTGAAAAAACGTTCTTTTTGTTGTGTGTTAGACACGTGGGTCACACATTTTTTAGTTCATAGTAAGTGTTTTTTTTTCCTCAAAAAGTTAAACAGTTACTTGTTGGCTACTAGCTTCGAAATTTGTAGAGTCCACAGCAACTTGTAGGGACCATTGGTTAGTTGGTCCCTACAAAATTTAACACTAGTCACTTTCACAAAGTCATACAACATAGGATCTTTTGTATGTTGTACGGTTTGTTCTACTGGTCCTATGATGTTTGTGAAACATGACACTGATGATGTATAAATGTTTATTATATAACTAAGAGTTATTCGTGTAGGCTTAAGCTATAGAGGCATATTTTAAAGCGTCTTTTTTTATATATAACTCCAGTATTCATTGATATATGCCAGGTTGAAATGTCTTAACCTATACGTTCGGACTGCTGCTTCCAAAATTAAATTTGTGTACATTTACATTTACTGGTTTGCATTTAGGGCTATCGATAAAAAACTTTTTCTATTCTATTTTCTAAATTGGTTTGTTGTCTGTAAACTTGTACTTGTACCTTATTACACGTAACACGTATACTATTCATTGGATGTTAAGCTGAAAATCGATCGATTGACTAATATAAAATTATGAAAAATGATAATACACAAAATAATTTATTTTTATTAGAGAAAAGTCAACTGAATCGTCACATTATGGAATGTTTTCGCCAATCATTAATTTGCTTTAATAAAATTTTAAGTTAGACCGACTTTGTTATTTTGATAACTGTACCAATCCACATGTTTAAAGATATTTAACTTCTTGCTTTTAATTGGGAAATTGTATTGTTGACATTAGTGGTTTCCAGCTGTTTTACAAAATACACGAGAATGATTCCTTTTAAAAATAAAATCAATATGTGATCCTTATAACAATATTGCAAATAGTATTGGCTAAACTAAGTCTAATATTTGCTACTATGGACACTTATTCAGGATTCGTCAGACTATCTTCATGCAGACACCGATATTCCCAATACCACCATAGACACTCATTTCTGGTTCCTTGTTTCATTGAACTTTTTTATTTTATATCAGAACAGAAACGTTAGACTTTACGAATAGTGCGTGGTTCGTTACGATAATGATCCACATAATCGTCTGCGCTTCTGGACATATAGAAGTTAACAACCTTCGTCCGTTGGATTTTGACGATGAACCCGAGTCCCTGTAGTGTGATATTGACACATTTTCTTAACCCTCAAGACAGCAAGATCTTTGTGGTAGGGGGTTGTCAGCTTGGTATATTTTCACCTTTTGAATTGTATTTTCTGTTTCTTCTTTAAAACAATAACATGTCTTTACAATTTGTTTCTATACCTTGTTCGTAAGTCACTTAAAAGGATTTACTGGTTGTAAACTTGAACTGAATAATAGCTGAATGGCGTAGTTGGTGGTTTTTTCAGGGGTTCAGGATACATACTCTGAAAAAATGCACTAGATTTTGTTTAACTTGTAAGTTAGTCAGCTATGTGTACAAGCACGGATATTTTAAATGAAAAAAGTGGTCTAAGAACTTTTTCAAAGAGTTGAAGTGATTAAAAAATACTATAATAATTGGTTTACATGTACACAATTTTGTCCAATTTTTAATAATTTTTCTTACAATCTCAAGAACATTGTTAAAAATTTATAAATGGGTATAAAAATAAGGGTCTGAGATTTTATTATCTGTGGTAAAAGTATAGTTTAAATTGCTCATTTTGTAGAATTACTTCCTTGTTGAAAATTTCATTTTGTCTATACTGAACTCGATTTAGCTCCAACTTTGTTTTTGAATAATTTATAAATTGATACGATAGTATATGTATAAGTCTTCACTTAACATTTAATTCTTATTTAATCTTGGGTACATAATAAAAGAAAATTAATTTTAACATAAATGTAATACCTATTCCAAGATTTTCAGTAAAAGTCGGGATTGCGACCTGCATCACATTAACATTAGTTATCAATCCTACTTGCTGATCACGTGGTCTGTCCACACTTAAATTGCAAGTTTGATTCTCACTGCAGACAATGTGTACTCAACTCCAATCTTTATTGACAATGATTGCCAGTTTTCCTACCACAGTTTGGGGGTTTTCTTCGAGTACTCCGGCTCCCCTAAATAAAAACTGTAAGCCATGATATAGCTGAAAAATTGCTGAAATTGGCGTAAAGCACCATTCAAACAAAAAACAACAACAATATATTCTCAAAACACCTTTCGTCATATTATGACATGTTGTCTAACACTATTATTATTTTATTTGTCATTCATTTGTCACTAAAACATTGATCAAATTATATTATTTTTATATTAATTTGTGTGTCTTTAACCCTTCACTTCACTTTACAGATCTCATATATCATAAACCGTTCATTTCAGAGACATATTTTATAAAACTGTATCATTGCCAAATATATATACATGCTAAAATGTACATGTGTATCTTTGTATCTACATTCCATCAACAGTGCACAAACAGATCAAACAAAAACATACCGCAACATAAAATAAAAACTGTACCAAATTACCAATAATGAATTCATTAAGAAACAGCCAGACAAGATATATCATGTCTGGGAGGGGTATTTGTGAAAAAAACCAGTCGAGAGATGCAATATTTCATCCCTCGACTGGTATTTTTTACAAATATTTCATCTCGCAACTGGTATTTTTCACAAAGACCCCTGAGAGACATGATTTATCTTTTTTATTACCCTGAAAATCATGATTTAAAGAGCGATGAAACCAGACCACTTGCATGCTGTTTTTTTATTGACTCTTTACTATCGGAACGTTTCCGGTTTTAAAGATAGATTACTCATTTTGCGTTTACTTTGAAGTAAAAGTCAAAACTTCCGAATGAATTTTTCTGGGATTATTATATGCACATACCAAGGCACATAGGGTAATTTTTGTTAAATCGTCATTACTGTCTACAATTCGGTAAACATAAAAATACGTCAAGCCAATTAAAAGGTGAGTTGATGTTTTTATCGGCTTATTTTGTCTTCACTGCAATGCACAATGCACTTTTTAACCATAACGATAATGTCATCTTTTTCAGTACTGATCTTGAATTTAACTGAAATATTGTTCGTTGACCTGCACGCGCTATCATGGGCGAAGCTAGACTATTTACATTGTGGATACCCTATGTAACTAGGAGGTCCGCGGACACGGTCCCCACACCGGGAACATGTTGAAAACAAATGGTGGAATTTGCTACATTTTGGAGAGTTATAATTAAGGTGGTTTATTTGTACTGTAAATGTATAGTTTATTAATAATTCATGTGAATTCTGTAGCGTACTCGTGTATAGGCAGCTACGCAACTGACTATACATTCATAAACACACATTTTCTATAAACAATCTTCGTGGGTTCAGTTCATGTACATCATAATGTGTTCCGGAACATATTTTTAGAAACGTTTTACCAAGCTCATCCTTTCTTAAGTAGGATGAACTTTAACTTATGTGGTAACAGCGTGCCATAGGCTCTTGGGTAATTTGATTGTACATGTACATCGTTTCGTACCAAAAATATCGCATATAAATGAAAAATCATAATAACTGAATAAAATGTATTGCATACCAATTAATTATATCCAATATAAACGAAAATGTACACCATATGAATGAAAAATTATGTCAATTGTATGGACAAAATAGGAATTAAATGAAAAATCAAATCAATTTAAATGAAAATCATTGCATTTAAATGCAAAAATATATCATATAAATGACAAAAATATATGTGTCGCAGTTAATTTTTCGTGTATATGACTGCTTATATAAGTGCAACGCCCAATATTATTATTTTTTTTATTAATCTGAAATATATAGTTAACATTTTACACAATATTTAGGAAACATACAATGCCTGAAATAAACCATAATACAATGACGAAGTTTATATATTCTTTGTAAATAAACTGATATATTTATCAATTGAAATATTCAATTATTAAAATTATCTAACATTTCTCTCAAATGTTCCCTTACCTCGTCGAACAGGGCTGGCGGAATGCGTCTATGCGGTTCTTTGAACGGTTTATCGTCAGTTAATTTAATCTCATGCTCCAACAAACGCGTATAGCCGATATCGGTAGGACCTTTTGAAAACACCGACTTGTCAAGAAGACCCTTCAACCTAATCTTGACATCTTCATTTAATTCCTCACTGATCTTGACACCCAATTCATCAATAGATAGTTTATTATCTTGATCTTTAACTTCTTTTACATCAGTATCCAAATGACGTATGACCTTGACCTCATTCAAACTACACAACAGACTTTTAGGTTTAATTTCCAGTACTTTAGCAGTCATATTGAAAACTCTAACTGGAATTCTACAACTTTGGCCTTTTAAATTTACCGGTACAACTCTAGGACATATACCTAACTCATCTGAATATCTACCCTCACAGTTTTCAGTGACCACGGTCGTTATTTCAGAGACTTTTGATCTAGCTAAACCGGATATGGTGACAACTGACATGGGATTTATCTTCATAACTTTTCGATTGGTAGACCTGACTTGGCCAACCGTTTGATCCATCATAGCAGTAAAAGCTAGGTCCCATTCTTTCGGAATATTTCTTGAATTATCTTGCGTAATAGACTTGCTGAACAAATTAATAATATTTGTTCCAACTATTACGGGTACGCCACTATTGTACTCCGTAGGAGAAACAACTAATAAAGGTACAAATACCTCTAAATCTGACATAAAATTAACCTTAACTTTCACCTCAACATATCCTAAATACGGCAAAGTACTTCCGCTAGCAACATTTATCTCTAAATGAAACTCTGTTAAACTCTTAACCTTTGGTATGGGTTTTAACTTATTTATATGTGCACTTCAAATAGACGACACCATTGAACCACTGTCAATCAGAACCTTAGTCTTAATGTTATTTATAAAAATAAATGTCTCATTAGCATGACCTACCATTCTATCATATAAACTATTCTCAACCACTTGTGTACTTATTTTAACTTTGGGACTGGGTTTGTCATTGACACCCTTCTGTTTCAAATCTCTAGTTAGTCCCTCAACAGAGATTTCTGCTCGTTTAAATTCTCTGTTTGACCTTTGTTCTGATTATCCTGACCTTGACTTTGGTTTTGACCGTTATTTTGACCTTTGTTTTGATAACCACCTCTACCCTGCCAAAATTTCCTCTACCTTTATTATTACCTCTATATCCTTCACCTTTTGACTTAATGTCATTCTTAACCTTCTTCAACTCCCCTTCAACTGATTCCATTCTTTTGTTTAAACTTTGCAGTGTTTTCAAAAGTTCGTCCAACTTATCGGATTGAGCAACGTTTGCTTGCTGAATAACCTTCGATTCGGTACTAGATTTCGAATAATTAGACAGGTCTAATTCTATAGATCGAATTTCTTTACGCAATTGGTCAAAATCTTTAATAGTGTCATATTTATAACGGCTCGCGTTTTTTAAAAGCGGATCTCTTAAACCAGACCAAAATTTTGATCTCAACATCTCGCTTTTGGCTTTCGTGTTAATCTGACCCTTCTCAACAGCTAATTGAATAATACTTTCAAGTTGCATGCCATATTCAGCAACAGACTGATTTGGAAGCTGATTCTCACTATAAAAATTGTTGCAATAATGCTTCACTACTGAAAACATTGCCATAAACCCCCTCTAACTTATCAATAATCTGTGTGGGCGTAGCATTATCAGAAATCGATAATAGTAAACTTCTTGCTTTACCCTTTAATGAACCTCTAATACTATGAACCAATATGGTATCAGTATGGTTTTTCTCTCTAATAATACATTTGACTTCATATTTCCATACATCAAATGTTACTTCACTTTTCTCCTCACCCGAGAATATAGGAATTCTAGGTTTGGCATATGATTGATCATTTATACCGGTCTGATTATCAACTACTGGATGAATGCCAGCTAATGTAGTATGGGGCTGTGGATTTGCAAGATGTTGCTTACTCCTAACTGCCGGAGTACTAGTTCTAAAATCAACTTATTGATTCAACTGATTATATTCATCAGTAGTCACTACTTTATACTCAGTATGTTGATTGATTATATCAATCATCAAAGCAATTTTCTCAGGACTAATAGACTCTAAAATCTCTTTCTTAGTAGTTTCTTTACCACCCGTCGCCATCTTAAGTTACAACAAATATCAATGAAAACAAAGATGATAATGAAATGAAAATGAAAGATAATGAAATGAAAATGATAACACACCAATGATCAGTCAAATGTCAGTCGTATATCGCTGTAACCTGTGAAAATTTGTTAATTGTGCCTGTGCTGGGTGATTGTGCTGTGATAATTCCTGCAAAATATCAATATAAAATTAATATATATATATATGTAATATAAATAGAATACATATAATATAAAATACAAAATAATTAAAAGTTCTTTAAAGTATAAATAATTATAAACTTTACACAGTTTATTACGTAATTACTGTTCGCCGTTGATGGACAATAGACGTCTCATATTATGTTTAATGAAGTATGACTGCACGGACGGACTTGTACCGGCAATACACAAATTACGGTTACGATCCTTTACAGGTATCGGATAAACTTCATCCTTTAATGTCGATAATGAATATCTTAGTAAAATCACTTTTCCAATAATTAAATGTTGAATATTTCAAATAATTGAAACAAAACTAAATCCAAATAAGTTATGCGCATCTACAAGAACAATTACTTCTTGAATAACTTTTTCCACAAAGAACGTAGATAATAAATGTACTTCTCAGCGGTCATATAAATTAATTATATACAATATTCTCAAGATAATACTACACGGTGATATGAGAACAGCTTTTTATCCACCATCCGTCTATACCGGATACTAATACTTCCTTGGTCCGGACATATTTTACCAGCTGTAGAAGTGTTGATATCAAAGGACATCTAGGGACATCAGAAACGTCAGTCGTAGTCTTTGGACGATGCTTATCTCGGTGGAACCTCCACATGTCGCAGTTAATTTTTCATGTATATGACTGCTCATATAAATGCAACGCCCAATATTATTATTTTTTTTATTAATCTGAAATATATAGTTAACATTTTACACAATATTCAGGAAACATACAATGCCTGAAATAAACCATAATACAATGACGAAGTTTATATATTCTTTGTAAATGAACTGATATATTTATCAATTGAAATATTCAATGATTAAACTGTATTTCTTTAAACAATCTCTAAGTAATAAAATAAACCAAATTATATAAAACATTTAAATTGACTTGGATTTAACTTTACTTTAATAACCTTTTGCAAAAATAGTAATAAAGAATTTGTCATACGTCGGCCGATGTTCTTATATGGAGTGGCAGTAAATATTATACACTTTCTTTATTTATATTGTGTAGTAGAAAACGACATGCATGCAGTGCCCGTGCAGTTAGCGCGCGAAAGCTATTGTATAACCCAGTCCTGTCGTCACATATTGTAATACGTCACATAGTCGATGAGTAAATGACGAAATGATAAAAATACGTAATGAATGGGTGGTACAATGAAATAGATGAACTATGAAAACAAATATCAATTGTACAATCTTAATAATTAAATTAAACTAATAACATATATATTGCCGGTGACATATGCAAATTTAACATGAAAATTTAATACAAATGAAATTATTGATTTTGTGTAACCAATGTCATGCCATATTATTTAACTGAATTTGAGTGGGTTACTATTTGTTGTTATTTACAGTACTCAAATCGTAAGCGTTTCAAAATCCGTCAGCAATCAGTTATCAATCAGTTAGATCAGTCCAATCGTTCCAAATCCGTCAGATCGTTCCTAATCCGCCCATCCGTCAATTCGGAACGATCTGACTGATCTGTCGGATTGATTTTGACTGATCGCTTAAATGCGACCATTCAATTTTAGGTCAGTGAAATAAATATTTCGAAATGTGAAAATTCGTTTCACTTGCAAATATTAGAAGTATAAAAATGTCAACTGTTATTTCCTTATTTCTGACTCGTTTTACCTAAACATAAGGCTTAAACTAGTCTAAAGTTTTAAATCTGTAAAAGGGGCCTCGGTGGCCGAGTGGTCAAGGTAGTTCGTCTACTATTGATCACGTGGTCTGTCAACACTGCACTGAGATTGCGGGTTCGATTCTCACTGCGGGCAGGGTAGACTCGACTCCAATCTTAATTGACGAGAATTGCCAGTTTTCCTACCGCAGGTCGAGGGTTTTCTCCGGGTACTCCGGCTTCCTCCCCCAATAAAACTGGACGCCATGATATAGCTGAAAAATTGCTGAAAGTGGTGTTAAACACAATCAAACAAACAAACAAACAAACAATAAATGCTATAAATGGAAATCACCCCAATTTATAACGAGTTCATCTGTGACAGAATATAAACATCACATTGTGTCATTTTATGAAAAAAAATAAGAAAAAAAAATTAAGAAAAAAAAACACACTCACAATGACTTAAACACATATTTGACCTCGCGTGTCAATGCGCGAGTACCTTGCATATTTAAAATTTAATAAAGCGGAAGAAGAGCGAAAGACGAAAAACGTGAAAGGCAGAAGCATAATTTTATTTTTCAATTCGCAATTTCGCGTTATCATTATTTCTATGTATGTTCGTTTGAAGTTTATAATACTAAATGAGATGTACGACAACAGCGAAAACATCTATTATAAAATATTCACTATTTCATTGTGTCACATGAATTTACAAGACTTAAATCTAAAAAATAAATAACTACTAAACATGCTCGTATATGGGTACTTCTGAGTTAACGATGCGAACATACAAGCGTAAGATTGAAATCTATTCTGCTTTTCGCATTTTTGCCGTCACAATTTCGAGTTTTCGTTTGATGAAATATCAAGGACGAAGTACTTTGAATATTGTAACCCTTTCTTTGTTATCCATTCAGTAATACGTAAATAAGATTGGTGAATATTCCACGAACAAAGTTTTTAAAACATGGACGGATTTTTTTAGAGGTTAGTTTGTACCTTTCTTGTTCGTTTACTAATAATTTTTCATTAACAATGATATTTTAATTAATGTGTGGTTTTTTTTTACGATGCCTGTTATAGGCGTTCGATATTTAATGACATATTAAGTATAAATGTTTCCTGAAAAATCGGGAAAATTTGAAATAAGTTAGGGTTCACAGAGCTGCCCAGCGCGTCCTCAGTTGTCGGATAAGGGATGCCCTTTGGTTTTTTGTCGTGGGGGGAGTAAGGGTTCAGGTGAAAATACGGAAAAGCCTGCCTGCTGACCATAGTGGGTTACGTGTTTAGAGAGTGCCACGCTACTTGCACGATAAGGCTACCTTTTGTAGATTTCTTAAAAGAGTAGGCTTAAAAAGAAACATTTCCCGCCCCTAGCCATACCCAATATTTTTTCAATCAAAATTTTTGCCCCTGGGTCCATCTTTCCTTAATTGTTCGTTTTTTAACTTGTTTTCGTCCTGAATATAGCTGAAATACTGCTCGCTGCATGAAATATGTTAATATTCAAATTGAAGGAAACTCAAGGGCAAGTTATGAAAAGTTTCTGTTCATCGATATGACTGTAATGACAAACCGATCTTTGTAGACCTAAGCAATTAATGACGTTACTAAATTACTATTTCGTACCATAAGACCTGGTTGTCTGTCTGAAACACATTTTTTATGCTTAACTGCAGTATTCGCGGATTTTCCTCCCCATCGATAATAGACTTTATGGGGCCTCGGTGGCTGATTGGACGGTTATCTACTATATCACAGGCCTGTCAACAGGTTGCGGATTTCTGAATTACTGCCGGAAGGGGATACTCGACCCAAACTTAATTGACAAGGATTGTCGGTTTTAACATGTAATCCGATCCGGCTTCCTCCCACCACCACCCCCCCCCCCCAAAAAAAAAAAAAAAAAAAAAACACTGGACGCCAAGCAAAAAAAATAAATCCAGCGTATTGTCAGTATACTTTATAAAATACTTTAAGTGCATGTCAAATAAAACTTGCTACAAGAATCGCTGTATATTTTAGAATATTTCAACTTTGTTTATTGACAATGGTTTTTCAACAGTTCAACAATTATTTATACATAACAATTTTGTAATTAAATTTAAAAATGTTGTAAACTAAATAAAAACATGTAGGCAAATATTTAATTATGTAAAAATAATGCCTGTGAAAAAGAGGCCATGTCCGTTGCTAAATGTGAAATAAATCTTTTACTGAGTGCGATGGAGGGGACGGGTTGGCTTTAAATATTTACGACATAAAAATATATACTTGTAACTGGCAACATAAAATAGAAAAGCCGAAGTCAACATTCGCGGAAATAAAAAGGACGATCGATAAGGGATTACGAAAATAAAACATTATTCACGTCGCTATTGATGTGCCTTATATCGAACAGAGTTTTTAGAAAATTTACAGGACTCGACACGCAGATACATGTATGTCTTGCCTTAAATAAATCTGCTTAATTTAATAATATGAAGAAAATCGTCGTTTTTTGTTGTTTATTTTTTGTTTCTTTTTATTTTTATTTTATTTTTTTTTTTTTTGAACGCGACATTTCTATTAACTACTCTTTTGAATACTTGCGTTTATTTTATTATAAATGCATATGCAATATACACATGACGCAGAATTCTTGTCCTCTTCAAAATTATTAAGTTATACGTATCCGTCAATAAACTGACCGATTTATGCTTATAATTACATGACGGATTCTGGGTTCATAATTTTGTATTTAAACATAATAATACTGTCATGACTGTCAAAAATATTATATTAATATGTTTTTGGTATAGTTTGGTAAGTTAGGTAAAAATGCATACCGTCCTTGTTCTGTATGGTTGAGCAAAATTACCAGTTATTTAATTAACAAGTGTGTCATTGTTTACGGTTGGTATCTAACCGCGCCGATGCAAACGTATTTACCACCTGATACATATCAACATTAATTACATGTAGTTGAATGAATGAATGAATAGTTTATTGCAAAAAGCACTACGACATGCTATGGCAAACAAATAATATAATACAATTGTAACAACAATGACAGATAATAGAGAACAGTTAATCAAAATAAATAAAGGTATTATGAAACAATGTGAGATCTGACTTTCCAAGCTGAATTGAGATAATTACACAATTTTATGGTGAGAGAGCGATTAGAAGCTTTCAACAAATTACAAAGTTTATGCTTGTTTGGCCATGAACAGTAGTATTTAGGTAAAAAATTACATCTCAAAAATCTATATGCCGGACAAATTAGTATAAAATGATATTCATCTTCTACAACGTTCATTTTACAACAAGTACATATACGATTCTCTCTCTGTGTATTATTATAACGACCAACCTCAACATTTAACTTGAGTGAACCACTACGTAATTTAGATAACAAATAAAAATTACAATTGAAATCTAAATATTTTTCTATACAAAAATCTGATTTATATAATCTATAAATACTTAGTTTAGAACACTCTTCTAAACTTTAATGCCAACTTGGCAAAAATTGGTCTTTTATTCTTCTTCTTCTTTATGGTTTCCAGTATTCCATCTAAGAGATGATTAATTACTGGTGCATACGTGGCCTATTTACAACAAAAAATGATAACTGAAAATTTGTTATTTAAAGATAAGGAAGTGCAATGAACAAGCGTAGGTGATTTAAAACTATGTACACGAGATGAATATAACTTAGTGGAGGGTGGAGAGGACAGCTGGCGTTAGCTGTTCTCTGAAGATATCGACAGAAGAGGATTGTATGATTGTAACTGGTAGGAGGTTCCATTGAGTAATTGTATGGGGGAAGAAGGAATATCTGTACGAGTCTTTGGATGTGTGTATATGTCTGAAATGCAGTGGGTGGTGCCATCTAGATCGTGAGTCTGATGGGATGAGAATTGTGCTAGTTGGTATTGCAACAAGTTGATGTGTGATTTTATACATCATAATTAATCGTGTTCGTAGCCTACGTTCAAGTAATTGTGGCCAGTTTAATGTATTTATCATTGAAGATACACTGCTGGTATTGTGGTATCGATTACAAGCATACCTTGCTGCCCTCCTTTGCACCATTTCTATCTTCGAGATAGATTCTGTAGTGTGCGGATCCCATACTGAGCAGGAGTACTCAAGTTTGGGACGGACTAGAGCTTGGTATGCTTGACTTTTGATGTTTTGATTATTTGTTTTGAGGTTTCTTTTGAGAAATCCTAAAGTTTTATTTGCCTTGGAAGTGATGTCAGAAATGTGTTGGTCCCATTTGAGATTGGATTGAAGAGTGATACCAAGGTACTTTGCGGAAGTAACAGATTCTAGAGTGTGATTATGGAGGACATAGTTATGGCGGAGTGGTTGGCGCTTAGTTGATACAGACAGAACAGTACATTTATCCGGGTGAAAGGCCATCAACCAATCAGATTCCCATTTGGCAGCTGCATCAAGATCAGCTTGCAGTTTTAAACAGTCACTCTGTGTTTTAACTGGCATGTAAATTATACTGTCATCAGCAAATAAGCGTAATTTGCTGTTTGAAAGGTAGTCTGGGAGGTCATTAATATAAACAAGAAATAAGACAGGTCCTAGGACTGTACCTTGTGGAACGCCAGATGTAACTGGGACTGTGTTTGATGTTTTTCCTTCCAGGACAACTGTTTGTGTGCGGTTTTCAAGAAAAGCTGAGATCCAGTTTAAAGTGTTTCCGGTTATACCAAAGAAGTTTAATTTGTAAAGTAGATGGCGGTGTGGGACTTTGTCAAAGGCTTTGGCAAAGTCCATAATGATGAGATCAGTTTGTGTGTTTGAGTTATTTGAAGAGTGTAGTTCTTGAACAAACGATAAAAGTTGTGTTTCGCATGAGCGAGAGCGTCGAAAGCCATGTTGGAGGTCGTATAGGATGTTGTGTGATTCTAGATGGTTCATAATGTGAGATGTTACAATGTGCTCCAATAACTTGCAGCAGATGCAAGTTAATGAGATTGGTCTATAATTATCTGGTTTGTATTTATCACCCTTTTTGAACGCTGGTGTGACGTTAGCGTGTTTCCAGTCATTTGGTGTTATTCCTGTGTCGTAGGATTTTTGAAATAAAAGACAAAGAATGGGTGCGATATAGGTTTTCGTTTCTTTGAGTAGGCGGCCACTGATATTGTCTGGTCCTGTGGCTTTATGTGGATTGATATTGTTTAAAAGTTTTTCAATGCCTGGTGTTGTGATATTGAGACGACTGATTTTAGGGTGTGAGCTAATGCCTTTGTCAGGAATAGAATCAGATGTAGTAGGTGTAAAGACTGATTGAAATTGTTCATTCAAGAGATTGGCTTTTTCTGTTATGTCTGTTATAATGGTGCCTTCTTTTTTAAGTGCTGCAATTCCAGACTTGTCAGTTCGTATTGACTTAATATATTGGAAGAGTTTCTTTGGTTTATATTGGTTTTGGGGAGTAGTACCTGGCTCGGTTATTGGGAGATCCAGTATAAGTTTGTCAATATACTCCCAGTAAGCTTTTCTCTGTTCTTTTTGAACTTTCGATTTTATATGCTTATATTTATCACTGTATTTACCGTCTTTTCGTTTTTTGTAAAGTTTGTTTTTCTTGTTGATGAGTCGTCTTAATTTATCATTAATCCATGGTAAGCGGTGTTTATTACGCAGCATTTTAGATGGAATGTGTTTCTCTACAGAGCTGATAAGTGTAGATTTGAAAGTGTCCCATAGCTGGTTTATGTCTGATGAATGATACATGTCCTGAATGTTTATGTGGATGTTGGTGAAATCATTTTTGATTGAGCCCCAGTTTGCTTGGTTGTATTTGTAAATTTTACGTGGTGTTTCTCTTATTCTCTTAAGCCAGATGTCTGCCTCGACATAGACAATATCATGGTCGCTTGACCCAATAGGTGGTAGTGTTGTTACCTTGCTAATGTATGTTGGGTTATTTATAAAGATCAGATCTAGAATACGATCATTTCTTGTTGGTAAGTCTACAATTTGTTGCAGATTTGAGTCGTTTACTACATCTAGAAGTTTTTGGTGTAGTTGTACATCAGGTTTGCCAGGTATAGTGCAAGAGTTTGGCCAGTCAATGTGGCCAAGATTAAAATCACCCCCTATTATGATTGTTGCATTTGTAAGGTTGTTTATACCTTGAAGAGACTGTTGTAATTGCTCGAGTGATTGACCTGAATCTGATGGAGGTCTATAGTAAGATGATATCAAGATGTTTTTTGATCCTGCTATAGAGATTTCAGCCCATATTATTTCACATTGTGCTTCAAGTTTTTTAACTTCTGAGCTTATGATTTCTTTTGAAATTGCCACGAGTACTCCACCATAGCTTTGATTATTGGTGCTTGGTGCTCTGTCGCGTCTGTACACATTATAGAGATCTGAAGGGAAATATTCATATGAGGATGTGTATGGATCTAGCCAGGTTTCAGTACCTAATATTATTTCAGGTTTAACAGTGTCTATGATTTCCAAGAGATCAGCTTTTTTGTTTTTGAGTGACTGAAAATTGATGTTTAAGATCTTAAGTGGCATCTTGTTCTTGTTCTTTGTCGCATGTTTTCTTTGGTCTAGATGTTTGTGGGGTAGTGGGAAGGATGATGCATATGGGATCCCCGGACTACCGACATCTTGAAAATTTGTTGCTAGTGGTGAACTTAGACTGTCAAAAGTGTTTGAAGTTTCTGCGGTGGTAAAATTAAAGAAGCTTGTGCTAAAGTTGGGCATGCCACATTGTATGCAATGCCAATTTAAATTACTGTTGTTCATGATGTTGTAGATATGAGGTGAATCTTTAACATGTCAAATGATATTCTAGTTGGATCCTGTGAGACCCATATATCAACAAAACCGAGGTTACATAGCAAATTTTTTACACAAGTTGCCCAATTATTTTTACCATTACAGCAATCATCATACAACAACTTGTAAACATCATACACTATAGGAGGTTTTTCAATAATAATATGAGCCCAATATTTCAAAATTCT
This sequence comes from Limnoperna fortunei, assembly GCA_944474755.1. Taxonomy (NCBI): domain Eukaryota; kingdom Metazoa; phylum Mollusca; class Bivalvia; order Mytilida; family Modiolidae; genus Limnoperna; species Limnoperna fortunei. The sequence continues at coordinate 30,183,488 of OX104115.1, forward strand.
ATGGTTTCTTAAAATATATAGAGGCAAATGACCAAGCTCGCCATATAAAAATACCAATGGAACATTTTTCCCTAATTTTAAAACAAACTTACAAAACCTATTAAATACAACCTCAACATCACCAGCACGGTGAAAACCCCATATTTCTGACGCATAGCTAAGGACAGACCCCACCATCGTATCAAACAAAAACAGTTTCTGCTGTATAGTCAAAAAAGTTTGTTTCAATGTTGAAATCAGTGACGACAATGCTCGGGATCCCTGCTGTGATAAACGTTTTTGCGTTTGGGCAAACTTCCCATTATAGTGTAATAACATACCCAGGTAGACATACGAATTAACTATTTCTAGTTCATTCCCATTGTAGAAGAAACGCTCCTCATATACTCGCCACCCATTTCTGAAAACAACAACTTTAGTCTTATCAGTGTTTACTTCAACGTTCCATTTGTTACAGTATAAACACAGTTTGTCTAATAAACTTTGCAGTAAGCTTGCATATTTACCGAAAAGCACAGTGTCATCAGCAAATAATATTAAATAAATAAGAAATCCATTCAATGATACAGCCTCATTATCGTCGTCAACGGACAGATCACTGACAATATCGTTTATAAAAAACAAGAACAGTAACGGCGACAGTGGTTCACCTTGTTTCACCCCGAGTAAATTTTCAAATGCATCAGATAAAATTCCACCTGATCGAACACGTAAATACACTGATGAATAAATAGATGTTACGACGGACACAAATTTACTGCTTACTCCATTTTGTAACAATTTGTATAACAAAGTCCTTCTGCTTAGCTTGTCAAAAGCCTTACGAAAATCAACGAAGGCGCAATACAACTTTAGCTTGTTTTGTAATAAATGCGAAACAATTCCATGCAAGGTAAAAATGGCATCAATAGTTGAGCGTCCCGGTCTAAACCCGAATTGGTTATTAACTAATTTGTCTTCATCTTCGGCCCACGCTAACAGTCTTTCATTGAGTATGCTACTATATAACTTCCCAATCACACTAATTAATACAATTGGTCGGTAATTGTTTGGTTCAGATAAGTCACCACTTTTAGGAACGGGAATGACAATACATTCAGTCCAGCTATCGGGATATAATCCATTATCAAATATAAAATTGAATAAAGTTTTCAAAATTGGTGCAAAAAACTGCGATGCACTGATTAACATTTCAGCAATAATATGATCTGTCCCTGCACTTTTACCAGTTTTCAGTTTTCTAATTGCACTTAACACTTCTTCTTCTGAAATTCCATAGTCTAAACTTGGAATATTTAAATCACCAAAGTCAGCGTTGTTTAGAAGATTAAGTACTTCATCGCACAATTCCGGTGGATTCGATCCTAAAACTTTCTCAAAATGGTTCATCATTAAGTCATTGTCAACAGCACAAGTCGAACGATTCTTAGGCCTTACAGCAGACCAGAATTTCCTAGGCTCTAATTTAGCTATATTACACAGTTCTAGTCCTTTTCGTCTATTATATTTAAACTGAGCAGCCCGTTTGACTCTGTTAAATTCATTTCTTGCCGTTACGAATAGTCGTCTATTTGCGTCCGTGGGGTATCGCCCAAAACGATTTCTTGCACTATGAAAATGGATTCGGGAAGTTTTACACTTATCGTCAAACCATTCATTATTAGGTTTTTTGTCAAAACTATTGATTTTAGAAATATTCGTTTTACCGTTGACCTTAAAGGCACTTTCGTAAATCACTTTGGCCATCTCTTTTACTGCTTTATGAACGTCATTCTCGTTGTTAAGATTATTAACAAAATCAAATAGTTCATCGCGATGACTGTGAAGAACTTGGATGTACTCATCCTTTTTACTAGAATCCCACTTAATTTGCTTAAACACTCCGGAATGTACTTGTTGTCTTACAACAGACAGCTCTATTTCAAAATTAAAAGGCATGTGGTCTGAGAATTCGTTCATCGTTAATATTTTGAAATCACGTATTAGTTTATATTTACTCGGGGGAACAAGTAAGTAGTCATTCACACTTCTACCTTTACTAGTGCAATACGTAAAGTTTCCTTCTTTGTCATTGCACAGACGACCATTTGCTAAAGTTAATTCGGTGTTAAAACACAACTGTTGAAGTCTGCGCCCAAATAAATTAACGGTTTTGTCCATTGAGCGTCTGTCAGAAATAATGGGGTTTGAAATATGCTCACAACCATTTACATATTTATCTAGATCATCATTTGACAATACATCACATAATTCACCTATGCGGCTATTCAAATCGCCACATACAAAAATAACACCTTTGGCTTTATATTCATTAACAATATTTTCAATCACCTCGTGAAAATCTATATCACATAAATCATAATATTTAGATTTTTCATGTGGATCATACGAGAAACATATATAGATATCCTGGTCAGTAACAAAAAATTTTTTATCAAATTTTAACAACACAATGCCATCATTTATTTCTCTTTCAACCATAATACCTTTTAAAAGAATTTTTTTACAAAATACAGTAATGCCTCCTTCATTTCTTGTACCTATATTTGTACTTCTTAACACATGCGTAATCTTTTCAAAACCGTCCAAATTTACAATATCATTTTCTTTTAACCAAGTTTCACTGAAAAATAGAACATTATAATCATTTATAAAATTCAAAAAAATCATTATCTTGATATTTAGATGCTAAACCATGCACATTCCAACATAAACAATTTAAACAATCAAAATCAAACTGCCCCCTAACATTGCCCTATGGAACATATTCCTTCCCACCCACGAAAATTTTGTCCTTAACAAAGTAAGCTTTTATGTCCTTGTCACGCAGTTCTTTTAAAAGTGGCAACTGCTCCCGTCGACGTTTCTGTATTTCGACCGGTAATTGTTCAGATATGCCAAATTCGGTATCTTTTAAATTCTTCGCACTTCTTTTAACAATATCTCGGCTTTCAAAGTTACAAAATTTTACCAACATAGGGCGGACATTTTCCCCCTTCTTACCAAGACGTTCAGCTCCCGAAATAGCGAGTTTTGTGGCGGCATCTTCGATTTTCAGAAGATCATTACAAAAAGCCCGAATAACATCAATACACTGCTCATCTTCTGCTTCAGGTACGTTAAAAAATACAAGGTTATTTCTCATTGATTTCATCTGAATATCTAAAAAATTTCCCTTCAGTCTATCATTTTCCCGACGTAAATCTTCCAGGGATTCGCTAATTTTGTCTACAACACTCGCATTTTGGACAACACTGGGGTTGAACTTTCTTGAAAATTTATCAAAGTCTGTCTTAAGCTTCAAAATGTCCGATTTCTGTTGGTCAAATTCATCGCTTATAAGTTGAGTACCTCTTTCAACTTCGTTCATTCGGCTATCCAAAAGCTTAAAATCCTGCTCTAATTTTGTCACTTTTGAGTTAATTGAAGTTACGACATTGTCAATTTGGTACAGTTTATTCAATTTACTTTCAAAATGGTCCATTTTGCGAAACAATTCATCTACCAAACTCGGTTTACTCTCTGTAAACGGTTGTGAAAACCCGTGTGGGGTTTGCTGAGTGTGTACCGGAAACATCATGCCGGGGTTTGGGGTAGAGCACATATTTGAATTCTGCATTTGGAACAAGGGACTGGAAGAATACATTTGGCTTAAATCAAACGATCGATGAGGTTGGTTATAACTGTTCATTGATACACTATTTACGGTCGAGGGGGTCTGCTTGTTTACATTTGGATTGTCACCTGTACATGTATGATCACCTTTGTTTACATCCGTAGATTGTTTATTATTCTTACGTTTATTCTTCTTTTTGGATGGCTTTTTACCAGTTGAATCGTTGTTGGCACTATTGTCACTTGTGTTACTGTTGTTCGGTCTTTTAGTCCCTCTAGGAGGCATATTATCACAAAATTGTCACATTTTATCGGAGTGCTGTAAAACCCTGCCATCCGGCATCTTGTCACCTATTGTAATTAAGAAAACAAACATAATTTTATCTAAAAACAAAATACTGAGAACAATTTCGTAGTTTAACACTTTGTTCAGTAAAAAACACGTACGTAATTATATATAACGATCCTTTAAATTACAGACGCAATTCGTAAGGTAGGAACTTAATAAAATTAAATATATAGAAAGTTTTTGCTCAATTAAAGCTCTTGTATAAGGTTCTAGAGTGTATATGAATTAAATGATTGGCGCATAGATTCGTCAGATTTTTTAATCGTAGTACTGCACACGTTTATTTTTAGAAATGTAGATACGGTTTAAGTTATTTTGTTTAAAATTTAAAACATAGGTCACAGTAATGGTACTGATTAATTAACTTCCATAACAAAATACATAACATGATATTTATATGAATTCTAAGATTTAGGCAAATGATCCGTTAACAGTTTAGCACCTATAAATTATTATGAATCCCTAAATATTAGGTATAGGAAATACGATATACCATGCAATAAACAAAACGCTGTCTGATATAAATATATCATATGATAGACGATACGATCGTATAAAACGATAAACGCTTAATCATGCCTTCTCACCGCGTCTTACGCTAGAGTAGCACAACACAACTCATGTTTTGAATAGGGCTTATGATTAACTATATTTTCGACGCAGTTAATGGTCCTGTTTTAACATGTTGTCTAAATATTCAATCAAAAGGTTTTTGGGTTCCAAAAGACAAATTTAGAAAAACTGTTTTCAGCGCCATTATACAATTAATGACTTTGATATAGGTCGCTATCAGGATTTACCAGCAGAGAAAATTGTAATTTTCAGCGAGCCGCTAGACCGTATATCAAAAGTCATTAATTGTTTTATTACATAAATAAAATCACCATCTCCCTTGATCAGAAAAACAGAGGATGCATTTTCTACTGCAGCCCCTTTTTACATTTTGTAATTGTTGTAGTTACCCATAATAATTATTATTAAATACTTCATTTTGATATCAATTTGATGATAATCTTGAAATTCCAGTTTCAAATTTTGAGAAGAGTATAAATGAATCAATATATCGCAGAGCCGACGTTTCTCCAATTTGTTGTTGACGTGCACGATGTATCTGTAGCAGACGTTAATGAATATTGTGTACAATACAATTAATACAATCGATTTGATTGGACGAATGAATATATTAAGACAGCCATTCTGATTGGCTAAAACATAAAAACCAGGTCGATATCGGATTCCGCTTGACTACTATGTAGCGGAGTGCAGCGTGTAAACATTTTATGTAATTTTAGTACTGTTGCGATTTATCGTCACCCGAAAGTAGTTTTTAGATTAATCAAAAACACGCAAAATTCTATTCATGTAATAAATCACGTTATCAACGCATGTCTTGATTATCAATTTCGAACAAAATCCATTAACATAAACCGAAATATCCAATCTGTTGAAAGTGACAGTCAATTTTGAAAAACTACTAAGAGACAGCCAATACAAACAAATGGAGCAAAATAAAATACAGCCAACACATGTGAATTCCTATCAAAGGGCCTTTAAACTCGATCTGATGTAGCATCACTCGATTTCAACGGAATTTCATTAAGCGTAACAATTTCCGCCGTCATTCATTTGTTTAGATTGCTTACCTTGTGGAATAATTAATTAGGAATGAATCATACGTTTTTATTCGTAATTAATGTTTCTTAACAAATTTCAGTATTCACACCAATGGCCGTTTATGGCTTCCATACATTTTCACGACGGTTAACATTTCGTTGGAGATGTACTACTTGCGCAGATGTAGTTTCTAACTGCTGCACATTCCAAACACTTTCAGGTTTGAAAAAATTCTGTAATATAACAAATATGCATTTATGACTATTTTTGCGATTTTACAAATATATGAAAAGTTAGAATAAATTAAGGACGACAGATTTGTATAACTGGTTGATAATTACATTTTTATTTATTAATCAACGAACAACAAATTGTCACAACAATTAACAAACAGTTAAATTATCTTATTTTAAACAAAAATGTGTAGCTAGAAAACTATTTATTGTACAGCAATATTATATATAAAGTAACGCAAGTAAGCGTGCAATAAATGTCCATATTGCACTAGTGCAAATATAATTCAAAAGTTAAGACGTCAGCAGTAGAAAAAATGCACTATTAAGTTCTTGCATGAATATTGGGAATTACTATCGCTCGTGGAATATTTATTGCAATCGCAAGCTCGTGCAATCAAAAATTATATTCAGAATAATATTTCCAATTATTTACGCAATAACCTAACATTCGTAACCTAGACCAATATTGTTGTTTTAGTTCAGGCGATTTCAGAGTTGTGCATGGGAACAGGCAGCGTACAGGATCAATGCATAAGCCGATTATTTATAAGTAAAAACGAAGCAGATTTGTAATATTATTTGTAGGTTTGTATAGTGTTTAACGCAATTTTCAGCAAATGTGTATCTATTAAGTGGCGTCCAGGTCTTATCGAGTGAGGGAGCCGAAGGACCCGGAATAACTCACTGACCTTTTGTAGAAAAACTTGCAATCAAGAGCACCCTGCCAACAGTGAAACTCGATCCAACAACCACAAATTGAGAATTTCTGGTAGAAGCCACCAGTATGAAAATAAGGTAGATTATACGTTTGTAATAAATAAGACATCACTATTTGACAAATAAACTACTTCTTCAGGCAATGAAAAACGGGAACACATCTCGTCGTCTCATATTTTGTCCCTGAGTTGTTTCTGAAAGATAAAAGCGATTGCGATACATTCCCCATTTTGAAAATGTCTGTGAAACTTTGGGTACAGTGAATCACTCAATTCTTCTTAGCTGAAATTGCCTAAAACAAAAAATAATGAATTGATTTACGTGTTTTGAAAATCTAGAAAAAAATCCTAGTTGTTAGCATTACAGTATTATATTTTTAGGGTCAGCATATACTAGGATTTAACAATTAAAAGCTGCCGCATTTCCACGTTGCAATTGTCAAGATTACCATTGGGATAATACTTAAAGGTGTCCAGAGCTCGACACACAGGGCAACCAAGAGCGTTACAGATTGCGGATAGGGAAGGAGTTATTTTCAGGGTTTTTTAGTTATAATACGGAAAATTGTATATTAACTTGCTAGGAAAGTACCACGCGTCTAGCACGATATGTAAACATTCATTTTGTAGATTTCTGAAAAATGTCGGGTGATTATAGGGCTTCAAACACTCAATCCGCCGTCCCAACCCCAATACGCCAGACGTTTAGGAGTCGCAATGATTCAGTGATGGGTTCAGGACAGGGCTATATTATAAATATATAGCATTTTGCTAACTTACCGATGCTTTGGTATATTTTTAGGGAGGTAAAGTGCACACCTGAATCAGAAATCCTTTTGGGAATATGATGGGCTTTATATTTGCCATAAAGGGAAAATAGCGTGCCAAATGGAGAACTTGGATTACAGGAAAATAAGAAAATAGACTTTCTTAGATCTTAATTTTCTGTGACATTTCGAAGGCATTTGATAGAGTATAGCATCGAGGATTGATAATAAAATTTAAAAAGTTGTATGGAATATCTAGCCCCCTTTTTAGACTGGACCATAAACTATTTGGCAAACAGAAAAAAAACTGTAACTGTTAACAAAACCTCTTCTTATTTTGGGCAGTTACAGCTGAGGTATAACAGGGATTTGTTCTTGGAACGCTGTTATTCTTACTGTACATTAATGACATTACAGATAATTTAGAAAATATAGATTGATTATTTGCAGACGATACTTCCCTTCAATTTGCAGGATCTGATATTTTAGCATTAGAAGCCAAGATTAATGATGATTTAAAAATTTTAAACGACTGGTCCAAAGACTACTGGCTCATCGACTTTAATTAAAAAAAACCAAGGCACTGATTATTTCAAACAATGCATATAGTTTATTATCTTATTTAAAGATGAGAATGTTGAAATCGTATACTGTCATAAACATTTAGGCTTAACATTCTCCTTAGATGGAAAATGGACAACCCATATAAACAATATTGTTGAATCTTCTATGACACAGTTAAATGCTTTGAGAAAATTAAAATATATGATTTCGTTTAAAAGTTTGTCAAATATTTATTTAACATTTATAAGACCCTCGTTGAAATATCCCTGCGAAGTTTGGGATGACTGTTCTTAACGAAAAATAAAAAAGCTCGAGAAAGTTCATTTAGAAGCAGCCAGAATTGTAACTGGCCTTACTAAATTTGCTAGTAGAGATTCTTTATAATTTGAAACTGGTTGGAATGCTCTAAATGATAGACGTAAAAACAGAAAATTTTGTATATTTTATAAAATGCACAACAAAATTTGCCCCGAATACCAAAGTAATTGCTTGCCACCACTAGCCTCGAAAGTAAACGAATATTATATTCAAAACAATGACAACTATATACCGGTTCATAAATGTTTACGCAAAATCCTGTGTACCATCTACAGTATCACTGTGGAATAACTTAGAACTGTCTATTAGAAATATACCATCATTTGAAAGTTTCAAATTCAAAATAAAGCCTCCTGTACTTAAACCACCAAAATATTTTTGGCATGGATCAAGGAGATTAAATATTATCCACACTAGATTACGTCATCAATGCAATTCATTAAATTCATATTTATATAGAATAAATTCAATTGGAAGTCCGATATGTGGTGCACCTTATAAGGATGCTTATAACTTTTTTCTCGAGCGCCCATCATACAAATCTCAAAGAGACTTCATATTTGATATTAGTGAGCTAAATATTGAAAACATTCTTTTTGGCAATGCAAATCTAACTTTGGAAATAAATTCTATTATTTTTGAAAAAGTTCTTACGTACATCGGCCGTACCAATAGATTTCCTGCAGATCAATAGAGTCTACGCCTTTTTAAATAATAAATTACCTCTCTTAACCTATGGATGTAATTGCTTGTCGCTATCATTACCGTCTCCCATGGAAGATGGTATACAGTCAAATGACGATCAGTCTTCGGAGTAAATGACTCTCTGTTGCTTGATTGGGTGGTTTACTAAATCTAAAAATATTTTTGTCGTTTCATTGGTTTACGTCAGGATTGCATTAGTGTGTGTACTGAAATTTCGATATATTCTAGGTTGAATCGGGGTTGTAATCAGTATTTTAGTGTAGTAATGTTACGTTCTACAATTTGACTTTTATTTCAATCAATTCAATGGTCAGTAAACAATTATAAGGTAAACTTTGTACCAAAATCTCCCTAGTTTATAAAGCTGTTTTGGAAAAAAATTATATGTTCTATGTCTTTATTTTCGTAAATCATTATTTTTGCTGTAGTAATGTTACGTTCCACACATTGACTTCTATTTCATTCAATGCATTGGTCAGTGGACAATTAAAAGGTAAACATTATACCACAATCTCCCTATTTTTTAAAGCTGTTTGGGTTATGACAAATTATATGTTCTGTATCTTATTTTCGTTCTGATATTGATGCAAATTTAACAAAACATATTTTACCGCTCATTTTAAACATTTGTTTAGGGATTCAACTTTTTGCACGTGTGAAGTGACGACAGGCATTTAAATATCTCAAGCACCATTGGATAATAGTTTAGCGTAAACAATGTCCTTACATGGTACATGTACAATTTACCTATCCTACATATAAATTACAAAAAACCAGATGCTTTAATAAATCCATAAAATTTGTAATGCAGCTAAGAGACGGTTAGCTTTTTAGAAAAGCTAAACTTGTATGATTTTGTTCTGGAGAGGACTTTTGTTAAGTTGGTATAATTTGATGTCAAATCCATTTGCTTTAAGACGACTTCATATTGAGTTGTTTTGAGTTTTCTTAAATAAAACAATATAACTTTTTACTTGTAGTCCAGGGCTAATGATTCCCTAGTACAGAAAGGAGGCGAGCGCTAAGAAAGAGATTTTACAGAAAATCTACAATCTAATTCAGTCTTAACTTCTGGTCCTTCGATTAGGTTCAAATAACTTATAGTTAGTACATAGCAAGGAACTGATTGTAATAAGACTGCTATGTATCCTTCGTTAATATTTTTTTCAGCTTTCCGGACGTTTTGTTAATATGGAGTAAGATAAATGAAATGACGAGGTGTTATTGGGATTTTACTCCAGACAAACAAGATTCGTTAAACTCCTAGTTAAAAATATTTTTTATGACGAAAACACAAATTGTCCGTTATTTTATACATAATTTTTAAGAAATAGCATTCTAAAGAGGGGATTGCGTGTATTTGTCAAAGATTAAAAATAACAATTACAAAATACTATTCACGACATTAACAGAAGCCTTTGTATTGCAACATGTCGACATTTACGAAGCTAATCTCTTATTGCAATGTCAATAAGTGGATCCACTATTATTTAAAATAAAATGCTGTTTCAGTTAATCATTTGTCGGGATCTGTCTCGGAGTCCTTGAGCTTTATACCATACTATCCAATAAATCCATGCGGTAGCACGGACGATTTTATGATTGGATAACACTTGTTTACCGGTTAACCACTGGTACCAATCAGAACTTATTTTATTCTTTGTACGTCAAGCGAGGGCATTTACAATTACACATAACCTATAGTTCTTGTTTTAATTCTCTTATTAATATTTATTGTCAATAATTTTTCTCATGTAATAACAAAAGCAGATATGGATTATGTTGTTTTCGTTCCGTCAGATTCATTCGAAATACTAACTCGCAGATGTGTTCAACCTACCCCCCCCCCTTATACTAATATTTTCAATCAACCTACCACCACCACCTTCAACTTATAATTCAATTAACCTACAACGCCACCTTCTCCTTATATATCCCAGATAGCAATCACACGTTGGGTTAATGATGGCGACTTCGTTGGGCCAACGTTGGCGGACTACGTTGGCCCAACGTAATTTTGCTCATCGGTCCTACGTTGGGCCAACTGGTTGGGCCAACGTTGGCCCCATGAGACATAGCCAACTTAGACTGCACACTGCCAACATCTTGCCAACATGCTTGTGTGTGAATTTAGGTTGGGCCAACGTTGGCCCAACTTGATTCAGCCTGCTAAGTAGGCAGTTTGCCAACATCTTACCAACAAGTTTGTGGGGGATTTTCTCAGTCAATAGCTCAAAACTGCTTGTTTTGCACTTATCATTTTTTAAACAAGGCAAAGGATCAGTGATCTCTGCTATAAAACACTGAAATTTGTGTTGGTATAAACAATTTATTATCAACTTTATTCCAATTCAGCTTAATCAGCAGCTTCTGTTCTCTTTTTTACGAAAGACTTTTTTTTAACCACTATACACGTATATCTCTTGCGAATTTTAACCAGTCCTTTAGTACATTGTCAATATGACTGTCACTAGCTGAACACTTAGTCCCTTCTTCCTCACATACCCTGAAAAAAATGAAATATAGAATGTAAAATGTATTTTTGTCATAAAAATACATTCAATATTGTATTTTCATTTGTCATTTTGGTTTTGTTATTATTGTAATTTTTAATTTAAACGATTCATCAACAAGGCATATTAAACAAAGATATAGTCTAAAAACGTACTTGAACTTACGTGTTACTGGAGATTCCGATCGAAGGATCTTTCTAGCGTACATGTATTGTCTTTACATAACTCTCCATTGAGCGCCTATCCTATTCTGTAACATGGGCCTCTATGATTTATTCAGGAATACTAGTACACTGTAGTATATAAATAAAACAAATGTGTTAATTCTTCCATGTATATTTCTAGAATATTTTGTACAAGACGGATATGTTTTACATTTTCATTATGTTACGAAATATAATAAACACAAGTTTAAAACAAACAAAATAAGCCTGTGGAAAAGTAGAATGCAGTTAACATACATTGTTCATTAATAAAAAAACTGAATATTTTAGCTTAAAACATACATGGTTAATAATAAAAAACTGAGCATTTTAACTATAAATTCATGTACTTACATTCTATTGTGTGTTAAATAAAATACTCCAAGCTGTCCAAAATGGCGACCGATGTGAATTCCTGACACAGATGATACTAATGCCCCGCGACTAATCTGCACACTAATTGTTCTTACAATTTATAGGTCATCAGATTTAACTATAAATATATATCCCAAATGGCCCACATGTGTTGAATTAATTATTTAGCAAGGTTATAAAACATATGATCTAAATGCACTCATATTTGATTATTAACTGCACTTTTTATGTCATATATTTCCATTTACATTGTTTAATTTAATCGAGCATTAATTTTTATGTTGGGTCGATGTTGGAAAGCCAACAGTTGGTCACCTTACGATGGGCCAACGTTGGGTCGATGTTGGAAAGCCAACAGTTGGTCACCTTACGATGGGCCAACGTTGGGTCGATGTTGGAAAGCCAACAGTTGGTCACCTTACGATGGGCCAACGTTGGGTCGATGTTGGAAAGCCAACTGTTGGTCAACTTACGATGAGCCAACGTTGGGTCGATGTTGGAAAGCCAACAGTTGGTCACATTACGATGGGCCAACGTTGGGCCAATGTTAGAACGCCAACGCCAACCATTTACCAACCATGCCAACAAATGGCCAACGTTGGGCCAACGTAGTGTTGCTATCTGGGATTCAATCAACCTACCACCCCACCTTCTCCTTATAAGTCAATCAACCTACCACCCCACCTTCTCCTTATATTTTCAATTAAGCTACCATGCCACCTTCTCCTTATAATTCAATCAACCTACCATCCCACCTTCTCCTTATATATTCAATCAGCCTACCACCACACCTTCTACTTATACATTCAATCAGCCTACCATCCCACCTTCTCCTTATATTTTCAATCAACCTACCACCACACCTTCTCCTTATATATTCATTCAACCTAACATCCCACCTTCTCCTTATATATTCAATCAACCTACCCCCACCTCCTTATAATTACATTACATAAGTCTTTCATCGATATCCTACATTTCTATTGGTTCGAACTGTTACGCATGACGTTGAATCGTTCTTTGCAATTCTCAAATAACCGTAAGCCACGCCCCCAATGCCGGGACTACTTTTTATTGAAATATCGCTTCCTTAGTGAAGTAACCGAAATACGGGTGATTAAAATGAATAACAAAAATTATTTATTGATTAAAAATGACACAATAATAACACTAACAGATTGTTGATTATTTAGAAAATTTAGAATAAAATAATATTTGAAACAAATTCAAACGGATGCTGAAAAATCGTCTGCTTCCAATACTTAATAACGCCGAGGAATTCGGCGATTTTCTCTTAAGCCTACCCGAAAATATGGATATAGAGTTTGAAATAATTTCCGATGATGAAGATTATATACTAACAAATTTGGACATGTTTGATCTCCATCCTACAAATATAAATGTGGAAGAAAGTTTAACAGAAAGGAACAGAAATCGAGCGATTTCTGCAGCTGAAACAACCGAGAATGTCTTTCCTCAGTTTGATCAACCTCATCACGTTGATCTAGAACATGCAACACTTAATGATGTTGAACCAACACCACCACCACAAAAAAGGTTCAAACCCATGGAAGAAGCAGACCTCAAGTCTCTTCAGGATAATTTTCATCAATCAACAGCCACTAAAAACAACACAAAGTGAGGTGTGAAATTATTTCAAGGTGTGTTTCCATTGGATATAGAACAATCTACATTAAATTACATTATAAATAATAAATTTTCACGAACAATAAAAAGCAGAATCCCACCCTTACCAAACAGAAACCAGTAATAAATTAAAAAGAATCCTTAATTCCCACCTTTTCATACCAACAAATAACAACTATCAAGTTTCCACACAAGCAAATAATAATTATAGATACAACAATTTGTGTTGAAATGGCACAAATGTACACAATCAAAATAGTTTTCGAATATATATTTATTACAAAGGAAGTGTTAATTCCAGCATTAAATCGACACATGAAAAATCTTAGACCCATTGATATCGTACGTGAAATTGAATTCCGAACAAGAAATGTTATTTTGGATTCTACCTTAAAAATGATGGTTCGCACTGGTGCATCTTGGGCAACAAAACACAAAGATATTGAAATTGATGATCTTAAATTAATCAGTAGCTATTTATTCACAAATTTACATCACCCTGTTCTACTAAGAGTTTGGTATAGCTTGGCAGTTCATTTTGTGTCACGCGGTTTGGAATTTCATCATCAGCTCAATCTTAACAGTTTTGTCTTTAAAGTTGACAGTCAAGGTGATGAATTTCTCATTATTAACCACGAAACTCGGCAGAAAAATATACAGGGTGGTATCGCAAGTGAGGAGGCGCCAAATGACAAAGTTATGTATGAAAGTAAAACAAATACATGTCCTGTTGCTTCATTGCGCTTACTTATCAGCAAAACTGATCCAAACGCAAAATCTCTGTTTAACCACTGTGTAAAAGACGTTCGCATTCAGGATGCAATTTGGTATACTGCACAACCACTTGCTTAGCGCACATACAGTGGGTTTATGGCTGATATATGCAAAAATGCTAAATGTAGCAAAACTATACTGCTCACTGCGGGGTCCGATCGATAGTCCGACAGTCCGTTGGTCCGACAGTCCGTTGGTCCGACAGTTCGTTAGTCCGACGGTTCGATAGTCCGACAGGTCGTTAGTCCGACGGTTCGATAGTCCGACAGTTCGATAGTCCAGCGGAACATGGAGATTTTTTTCATTGTCTGGTTTCACGTTGTCATATATTTGTCTACTGTTTTTGATATTTGAGATTTACCATCATCGTTCAGTAGCTGTGTCGTTATCGTTCATGTTTGTTGAAAACATTCGGGAAGCCTATGTGTAGAGGAAACCGGACTCGAAAATTAAGGGGCGGGAACCAGTTGCAAGTGGGACTGAAACAGGGAGGACGCGAGAAACAAGGGTAGGAATTGAGTCGAGGGAAGATAATTGAGTATCGTAACCTATTAGTATATGTATTTTTTTGCTTGGACATCCAGCGATAAATTTGTTTAGAATTACATATATACATGCAAACCGTGTTTTTGGGGTTTTACCAGTGACATAGACCCGTTAAAACTCTGTCAAAAATCGCTACATCTTAGTTAAATGTAGGAGTCGCGTGTGCTATTTTGAAATATGTATGCATTTTCCTTGTATTTCCGATGGTAAAAACATTTGCATACTTGATGTCTGGTTCGTTGCTAGTTATATTAAAATCGTGTACATATGTGGTGTTGCTTAAGAGACGCCCTCATTTCAAAGTTATAAAAGGAACATACAAGGTATTCTTCAGTCAGAAAATATTATTCTTAATCGTTATAGCAGTGTATTGATTTCCATTCAAAGAAAGATAACCGATTTTCGTTTTCCGCATATGTGTTGTTTGCTGGAATTCAATCATTTCTATGTTCTTAGTTCACACTTTTTGATAAATGCATCAGATCTAATAAAAGGAAACCCATATGCAATTACAAGACTGTCTTGTCACATTTCAAGTCAATTATTGGAAAAGATAAAAAAAATGGGCAAAAAAACACTTACCAATATATGGAAAAGTGTCAGAAGAAGCTGGAAGTTGCTCAGAGACCATTAATAAAAATACTGCCAAAGACAACAAAACGGTCACACTAAGCGAGACCCTCTCGCCTGACTCGGGTGGTAAGATAAATCCTAAAGCAGCCACAGAACCCGTCAATATGCATGGAAATAAAACCGTCAATACGTAAAACTGGGCGTACCTCTTCAGCGTCAAGTAGAATGTGACGTCAGGATATGGTTCTTTACAGCAATTATAGTATAGTGTATTACGTTTCACCGGAAAGGCTGCAATTTCCCATTCATTGTGCTCAATGTATGTTGAAAGATCTCCTAAAATGTTAAAATTTGGTGTAAAAATAAACTCTAGGTTTAAACATATATTCTGTAAGCAATAATCTTTTTGTTAGGTCAAGACTTCTTTCTTTTTTTTAAAATACATTCCCCAAAACAGGACCCGAGATCTAGTTACCTGTAAGCGCGGAACGTGTCGTATTGAGATAATTTTCACTCATTTCGCGACACTGTATATTATCCCCACGCGAACAGTTGAGAAAATAATATTGCAAACAAAATGTCTGTCAAAATATGAAGACCATGCGAAAAGATTTGACAAGCAAATGGCGTAAATAACTTCGTTTACGTTACTTGATTCTTATACACACGGACTTGGTTTTTATAAATCTTTTAATTTCAATTAGACTATGTTGTTTTCATAGTCTAATGACATACAGGCCCATCCATTTTATTTGCTGTCAACTAATTTTTCGTACTGTTTTATTCAGATACGTGGTGTTTTCTTTATAATTTATACCTTGAGGTGTATGGAAGGGGATATCCGCCAAAAATATGTTCGTTTGTTCTTTGTTAATTGGTAGACTTGCAGTTCCTTACATGTTCAGTTATTTCTTTGTCAATTGTAAATTCTTCAATTGTTTATTTGAGAAATGCAATTTCCAGCTTGGTAGCCTGTATTAACCACACGTTTTTATTTGTTTCATGTCGTTTCGTTCATGGATATTATATTGTTTCAGCCGTTATTAATTCGTTCTTTGTATATTTCTTTAATATTTCACTTTCATAGCTAGTTTACTTTTATCTTTTTGTAGCTATGTTACATATTTGTCAAAATCTCCACACTTACAAAGTACGCATTAACATTGTACAAATTAAGAATGTACGCATTAACATTCTACAAATAAGAATGAACATGTTACTCTTGAGTGATTTTGTACCGGAAGAGAATGAAATTTACAATTGACAAAGAAATAACTGAACATGTAAGGAACTGCAAGTCTACCAATTAACAAAGAACAAACGAACATATTTTTGGCGGATATCCCCTTCCATAGAGGTGCAGTGTTTATGACGTCCATTTCGAACCCATGATGCGACCACGATCCAAACTGTAGATGGCACACCTGTGTATCAAATGGGAAATACGTCACATCGATTCTACAAATACTTCTCAGTACAGTTGGAAAATTATACATTATTGACCCGTCTGAATATATTGTAGCCCTGTAGTCTTCTTTGCCTGCAGGCATCATTACTTCTCCTGCAGCACCGACGTGATACATGTACTCAGTAGTACTAATAGTTCTATAGTTCTTATTCAGTAACTTTCGTATATATTGCGTAGACAGCGCTGCTATGTGGCACGACTTGAATTTGGATATGGATACATATATGCCTGTGGTCTGCTATCCAATCATTTTCAGTTATAAATCTAAATAAAATATGTTTAAATCAAACACGACTTGTACCTTTTAATAAGTTGAACATTTCCTAACAGGATTTTACGGCAATGTTTTCTACAGTTAGTATGTAAATTAGTAGTTTCGAAAATCCTTATTCAAATGTTATACAATATGATCGATGTCTTTTAACTAAGTTTGTCTACGAAGTTTAAATATATAAATTTGTTTCGTGCATTATGATAAATCTGTTAATACATCGTTTGTTCTATAAACAAAAATTCATATAACTACATTGAAATCTGTCTTTTCATCAATTTAGAAAGTTTGTTTTTGTTCCAGCATTAGCTTCAGTATATAATCAGTCAAGTCAAGACCAGATGCAGATAACAAAAAAACCCGCAACATACCAGTATACATTATGTATAACCCGCCGTATGGTATAGATTTGGTACTATCATAGCTTATCAAGATTTTATTTCGGTTATCTTCGAGGTAATGATCAATTACTGCTTTTTATTGCTGGTTATTAGGCAACACAACGTACTGTGTTAAATTATTGGTACTATACGACATAAAGCTAATGGTTACCTGTCGTATAACGTTATGTCTGGTACCCAAAGTAAGGCATAAGGCACAATTATATAGGTCAAGTTGTTGCAATTGGAAGGCGTCCATTTCAACCGACAATCGTTCTATTTCTAAACACACAAAAATAGGAATACACATTACATGTAGAATTTTGTTTTTTAGATGAAATGTTCGTTTTGTTTTGCTTCCAGATTAGGCTCTCTTTATATTTTGTACATTCTTGTTTTGTATTTTTGTTTACGTGGGAAATATTGTTTGTCGTAAATTGTCCAGTTTTTATTGGGGGCGGAAGCAGAGTACCGGGAGAAACTCCCGGACCTTAAGTAGGAAAACCGGCAATCCTTGTCACTAAGGATTGGAGTCGATCGCACCGTGCCCGCAGTTAGATTTGAACCCGCAACCTCAGTTTTTACAGACCACGTGATCAATAGTAGAAGATCTATCTTAACCACATGACCACCGAGACCCTTTATTTCATACTTAAACTGAGTAATATTTTAATTTAAAAGTACACGCAAGTCCCACAACTCTATATAAAACTGTCATTTTCAATTAAAAACGGCAGATTAATCTTTATTTTTGCTCCACTCTTACCATATTTGGAAGACAGTCCGTTTTCCTGAAGAGGTTTGTCATTTGGCACTCTTCCTCTGCCAATCAAAACTGGACGCTATGACATAGTTGAAAAAGTACTGACATGGTCAATAATAAACAAATAATCGGTAACCAGTCAAGACACTTATAAAATGGTAGTTTTATTTACATTTATTTTTTGTCATGGCATTGTTGTATGACCACAGTTAAGACAAGATATTTACTAGTACTAAAACGCGACCAATGTAACTCGGGACAAACAAACAGGACATCTATGTAGTGTGACAACAGATAGCAACAGATGATTTCGAGGTTTCCAAGACATGCATAAAATACTTCAAAGATTTCGCAATTTTTAAACCCTAATACCCATGAACGGTATCGTGTTTATCATTTTACGGATTTTAAATAACCCGATGGAATAATTATACAAGTATAACGTATAATAATTAACCTTGTCAAAAACATTACGAAAGAGATATTTACAATAGCTGGTATTAGAACTATTGATGATGTTTTGTATACATGAAATGACTGATAGCGCATATATTATAGATAAAATGTGACTTTTGTGTGGCATAGATCTGAATGCGATTTGATTGTGATTCACAAAGTTTTCCCATTCGTGGCGTGTTCGACTTTACACCGCGGAAGATCATCGTGGGTTGAAACCCCGAGTGGTACTAACTAATGACATTATCATTGGTTTTTGCAGCTTATTTGTTGAGATAGAAAAGATAGAAGCATTGACCAGTTTGTTCAAAGTAGATTAATATGTCTTTCTGAGGACAGCTTTTTTTGAGCGATTGATAGAAATTTGTTTGCCATATTGAGAACACTTAAGGGAGCATTTGATCGTTTAAGTAGACCTACGAAACCATATAAAAACCCATCTTTTTCTCGCCATGGTATTGTTGAGCGAATAAATATTCCCTTGGCTTTTAACAATGATTTAGTTTTAGGAACAGTGTGGATACTTACCATTCGATTTAGTTGTCGGAACAGTGTGGATACTTACCATTCGATTTAGTTTTCGGAACAGTGTGGATACTTACCATTCGATTTAGTTTTCGGAACAGTGTGGATACTTACCATTCGGAACCAAATATTAATAGACACAATCTGATCTCTTTCATTCTGCAAAATTAATAATAATAATAAAACTTATGAATATTGTCGTCTATAGTTTTCCTTTCTTTGCAGAAGAATTAACATAAATTGTCGTAATATCGGTGATAGTTTTGACAAAATTAATATTGTAATGCAAGTATGTACATTTACGTCTTAGTGCTCTTAAATGAACATATGATCAAATTATAGGCTAAAATTCAAACTTGCCTATAACGTGATGTTAATATACGTAACACAAAAATGAATAAACTTAAGCGGGTTCAGGACACTTATACTGTAAATAATTTTATATTGAAATTTTTTTAAACATGCCATATAGCTTGTTTTTAAACCCTGCCACACAAAGTGGCGACGTATTATTTGATAACCTTCGTTTGTATATGAGTGTCCGTCCACGCGTCTGTTCGTTGCCCGTTGGTTTCCTTATGCTTACTTGAAAGCGCGGCAACGAATTTTTTCAACTTTGCAAGCTGTTAAGTACTATATTTTCAGCACAATCCAATTTGTAGTTTTCGACTTGGGTCAATACAATTTTTTTGTCAACAGTTGGTGGTTTCCCAATGATAACTTGAAAACACGTAAACAGATGTGTTATAACACTGCACATCTGTTAAGTACTATAAAATTAAGATAAGTTAAATTTTCAACACAATCCCATTTGTAGTTTTTGAGTATGAACTAATTGTCGAAATTTGCAGTTTTCAAACGATTGCTGTGACAAATAAACCGCACATGCCCTTTTTAATAACTTCTAACTCTTTATTTTTAGCTGGTATACATTTACGTGATGAAAGAAAAAAAGTGTATCTTAATTTTTTTTCTTTTGGCAAAAATCTGGTCAAATATTACTAAAAATTAGTTTTGGTCAAATTTACCTGACAACCCCCCAACGAGAGGGTCTCCCCTATCCGCCACCCGGGGACGCGCTGGGCTGCTCTGTGGGTCGAACACTGGGAACCCTCACAGTATGGTCCCAGTCTTTTAAGTGAAAACTCTGTATTTAAACCGGTAGTAAATTTATACAACAGTGTAAGTATACGTCTTTTATTACTTTAAAAAAAAATATTTTAGAGTTATTAATTAAAAGAATTTATTATTTAATTTGACCATACATGTTATACATCTTTTGAGATTTTCACACAAAAAAAATGGCGGATGGTGTCATGCATCCCTTAAATACGATATGGCGCGTCAGTTTTAGGGCAAAACTCATTGCAGGACCAGATCAATATTTACCTAACAATTCATCCACTAGGTGGCACACTTGCAGTGAGCAACATTAAAGTAAATATTGAAATTGTTTATTTTAAATCCAGGGGACACACTTGACTGTTGAGACATTAGAAAATGTTCTCGTCAACAACAATCTTAAACGTTTTTTAATATATGCTTTTGTTTTAAAACCGTGCAGGCTCTTTTGAATAATTTCTAACTCTTTATTTTTCTTGTATTTATCAAAATGTAAAATCTTTCTTTCAACAGTTAAATTGAAAAAACGACATTGTGCCTCGTTTCTATTTTTCTGTAAGTTAAAGATTTTCATATTTATCTCTCTTGCTACCGTCTCTTGACAAATTTTTATTCCTTCTTTAATTCTCTGCCTTTGTCCTCTGAACAGTTCATTACTCTTAGGACTTACTTGTAATGCTGCTGTAACTATTATTGAGTTATATGCCGGTATTCATAAGAGTCAGGTGAACATGACACAATTAAGCGTTATTGTCAGCGTATATATATATATATATATATATATATATAATTATATATTTAATCACTAGATGAATTTGTATAATTACAGGTAAATATGGTTACCTTAATTATTATATTGATAGATATGAAATATCGAATTTTCCGAGTGACAGAAATCACGGTAAATCACTTGTGAAAATTATCGTTTATTTTCACTCTCGGGTTTTTTCCCTCCAAATATTGCAGTTGGTTTTGTACTATACAGATATTCATCCGCCGTTCATAAAATTTAGGATTAAGCATTAAAATTTTACGAAACCAATTTTGATCTATATAATAAATAGGATAATCAATTGGGCATCGTGAATATCCAAAATATGATCACTCGTGCCGCATAAAGCATCAGATTAAACTACACCATCTTTTCCACATTACATTTTCATTTTTAAAAACAAATGAACACGTGATACTCGATTTCCTTCTGCCCCAATGAATTCTGGTACCATATTTATTCATTTACATACTACCGAAAATAGTGTGGACAAGTGGGTAAACACGGATACGATAATCTTACGTTTCCTTTGCATTAATCAGCTCCCATATTGCTTTGCGTTCCTTCAAAATCTCTAGAATTCTGGAAAGTTAACAGTAAAGTGTAAAAAATGAAAGGTAAATGTCTAAAAGTATGGGTAGCGATGGAAATGAGAGCAAAAATGGACAAATATTAGCTTGACTGATGTTAATATGATTATTTTCAGGGGTAAAATTATTTAGAAAATCAATTTATATAAAGTTTAACCACACAAAACCGAATATTGTGAAGTGTGCTCACTCAGCTATATTCGTGTTGCAAAATCCGCAATTTCGTCTATGGAGAGCTGTTTGACGTCCCAGGCTCCATCAAAGTCTAAAAAGCGTTGGACGGCAGAGGATTTTGGACTAAGGGGAAGGGTCCATTTATTTTCAACCAGATGCTTTTCATTTTTAAACAAACAAATTCTATTTTGTCTAGTTTGGGTTCAGTTGGAGTGAGAAAAGTCAAGTTCAATATGTTATGACTTGTTTACGTTATTTATTTGTATTGACACTCAATGACTAATATATATTAATTGTAATGTTCGTATTTTTGTAGTGGTAGTCTGACTTGAGAAGCACGATTGTAGTAGATTAAGTTTAATTTTCGTAAATGAAAAGAAATTTACAGTTAGCTTGGTCACGATTTGTTTAGAAATCTGCTGTGATAAAATGAACCAGGTCGAAATATAAAAATCATCCTATTAGATGTAGACCTTTCAATGTGAAGTAGTCGTTTGGATTTTATTTACCAAACAGTACAATAAATGTAAGCCATAATTTAAAATATCATAAACTATTTATTGTGATATTCCTTTATTTTGTTCACTTCAGAAAAAAATGACCTAGTTAATACCATGTTAAAAACACATATTAAAGCATATTTTTTATCCAGTTGGTACGTACATAATCTCGTAGCAAACGCATGCCGAAACTATCACATCGTCAGAAGTTATTCTGTAACTCCTCTGCAGATGTAAACTAAGTATAATTGATATTAATGGACGGAATATTATCCTAATTATCACGATATCAGATGAAATTTACAATCTTTTTATAAATATTGAACTGTATGTTAAACAAGATTTATATACTTAAAATTATTAATCGAAAACCATAAAAGCAACTCCAAAAAGTTTATTAAAAGTTTTATCGCCTGCAATGTTGAAGTGTTTACATAGTTTGGGTCTATGATTGCAATGAGTAGAAAATAAAAGATATCAAAGCAGCTTTCTGTAGTTAATCTTCTGACGAGAATTTGAAAAGGCAAATGAACTTGCAACAAGAGAATACTGAAAATAATAAATTAAAATATTACATTCATGTAAACAACGGGAAAAAAACTGTAATTGTGAATACAATCAATAAAAATATAATTGCATTTTTTGATTATTTAGTCTTGTTTATTTGTATTTCACACAATTATATTCTCATATCCAACATTACTTCAGGTACGTATAATCCAGTATTCTACATGTATAGTTCTTAATTTTTTTTATAAGTACAAGTTGAAAGTGCGCGTGGGTTATTTTAAGAAAAAAAGGAAAAGAACAAGACTTATTTTATATTTATTTACTAATTTCCTTTCCTTTCATGAAGTCTTATAATAGATGCCATGTCGGACGAACAGCGGTAGAATATTTGGTGTTTTGGCGTATTTATTGTTGCATTTTAACTTTCATTGAATATTTTTTTATACAGTTCAGAAAATATCTTACAAGCATAACACGTTAAAAAATAGAACGAATAATCGTTCCCTCGCTTTTTTTTTGGCGAGTGTACGGCAGTAAAACACTCCCGTCACTTTGATGTCCAAAAGAAGTTGCATATACAATCAAACGTGGTCGATCTTGATATTTTTCTTTAAACAGTGTCACCATTGTTTTAAGCGGTTTCGTGTTTAAAATCGATCATTTTTGACACTTGATGACAGTTACTGCCGTTTTTAATAACCCACTGTTCGTAATGTATTAATTGACATTCGTGTCTCTTTTCAATTAGGTTTACTAAATGAAAAACATTGAGAAACTCGGAACTGAATGGCGGGTTGCATCTTGAGTAATAAATATGTAAATTTCTGGATTCTTACTACGGAATGGTTGTTATAGTATGCAAATTAGCACGTTTATAATAAAATTAGGTCACTTTAACCATATAAGGAAAAATGATCAACATAGCATTTTCCACGTGCATCTTCAAAGATGAAAAGTGAAATTTCTTCAATGAAGATCGTTTCCCGTTAGTTTCGCAATATCTAAAGCTTTAATAACGTAAAAAAAAGATGAATATTATGTTTGAATTTTGTATAAATAACCCGAAGTTAGAATTTTTTATTTGCTTCATTACGAACAATAGGACTGAATTCTGCCGTTAATCCGGCAAATCACAAAACTAACTTCGGATTAAAACGGCAGTAAAATTCGGCCTAGTTAAAAAAAATATGAGGTATGTATGGAATTGACATTTCGGTCGACAATTGTATTTTCTACAAACTAACCGGAAGTTGTCTGCTTTCATTGAAGATTTTTGGGAAACAACCTAATTGTCTTATTAATGTATAAATATGCAAGGTATAACAATTACTGATATTCACTTCGCCCTTCATTAAGTTATTTTGTTTAAAAGTATAACCCAACAAAGACAGTAATTGTAAAGTATTGCGTGTATATGTATAAATAACTAACTTGTATTAAGGATTGTAAAGTCAGTCAGTGCGTGCAATGTTATTAATCAGCGTATGACATTACTGCTGTACAGAAAAGTAACACAAAACATGCAAACACGTGTAACGGACGTAAAAAATCTAAGGAGACGAAAATTTAAGTTTGTTTGAATGGTGTTTTAAGAAAAATTTTGATCTATATCGTGGCGTCCAGATTTTTATTATAGAGGAAGCCGTAGAAAACTCCCGACCTAAGATTGGAGTCGAGTACACCCTGCCAGCAGTGAAACTTGAATCAGCAATCTAAGCGTCGACAGACCACGTGATCAATAGCAACCGAGGCCACGGACAGTTAATAACAAAACGATTGATTGATTGAATGTTTGCTTATTGTTCAGCAAGCAATATTTTAGCTGTATTCAGGACGAGAGCGAGTTAACATAAGTATGGAAAATCGGGTAGGGACGAAGAATTTAGAATTTTGTAACGAATACAATGAACCTAATCTTTTTCGAAATCTAAAAAATTGGGTTTTACCGTCTTTTAACCCAATCCATCATAAAACCATGCAATATGAGCCACAAGGGGGTGTTTCAAATATGCATGAAACTTTGTGAACTTGTAAGTCTTACTGATATAAGACTTTATCCAAAATATTTCAACTGAACCCACTCTCTGTAAGGAGCAAGGCTATTTTTAAATCCGGGAACCAGTTCATCAGCTCAGAAAAATCATTTTTTATGATTTTTCACTAAGTTGAGTTGTAAATAAAATCAACACTATACATATTTCAAACAATTTCTTTTTATTATGTGTAAATATGGTTGTCAAATTAACATTACACACATTTTCATTAAAAAACTACAATTTTTAGATGCTGTGCCAAGGGGAGATAATCATGTCCCTTTGCCCAATGGAAAAAACAAAAATATCACATTTTAAAAAACTATTACAGTTTCTAATCCAATGGTGATAATTAACATAATTAAATGTTATTACAGGGTTAAGGCATGGTACAAACTAATAAGAAAATAAAATCAGTGGGCACTCATTTTTTTTATCTTAGCCAGAGACACAAAAGTGGCGAAATTTTGCTATTTTTTCTCAAAAACTCTAAAAAATACTAATTTTTAAATGTTAATAATAAAATTGACCATGTTGACACAGCATCAATTATTACTCAAATCAGATTGCACAATGACATATAATCATTCCAGGAACAAATATTCTTGGCTAACAGTCAACATGAGTATGACCTTCATGTAACCTTGGCATTTTTGCTGTCAATATGTTACATAAAGTAGTTAGAAGAAGACCTGAATTTTTTCGTTAAATATTCATATATTTAGTATGAGTGAATGTAAATTATTAATTTAAAAATAAAACCTTGATTTTAACTTTCTTTCAGATGTTTAATTCTTCTTGAAGGTATGAGGCCAACTAAACAAAGTTTTGGGATATCAGCAATAGCCCAAATTTAATATTAACACCCAGTCTCTGAGAAAACCATGCAAAACTGTCCATAAGGGGGGTCAACAAAGTTTAATAAATTTGTGTGTGATGAATGGACACTACAAAAGATGTTTTTTGACAAAATATCTCCTCTGGTATCCAAACCGTTTTTTTGCAATGGCCTTTTAAGTACCAGGAACCAGTTTTCTTGCTTTTTACACTTTTTTTTCATGAAAATATCACATTTTCGACAGCTAAAATTTTCAACTGAGACAACTAATGCCAAAGAAAACATATTATGTCTTCAATAATGTACAATTGTATTTTATCTTTTAATGAAAAAGACACAATTATGTTTTCGGACAAAATGAGGAAATAAGGGGAGATAATCCGATAAAAACTCATATCTAGAAAAAGCCAATATATGCACACATTCAAAATCCAGTAGGATGTGCTTCAGTGAATATTTTCTTATGTCACTGGTTCTCTCTTATAGTACCCTAATAGTGTTATTAATTGATGGCATGAAATTGCTGGGCAAATGATTTCAGGTATATGTGAGCATACTGCAAAAATGCCCCTTTTTTCATTTTTTTTTTCAATAAAATATTTATCTTAGTGCCAAGCTATAATTTATTTTACAAAAACATTTCATAATTTTAAACCATTCTTTTATAGTTAGAGTTAATTAAACTGCAGACTAAGTCATTTTAATCTATAAAAAACAAACCTTTGCACAATAAATAAGTCCAATATTCTGTTGAGGATATTACATATACTATTAATTCAATATTTAATGGTCCTTTCAAATAAATAGCAGCTTATGAAAATGCTAATTTTTCTAACTATACTGTTGGTTTATGAGACATTTAAAAAAATTAACATATTGTGAAGTTTATAGTTACATAAAGTCATAACAATTCATAAATATTCTTTTTTTTACTTTTATAAAGGGAGATAATTTGCCTGTTTTTTTTCATTAGGTTGCTGAACTTTAAAAATTATTTGTTTAGCAAAATACATTATAAGTTAACTGTTGTAGACCCTAACTATGTAAACATTTTATCAATAACAATTTTCTCTATCTGCTATGGTTGTCAAGTTATAGGCCAATATTGTAAAAACCCCATTTTAAACAAATGTACACTGCCAGGTTTCAGAAAAATGTTTTAAACTTTAAATTAAAGATATGCAAATACAAACAGTCTATGCCCATTTTACATTTTAAGCAAATCTGCCTATTTTGTTTTCCAATACACTACAAAAACATGATTGGAAGCACCTAGATGATGATTCCTACCATATTGGAATTTAATTCATTAAACAGTTTCTGAAAAATAGACTGTAACACTGATTTAAATGCAAACAACCGGGAAAACATTAACATACAAACTCCAACAATAGTTTTAAGATCACTTTTAAAAATTGCACACAGGTCAATAAATCTGAACAAGTTGATCCTTCCAAGATTTTAGATAAATGTAGCATTTTTGTAATTTTTGAGATATTTGCAAAAAGCTATGTTTTGGCCACAATGTTCTATTTTTACCGATGACAGCCATTTGTTTGACCGGTGTCGTACGTATAATTATAGGTTCCCCCAATTTACTTATCCAGCCGAATACATTAAATTAACATTTTGGGTCCGGGGTCTCTATAATTTATGGTCCGCCCAATTTACGTATCTGGGTCGTTTTTCCTTCTTAATTTTTATTTTTCAAATATGAATATTCAAGAACTTTCTACACAATAATTTAAATTCGAATATATGCTTTATATTGGTTCAAATAGTGATTATTAAATACAGTAATTGGTGTCAATACTCTGAAATACTAGATATATCATGTATATATAGGCGATTTATTATTTTATTATTTATGTTATATTATTACAATTTTAACTGATTACAGTACATGCTATGTGACATCTGGGTTATACATGTTAACAGGAACAATTAATACTTCCCTTATGTAAATGTATATTTGTTTGGCGACGGTTGTAAATGCAACTAGTTTACATATTAAATAAATGTGCGAACACACTACTGACCTTCAAAATAAATTATATTATTTTATTTTATGTTCCACCATTTTGTGCCAATTCTGACTAGCTACCACTTTATAATTTTTATGTTCCCCAAGTGGTGTTTCAAAACATGCAAAATGGAGACCTTAAAAATGGAAAAAAAATATTGTAAGTGACAATAAAGTTCAATGACTTGCGGGACTTCATATCTTGTTTGCACTTCAGAAAGGAGTCCATGAAGACCAGAGGATCCATTACACCATTTACAATATGGATGCTGTCAGTGGCATAAACTCTAATTATCACCATAATTTGTACGGATGGTTGATCTTTGTAAATATGCCTGGAACCTGATATGCACAAGTCTTAAATCGATGGCCTTTATAGTCTTTACCTTAGATCAATGTCTGTATTATCTAATAGTCCAATGAGTATCATTATCTCTTAAAATTTCTGCGTATATTTTGATAATTTCTGCACACATGTCTGTTTACATTTGTGTTTAACTTCCTAGGGTTTTAAATGACAGAAAATGGCAGACCCGTAAACTGTACATTTCATGGGTTCTGGCCATAAAATTAATATGAAAAGTGGACCTGTAAACTGTAAATTTTAGGGCTCCAGGGCTATGCAAAAAGTTGAATAAGATATGCGGATCCATAGTAAATTTCATGGGTCTAAGCTTAAACATAACCTGTAAACTGTACAATTTATGGGTATGGGGCTATTAAATTTATAAACAAAGTAGCCTACACAGGAGTTTACAGTGGAATTACTGATATAATGTTCCAACCCAAACCTATAACCTGGTCTCCTCTTGCAATATTTTTCATTTAAGCAAGCTACACTTTAAATATAACATCAGGTCAGGACCTTCCATGCTTGATGCTAAAGATGATATCATCGTCAGAGTACCAGAATACACGGGCCAATAGTTATAGACAAAATTCGATCGAAGAGGACCCAAAATATTAACATTAGCAGATTAGGGTCAGGGCGGACCCAGACTTGCAATTATATGACACCGGCAAACTTAACAAACACAAACTTGATAGAAGACACATTGAGTTGGCTGGTCAAGTTTCAATTAAATCCTTTTAGCAGTTAAGGAGAAGATTTCAGGAAATAAATATTAGACTATGACAATGATGATGGATGCACAGTGATGACAAAAGCTGACATGGACCTCTAGTCCAGGAAAGCAAACTAAAACTCATAAAAATCTAACTATATTTATCTATAAATTATTAAGAATTAATTAAAATCAAGGGTCTGTTCATATGTGGATTCTTTAAAAGAATGTGTACAGTATTTAGGAATAAAACATCCATTCCATTATCTTTCTTTGTTCAATCTGTTGATTTCTTTCTCAACACTCCACAATTTCAATATGTTCAGAAAATCAGGACCATCTGAAACATCAAACTAAGTTATCCACGATTTTTGTAACTCGGCAGATGATTCCATGTTTGCTTACTTCATACTCATAGTGAATTACTGAATATGCCAAAGAGACTGGATTTTGATTGCACGATAGCCATTCACTTAGCACAACTTTCTAGTTCCATCTGGGTTTCTTTGTTTTTCTAAGCTTGTCACTTACTTATTCATATGATGATCTGTTCACCCTCACAAATTATTTCACATTTTTGGTAATAACCTTTTTTGTCAATTTTGACGTCTTCAATCAATGTAAGGAGAGCAATGCCAAAAGCCAAGCGATCTTCACTAATTGTCTTTCTTACATTGGGATAATGTTGTGTAAAGGCTGGGCGATTAGTTTAAATGTTGGGAGTCCACATGAATGATTGTCAAATTTGTACAAAAAGCAATAATTCACTTGGTTTTAGTTCCACTCGTTTGTTTTTGGTTTACAGGCATCCTAACGAACATACTAATGACTAAGAAAATCATCGAGACAGCTAAAGCAGACATCTTCACCTCTGCACCTACAATAATAGAAAAGATATTGGAAGAAGATGCTGACCCCCGAGAACCAGAGTTTTCCCGACCCAACTACAACAACATAGTCAGGACAGCAAACAGACACCGACAAGCAGATCGTCCTGCTGAGCCAACAGATATGGAGTTTGAGTTGGATACAGATTACATCAGTACCCACACTTCACCTGAGTTTTACCGTGGAGATGTCACAGTAAAAGACCACAGGCACTTGATATTCGCAAGCGACGAGCAGCTACAGAACCTTGCTAAAGCAAAGACTCTATTCATTGATGGTACCTTTAAGATCGTCAGCAGACCCTTCGTTCAACTACTATCGATCCACTTCTTTGCAAAACACGACGACGACATGAAACAGCTACCTGGGGTTTTCGTACTGATGTCCAGAAAAAGAAAGATTACAAAAAGGTGCTTCAGCGGATCCTTCTACTTCTTCCATCGGTACCAGTTGCAGAGAGACTTGTAGCCGATTTCGAAGATGGGTTATGGCGAGCGGTCAAATTAGTATTCCCGGACATCCATGTACAGGGCTGTGCTTTTCACTGGGGACAAGCTGTGTGGCGACATGTACAAGAGCTAGGGTTACAAGTGGAGTATTTACCGCCAGTCAGTCAGGACCAACAACGACGTTGAAGGATGGCATCATCGAATCAACAGTATGGCACAGAAACCAAACCCACAGCTGTACATACTGATCGTTTTATTACATAAGGAAGCCAGACTGCTACCCACTCAACTGAAGATGGTCACAGAGGGAAAAATGAGAAGATACCAGCGAAAGAAAACAACCCAGCTCCAACACAGAATCTTTGCATTATGGGACCAGTACAGAGACAACCAGATCTTGTCTTGAGCAGTGGGCGACTTGTCCCGGCCAGTGGGCGACTTGTCTCGAAAAGGGGGCGACTTGTCTGGTGGGCGACTTGTCTTGGGGGCGACTTGACCTGATACCACAGGAAATGGACAGTTTTTAAAAAATGGGAGATAATTCGAGGTGATGCTAAATCACTGACCTTGATTGCAGTTTATTATTTATATATATTTATACAGCAAATAATGTTACCATTACTATTTCTACAGCTGTTACAGAAGTGAATATATAAAGAAGGGTTGTACTTTCACATAACTACCTTATTGCAACATCCATCAAATCTTGTATTTAGTTGGAATCGTTTGAAAACACATAAATGAGTTAGAATTTTTATAAAAATATGATGAAAATAACATGTAATTTATTCATTTTATGTTAAAATATAAATAAATATGCAACTTTTTTGTTTATTATCAATTCATTAATATATATTGAACTTTAATTATGCTTATAGAGATTAATCAATAGAAAAATAAAGGGAATTCCTATGAAGAAAGTCAAATTTCTTGTGGAATTCATCGTATTTTAGAATGGTTGCCATGACAACATGTAATAATTGCCCAGCAAAAAAATCATACAGCAGGTAGAAAGGATCATGGAGGAAAATATGACAGTCATTTGTTGTAAATAAAAGTACTACTTCAAAAGATAATTTCATTTGATTATGCATAGAAATCCAGTTTTTCTTTTTTGTCCAATTCTTGATCATTTAGAGTTAGATTTTGTATTAGAAAACAAAAACTGGCAAAAAATTTAGTTTGTGTTTTCAGAAGAAGCACCTTAAGACTGCTTAATTCCATAAACAATTGTTTGAAACTCTGCTTAACTTTTTCAAAATAAATCAACGAAAAGCGCTTGTTTTTTCATGATTCCAACACCATTTTTTATGTATTTTATAGGTGGCGCTGTTTTACAATAAAAACAACACCCAAAATTTTTTTTCATTCTAGTATAGATTTCTCACATAAACCCTGTTCAGCCTGCAAAGTTTCATTAAAATTGGTTAACCTACCATGTGGACTCATTTTAAGGAAATTGCATGGTTTTCTCAGAGACTGGGTGTTAATGTCAAATCAAAATGGTTATTTTATATTTATGGGGCATGATACTAAAACGTGAATAATAGACTTTTAATTAAAAACAGAATTTGAGACATGGTATAAGGGTAGGGCATATTGAAACAATCGCTATTACAATATTGAAAAAACAAATGCGATTTATTATTATTATTATTATAGGGGTTGCAATCAGATCATGTATTTGTCCTGTTTCCATACAGAAAAAAAAACAAAAACAAAAAACTTCAACCTTTAAACAATATCGACATCGCGATTGGTATTTGTATCGGACATAGATCGAAAAAGAAAAAAAAATTCAGGAATGAATTCCACAGAAGCTCAAGAGACCTAGCATTTTTGACGTTATTACAAATCCGTTTAAACGTTTGCCAAAACAACATGAAAGCCTAGGCTTACGAGCGACTATGCCACAGATTAGAGGTAAATGTCCTCTATACTATTCGGCGATATCAAACTTTTTTTTATATCAGATAGTTCATGAAACTTTTGTAAGCAAATGTTTATAAATATTCCTTTATTAGCATTATTGATATAGAATATTTACACCATAATAACACTTGCACTAAAAGCGATGGGTGCATACAACTTCAGAGATATTTATTAAGGTATTTACGATTTCAATGACGATATTTAATTTTTTAAATGCTTAATTGATCGTTTTGATCATTAATTGTGCACGTGACCCTTATGTCATGTGAGCTTTTATGTATTGAAAAATCAGCTTATTTAAAAACTAAATAGCTGCAGTTATAAATCCCGTACGGTGTTAAATAATTAGTGGAAGTATGTAAAAATTAAACATGATTGTGTTGGGATGCCAACACAGAAGTCGCCCAAATCCCCATGGATAGTATTCCATTCAAATCAGTACATCAAAATACCTCTAGAAATCACATTTCGTTAAAATCGGACAAAGTTGATGTTTTTGGGGGCGGGTGTGGTAAAACGGCGGCCATTTTAAAATGGCGGCTTTTGCATCAAATTTGGTTTTGCCATACTGCTCAGGATGGTTAACTCTACCAGTGTACCAATTTTCATTAAAATCCATCCACCCATCTCCGAGATCTGAGAGGGGGCCAAAAATCTTTAACGGCGGCCATTTTGAAAATGGCGGCCATTTTGAAAATTTCAAAAGTCGATGGCACACCTCTGAGTGACCCTCCACCCACCTCAGCAGGTTCAGTACATCAAAATACGTCTAGAAATCAAATTTCGTTGAAATCGGACAAAGTTGACGTTTTTGGGGGGCGGGTGTGGTAAAACGGCGGCCATTTTAAAATGGCGGCGTTCGCATCAAATTTTTTTTCGCCACACTGCTCAGTATGGTTAACTCTACCAGTGTACCAATTTTTATTAAAATCCATCCAGCCATCTCCGAGATCTGAGAGGGGGCCAAAAATCTTTAACGGCGGCCATTTTGAAAATGGCGGCCATTTTGAAAATTTCAAAAGTTGATGGCACCCCTCTGAGTGACCCTCCACCCACCTCAGCAGGTTTAATCTTGATTGGTCAAAGCGTTTTCAAGAAATGTGTCGGACAAGTTCACGATTAAGAAAAATGTGTGGAAAAGAAGAATAATAATAATAATTAAACATGATTGTGTTGGGATGCCAACACAGAAGTCGCCCAAATCCCCATGGATAGTATTTCATTCAAATCAGTACTTCAAAATACCTCTAGAAATCAAATTTCGTTAAAATCAGACAAAGTTGATGTTTTTGGGGGCGGGTGTGGTAAAACGGCGGCCATTTTAAAATGGCGGCTTTTGCATCAAATTTGTTTTCGCCATACTGCTCAGGATAGTTAACTCTACCAGTGTATTAATTTTCATTAAAATCCATCCACCCATCTCCGAGATCTGAGAGGGAACCAAAAATCTTTAATGGCGGCCATTTTGAAAATGGCGGCCATTTTGAAAATTTCAAAAGTGGATGGCACACCTCTGAGTGACCCTCCACCCACCTCAGCAGGTTCAGTACATCAAAATACGTCTTGAAATCAAATTTCGTTGAAATCGGACAAAGTTGACGTTTTTGGGGGGCGGGTGTGGTAAAACGGCGGCCATTTTAAAAAGGCGGCGTTCGCATCACATTTTTTTTCGCCACACTGCTCAGGATGGTTAACTCTACCAGTGTACCAATTTTCATTAAAATCCATTCAGCCATCTCCGAGATCTGAGAGGGGGCCAAAAATCTTTAACGGCGGCCATTTTGAAAATGGCGGCCATTTTGAAAATTTCAAAAGTGGATGGCACCCCTCTGAGTGACCCTCCACCCACCTCAGCAGGTTTTATCTTGATTGGTCAAAGCGTTTTCAAAAAATGTGTCGGACAAGTTCATGATTAAGAAAAATGTGTGGAAAAGAATAATAATAATAATAATAATAATAATAAGAAACGGTGCAAACACAATAAGTCTCCCAAAAAAAATTTTTTTGGGCGACTTAATTAAAATTTACGTTTCCCGAAACGTTGAAGTCGCCTCCCGTTCCGCACTTTTGACCGAGTAGAGGGAACTAAAAGTCAAGAGCACAACTTCATAACATGTGCTTTCAGTTGGCCAAGTTTCATTTCGATCGGTTAAAAGATGAGCGAGAAAACGAGCAAACTTTAAAACGGCCGCCATTTTGAAACCGGAAGTCGGACAAAAATTTTTTTTTGCAAAAATGTTCAGGATAGTTAGCTGTATCAGTATACCAATTTTCATTGAAATTGCTCTGGCCATAACTGAGATCTGACAACGGCCGCCATTTTGTAAAACTTTAAAACGGCCGCCATTTTGAAACCGGAAGTCGGACAAAACATTTTTAAATAGTGGCACACTTAGGGTATCATAAGCTACCTGTATACCAAATTTCGTCTAAATCGGATGACGTTTAAATTTTTACATTTTTAGGGGGGTGGTGTTCGGATGGCGGCCATTTTGAAATGTCGGTCGCGTCAAATTTTTTGTTGCAAAAATGCTCGGGATAGGTAGCTGTACCAGTATACCAATTTTCATTGAAATTGCTTTGGCAATTACTGAGATCTGACAACGGCCGTCATTTTTTTCAACGGCGGCCATTTTGAATGGCGGCCATTTTGAAAATTTCAAAAGTGGATTGCACAACTTCAGGTCACCCTTAACAGGTTCCCAAAGTTTCATTTCGATCGGTTGAAAGATGAGCGAGAAAACGAGCGGACAACATTGCGAGGGGAAAACATAAGAAATATGAAAATAATAATAATAATAAGAAACGGAGTAAAAACAATAAGTCGCCCGACACTTCGTGGTCGGCGACTTAATTAAAATTTAAGTTTCCCGAAACATTGAAGTCGCCTCCCGTTCCGCACTTTTGACCGATTAGAGGGAACTAAAAGTCAAGAGCACAACTTCATAACATGAGCTTTCAGTTGGCCAAGTTTCATTTCGATCGGTTAAAAGATGAGCGAGAAAACGAGCAAACTTTAAAACGGCCGCCATTTTGAAACCGGAAGTCGGACAAAAAATTTTTTTTGCAAAAATGCTCAGGATAGTTAGCTGTATCAGTATACCAATTTTCATTGAAATTGCTCTGGCCATAACTGAGATCTGACAACGGCCGCCATTTTGTAAAACTTTAGAACGGCCGCCATTTTGAAACCGGAAGTCGGACAAAAATTTTAAAAATAGTAGCACACTCAGGGTATCATAAGCTACCTGTATACCAAATTTCGTTTAAATCGGATGACGTTTAAATTTTTACATTTTTAGGGGGGTGGTGTTCGGATGGCGGCCATTTTGAAATGTCGGCCGCGTCAAATTTTTTTTTGCAAAAATGCTCGGGATAGTGAGCTGTAACAGTATACCAATTTTCATTAAAATTGCTTTGGCAATTACTGAGATCTGACAACGGCCGTCATTTTTTTCAACGGCGGCCATTTTGAAAATGGCGGCTATTTTGAAAATTTTAAAAGTGGATTGCACAACTTCAGGTCACCCTTAACATGTTCCCAAAGTTTCATTTCGATCGGTTAAAAGATTAGCGAGAAAACGAGCGGACAACATTGCGAGGGGAAAACATAAGAAATATGAAAATAATAATAATAATTAAAATTTACGTTTCCCGAAACGTTGAAGTCGCCTCCCGTTCCGCACTTTTGATCCCCATGGATAGTATTTCATTCAAATCAGTACATTAAAATATGCCTAGAAATCAAATTTTGTTGAAATCGGACAAAGTTGACTTTTTCCTGCAGTAAAATGGCCGCCATTTTGAAACCGGAAGTCGGACAAAAAATTTTTAAATAGTGGCACACTCAGGGTATCATAAGCTACTTGTATACCAAATTTCGTCTAAATCGGATGACGTTTAAATTTTTGCATTTTTAGGGGGGTGGTTTTCGGATGGCGGCCATTTTGAAATGTCGGTCGCGTCAAATTTTTTTTTGCAAAAATGCTCAGGATAGTTAGCTGTATCAGTATACCAATTTTCATTGAAATTGCTTTGGCAATTACTGAGATCTGACAACGGCCGTCATTTTTTTTCAACGGCGGCCATTTTGAAAATGGCGGCCATTTTGAAAATTTCAAAAGTGGATTGCACAACTTCAGGTCACCCTTAACATGTTCCCAAAGTTTCATTTCGATCGGTTTAAAGATAAGCGAGAAAACGAGCGGACAACATTGCGAGGGGAAAAAGGAAAACATAAGAAATATGAAAATAATAATAATTAAAATTTACGTTTCCCGAAACGTTGAAGTCGCCTCCCGTTCCGCACTTTTGACCGAGTAGAGGGAACTAAAAGTCAAGAGCACAACTTCATAACATGAGCTTTCAGTTGGCCAAGTTTCATTTCGATCGGTTAAAAGATGAGCGAGAAAACGAGCAAACTTTAAAACGGCCGCGATTTGGAAACCGGAAGTCGGACAAAAAATTTTTTTTGCAAAAATGCTCAGGATAGTTAGCTGTATCAGTATACCAATTTTCATTGAAATTGCTCTGGCCATAACTGAGATCTGACAACGGCCGCCATTTTGTAAAACTTTAAAACGGCCGCCATTTTGAAACCGGAAGTCGGACAAAACATTTTTAAATAGTGGCACACTTAGGGTATCATAAGCTACCTGTATACCAAATTTCGTCTAAATCGGATGACGTTTAAATTTTTACATTTTTAGGGGGGTGGTGTTCGGATGGCGGCCATTTTGAAATGTCGGCCGCGTCAAATTTTTTTTTGCAAAAATGCTCGGGATAGTTAGCTGTACCAGTATACCAATTTTCATTGAAATTGCTTTGGCAATTACTGAGATCTGACAACGGCCGTCATTTTTTTCAACCGCGGCCATTTTGAAAATGGCGGCCATTTTGAAAATTTCAAAAGTGGATTGCACAACTTCAGGTCACCCTTAACATGTTCCCAAAGTTTCATTTCGATCGGTTAAAAGATGAGCGAGAAAACGAGCGGACAACATTGCGAGGGGAAAACATAAGAAATATGAAAATAATAATAATAATAATAATAATAAGAAACGGAGTAAAAACAATAAGTCGCCCGACACTTCGTGGTCGGCGACTTAATAATAAGAAACGGAGTAAAAACAATAAGTCGCCCGACACTTCGTGGTCGGCGACTTAATAATAATAATAATTAAAATTTACGTTTCCCGAAACGTTGAAGTCGCCTCCCGTTCCGCACTTTTGACCGAGTAGAGGGAACTAAAAGTCAAGAGCACAACTTCATAACATGAGCTTTCAGTTGGCCAAGTTTCATTTCGATCGGTTAAAAGATGAGCGAGAAAACGAGCAAACTTTAAAACGGCCGCCATTTTGAAACCGGAAGTCGGACAAAAAAATTTTTTTGCAAAAATGCTCAGGATAGTTAGCTGTATCAGTATACCAATTTTCATTGAAATTGCTCTGGCCATAACTGAGATCTGACAACGGCCGCCATTTTGTAAAACTTTAAAACGGCCGCCATTTTGAAACCGGAAGTCGGACAAAAATTTGAAAAATAGTGGCACACTCAGGGTATCATAAGCTACCTGTATACCAAATTTCGTTTAAATCGGATGACGTTTAAATTTTTACAGTTTTAGGGGGGTGGTGTTCGGATGGCGGCCATTTTGAAATGTCGGCCGCGTCAAATTTTTTTTTGCAAAAATGCTCGGGATAGTTAGCTGTACCAGTATACCAATTTTCATTGAAATTGCTTTGGCAATTACTGAGATCTGACAACGGCCGTCATTTTTTTCAACGGCGGCCATTTTGAAAATGGCGGCCATTTTGAAAATTTCAAAAGTGGATTGCACAACTTCAGGTCACCCTTAACATGTTCCCAAAGTTTCATTTCGATCGGTTAAAAGATGAGCGAGAAAACGAGCGGACAACATTGCGAGGGGAAAACATAAGAAATATGAAAATAATAATAATAATTAAAATTTACGTTTCCCGAAACGTTGAAGTCGCCTCCCGTTCCGCACTTTTGACCGAGTAGAGGGAACTAAAAGTCAAGAGCACAACTTCATAACATGAGCTTTCAGTTGGCCAAGTTTCATTTCGATCGGTTAAAAGATGAGCGAGAAAACGAGCAAACTTTAAAACGGCCGCCATTTTGAAACCGGAAGTCGGACAAAAAATTTTTTTTGCAAAAATGCTCAGGATAGTTAGCTGTATCAGTATACCAATTTTCATTGAAATTGCTCTAGCCATAACTGAGATCTGACAACGGCCGCTATTTTGTAAACTTTTAAACGGCCGCCATTTTGAAACCGGAAGTCGCACAAAAATTTTGAAAATAGTGGCACACTCAGGGTATCATAAGCTACCTGTATACCAAATTTCGTTTAAATCGGATGACGTTTAAATTTTTACAGTTTTAGGGGGTGGTGTTCGGATGGCGGCCATTTTGAAATGTCGGCCGCGTCAAATTTTTTTTGCAAAAATGCTCGGGATAGGGAGCTGTATCAGTATACCAATTTTCATTGAAATTGCTTCGGCAATTACTGAGATCTGACAACGGCCGTCATTTTTTTTCAACGGCGGCCATTTTGAAAATGGCGGCCATTTTGAAAATTTCAAAAGTGGATTGCACAACTTCAGGTCACCCTTATTATGTTCCCAAAGTTTCATTTCGATCGGTTAAAAGATGAGCGAGAAAACGAGCGGACAACATTGCGAGGGGAAAAAGGAAAACATAAGAAATATGAAAATAATAATAATAATAATAATAATAATAAGAAACGGAGTAAAAACAATAAGTCGCCCGACACTTCGTGGTCGGCGACTTAATAATAATAATAAGAAACGGAGTAAAAACAA
Source organism: Limnoperna fortunei (assembly GCA_944474755.1). Lineage (NCBI taxonomy): Eukaryota > Metazoa > Mollusca > Bivalvia > Mytilida > Modiolidae > Limnoperna > Limnoperna fortunei. The sequence continues at coordinate 30,222,610 of OX104115.1, forward strand.
TAAGTCGCCCGACACTTCGTGGTCGGCGACTTAATAATAAGAAACGGAGTAAAAACAATAAGTCGCCCGACACTTCGTGGTCGGCGACTTAATTAAAATTTACGTTTCCCGAAACGTTGAAGTCGCCTCCCGTTCCGCACTTTTGACCGAGTAGAGGGAACTAAAAGTCAAGAGCACAACTTCATAACATGAGCTTTCAGTTGGCCAAGTTTCATTTCGATCGGTTAAAAGATGAGCGAGAAAACGAGCAAACTTTAAAACGGCCGCCATTTTGAAACCGGAAGTCGGACAAAAATTTTTTTTTGCAAAAATGCTCAGGATAGTTAGCTGTATCAGTATACCAATTTTCATTGAAATTGCTCTGGCCATAACTGAGATCTGACAACGGCCGCCATTTTGTAAAACTTTAAAACGGCCGCCATTTTGAAACCGGAAGTCGGACAAAACATTTTTAAATAGTGGCACACTTAGGGTATCATATGCTACCTGTATACCAAATTTCGTCTAAATCGGATGACGTTTAAATTTTTACATTTTTAGGGGGGTGGTGTTCGGATAGCGGCCATTTTGAAATGTCGGCCGCGTCAATTTTTTTTTTGCAAAAATGCTCGGGATAGTTAGCTGTACCAGTATACCAATTTTCATTGAAATTGCTTTGGCAATTACTGAGATCTGACAACGGCCGTCATTTTTTTCAACGGCGGCCATTTTGAAAATGGCGGCCATTTTGAAAATTTCAAAAGTGGATTGCACAACTTCAGGTCACCCTTAACATGTTCCCAAAGTTTCATTTCGATCGGTTAAAAGATGAGCGAGAAAACGAGCGGACAACATTGCGAGGGGAAAACATAAGAAATATGAAAATAATAATAATAACAAGTGCTGATTGTGATTGCAAGCAAGTCACAAAAAAATCCCCTCCCGTGCCCACTTTTGTCACAATTCGGACAACTTTTCAATTTTCGCACTTTGGCGGCCATCTTGGACTAAGGCAGCCATCTTGGATTTGTTCGACATGTTGTTCGTAATATCAATATTGACCTAAATGCCAATTTTTGTTGAAATCAGACAACTTTTCAATATTCGCACTTTGGCAGCCATTTTGAATATGACAGCCATCTTGGATTTGTTCGAAAGTGTCGCCATGTTGTTCGTAATATCAATATTGACCTAAATGCCAATTTTCGTTGAAATCGGACAACTTTTCAATTTTCGCACTTTGGCGGCCATTTTGAATATGGCGGCCATCTTGGACTTTGGCGGCCATCTTGGATTTGTTCAAACATGTCACCATGTTGTTCGTAATATCAATATTCACCTAAATGCCAATTTTCGTTGAAATCGGACAACTTTTCAATTTTCGCACTTTGGAGGCCATTTTGAATATGGCGGCCATCTTGGACTTTGGCGGCCATCTTTGATTTGTTCGAACATGTCACCATGTTGTTCGTAATATCAATATTGACCTAAATGCCAATTTTCGTTGAAATCGGACAACTTTTCAATTTTCGCACTTTGGCGGCCATTTTGAATATGGTGGCCATCTTGGATTTTTCGGAAAATGGTCCCATATTGTCCGGGACCTTAATATTGACCTATAAACCTATTTTGGTTCATATCCATATTGTTTGTGATTTTTTATTATTAATTTTGTATTTTTTTCAAATTCAAAATGGCCGCCAATCCAAGATGGCCGCCATTTTCAAAATTTCGAAATCGGAAACAACATTTCCTAGTGGTGACCTATCTTTCTGGTAAGTTTCATTGACCTATGTCTTTTCGTCTTCGAGAAATCCTACGGACAAAGTTAGGTCCGGAAGAAGAAGAAGAATAATAATAATAATAAGAAACGGTGCAAAAACAATAAATCCCCGACACTTCGTGGTCGGGGATTTAATAATAAGAAACGGAGTAAAAACAATAAGTCGCCCGACACTTCGTGGTCGGCGACTTAATAATAAGAAACGGAGTAAAAACAATAAGTCGCCCGACACTTCGTGGTCGGCGACTTAATAATAATAATAATAATAATAATAACAAGTGCTGATTGTGATTGCAAGCAAGTCACAAAAAAATCCCCTCCCGTGCCCACTTTTGTCACAATTCGGACAACTTTTCAATTTTCGCACTTTGGCGGCCATTTTGAATATGGCGGCCATCTTGGACTTTGGCAGCCATCTTGGATTTGTTCGACATGTTGTTCGTAATATCAATATTGACCTAAATGCCAATTTTTGTTGAAATCAGACAACTTTTCAATATTCGCACTTTGGCAGCCATTTTGAATATGACAGCCATCTTGGATTTGTTCGAAAGTGTCGCCATGTTGTTCGTAATATCAATATTGACCTAAATGCCAATTTTCGTTGAAATCGGACAACTTTTCAATTTTCGCACTTTGGCGGCCATTTTGAATATGGCGGCCATCTTGGACTTTGGCAGCCATCTTGGATTTGTTCGACATGTTGTTCGTAATATCAATATTGACCTAAATGCCAATTTTTGTTGAAATCAGACAACTTTTCAATATTCGCACTTTGGCAGCCATTTTGAATATGACAGCCATCTTGGATTTGTTCGAAAGTGTCGCCATGTTGTTCGTAATATCAATATTGACCTAAATGCCAATTTTCGTTGAAATCGGACAACTTTTCAATTTTCGCACTTTGGCGGCCATTTTGAATATGGCGGCCATCTTGGACTTTGGCGGCCATCTTGGATTTGTTCAAACATGTCACCATGTTGTTCGTAATATCAATATTCACCTAAATGCCAATTTTCGTTGAAATCGGACAACTTTTCAATTTTCGCACTTTGGAGGCCATTTTGAACATGGCGGCCATCTTGGACTTTGGCGGCCATCTTTGATTTGTTCGAACATGTCACCATGTTGTTCGTAATATCAATATTGACCTAAATGGCAATTTTCGTTGAAATCGGACAACTTTTCAATTTTCGCACTTTGGCGGCCATTTTGAATATGGTGGCCATCTTGGATTTTTCGGAAAATGGTCCCATATTGTCCGGGACCTTAATATTGACCTATAAACCTATTTTGGTTCATATCCATATTGTTTGTGATTTTTTATGATTAATTTTGTATTTTTTTCAAATTCAAAATGGCCGCCAATCCAAGATGGCCGCCATTTTCAAAATTTCGAAATCGGAAACAACATTTCCTAGTGGTGACCTATCTTTCTGGTAAGTTTCATTGACCTATGTCTTTTCGTCTTCGAGAAATCCTACGGACAAAGTTAGGTCCAGAAGAAGAAGAAGAAGAAGAAGAAGAAGAAGAAGAAGAATTTGAATTTTCAATACCCTTTATTAATTAAAACATTATATCACAGTTGTACAAGGTATCAAAAATTCAAGTAACATAAAATATAATCCTAACAAATACATTATTATGACAAGCTATTTAACAATTTTGAAAATACATATAAATATATCAACTTTAAATCCAAAAGTATATAAAAATACGACATAAAATAATAAAAGACTTTGTCCAAACGATCAAAGTCGGTTTAAACTGATACAAGTCAGTTTAAACATTAACGTTTACCTTTATAACCTACCTACTGTTTAAAATTAAACCTATAAAGGACTTTGTCATAATGATCAAAGTCAACATGGACTAGTACAAGCCAGTCCATGTTTTAACCTTTAACTCATCGCGGTTTACAATATATATAAACAGGAAAAAAAATAAATACAAATACAATCAGCTTACCATTAAATATTTACAAAAAGCTTGTCATTTGAAATAAAACACAATACATTATCAAAACACCAAAAATCTGAAAAGAAATCAACATTATTAACAAACTTACAATATGCAAATTCTATTGCCAACCGGGCTCGGATGCGCGACCTAAATTCCTTGAGTGGATCTGTCTCTCCGCCTCCGGTCCTTAGGTGTTGCAGGGTCACATAGGTGGCCATCTTCGCCTGGGTGGCAATCCACTGGAACAGTCGTCTTGGGGTCCTGTACCGCTTCGTCCATCGTTGCGTGTTGGTACATTCTCCCAACACGACTGCTCCGTCCTCCATCACCATTGGTTGTCTTGTCGTCTCTGGACAGCCGACCCTGGATGACGTGTGGTCGGCTGGTACTGGAATCTCTGGACAGCTAATCCCGGGTGGCGGTGGATCAGCTGGCATCGATCTCCTAACTGGACAGCTGTCCGATGTTGACGTTTGGACAGCTGGAGGAGATCGATTTGCACTGACCTTAAGTGGCATTGGGTCAGTGCTGGAAAAAATCGAAGGTCCAAATATAAACGATTTTACTGAACCTACATCATTTTTCATTAATTTACACCAAATATTTTTAACAAAATTAAATAAAACTTAATACGCGGACAGGAAATAAAAATATGATGTATGTCATCTTGTACACCACAAGAGGGACATACATCAGACTGCTGATAACCAGCTTTACAATAAAATTTACTAGTTGCAATAGCACCATGAAGGATTCTCCAGTTAAGGTCACCTTCATGCATGCTATGAGGATATTCATAAATATGACTATATATAACATTAGGGGGAATATTTAATTGTAAAATATTACACCAAGGGGACAGTAACTTTTTAGTATGGGAACGATTAAAATTCTGTATAACAGATAACAAATAGATCATTTTCTTGGGACATTTATCGAGAACAATACCTTTACTTAATTCAGGTGCATTGTCAATATCTAATTTAAAAATATATTGGTGAAAAACACCAATATCAATATCATTATGTAAAAAGCGATCTATCAATTCACTCCACTCCGGAGGAAAAGCCGACCATAGTAAATCCAGATGTTGTTGAATACAGCGTTCAGAACGAATGCTCAATATGCCTACAAGATCTGCTGCAGTAAATTTTCTCTTCAGACTAGTATCAAAAAGATCTTTAACTTTAGTCATACCGGCAATTACAAAATTTTCAAAATAAAAAGGTTCATCAGTTTTAGGGTTAACTAATGAGGGATTAAAGAACAAAGGTTCTTCTAAAATATCAGCAACTGAGGTATCATCTATTTTCATTCTAGATGATTCAAAATATTTCCAGGTTTTTATTAAATCTTGATAAAAGCTTGGGATGGTTGTATACTGAAAATCCCCATCAAGTAATAACAACTGAACATCATAATTCAAATTAGAAACAGTAGACAAAAAATATTTACAAAAATAGTAACAAGGGTGAACATCTTCACCATTCATTAATGTCAAAAATCTGTACATAAATTGAATTCGAAAATCACGAATTCTGGATAAAATATGAACTAAACCCTGTCCTCCAGTACATACAGGAAGATATAACATTTCTTTGGAAATCCAATGTTTTCCTTGCCATAGAAAGTCAACAAATTTACTTTGAATGGCATTAATAATTTCATCGGGCACGGCTACGGAATTTAATCGATGCCATAACTTTGATGCAGACAGTAAATTAATAACAAGGGTTCGTCCTCTAAGTGACAAACCACGAGCGAAAGGTTTCCACCTATCAAGTTTGACAGTAATATCCTCCTCCACCCCTTCCCAATTTTGCTTATAAAATTCTGTATTGTTCCCAACAAAAGTGCCTAAAACTTTGAGACCTTTATTGTTCCACTTGAGACCAAGTGGACAATCATTTCTGTTTTTCCAACTACCAACCCACAAACCTTCAGACTTTTGTAAATTAATTTTTGAATTTGAAGCTTTCTGATAGATATCTAACCAGAAAGACAACTTTTCAAAATCAGAATCTTTTGTTAAAAGAGTATCCAGATCATCTGCATAAGCAGATAAACAACTTTTCTTGCCATCGGATAATGGAAGTTTAAGACCTGATAAGCCGTCTTTTGACCTTAATTTATGTAAAAGAGGTTCAAGGCAAATAGCGTAAAGCTGACCTGACAAGGAACATCCTTGTCGTATTCCTCTTTTAAATTCAAAAGGGGACGATAACGAGTTATTAATTTTTAGTAAACTATGTACATCTGCACAAATAGTTTTTATACAGGATATAAAATAATCGCCAAAACCGAAGGCTTCTAATGTCTTCATCAAATAACCATGATGAACACGATCAAAAGCCTTTTCTTGGTCAAGGGAAACAATAGCTAGGGGGATATTTTCCTGATTAGCATAACACGTAGCATCAGAAATTAAACGAATATTGTCACTGATATGACGACCGGGAACACAATAGCTTTGATCGATATATAGTATGTCAGGTAGAACGGTTCGAAGTCTAAGTGAGAAAGCCCTAGTTAATATTTTATAGTCGCAGCAGAGAAGAGACACTGGTCTCCAGTTTTTCAACAAACTACTGTCACCTTTCTTTGGAATCATCGTCAGAACGGCTCTTCTGCACGAAAGTGGAAGTCTGTTTTCTTCAATAGAAGAAACAAAAACTTCGTGCATATCCTTCCCAACGATATTCCAAAAGGTTTTGTAAAACTCACTAGGCAGCCCATCTATACCAGGGGATTTGTTATTATTCATTTTTAAAACGGCAGAGGACAATTCATCATAACTTATAGGACTATCTAATGTTTGTTTTTGAGTTTTACTTATTGTAGGAAGGTCTTTCAAAATTTCATTTTGACAACCTTCATCAACAGGATCGGGACTATACAATTCGGAGTAAAAATTTCTGGCAAGAGTTTTTATTTCCTGATCGGAATCAGTTATACTGCCATCAGGCAAGGTTAAATGTGATAATAATTTCCTTGTGCCACGTTTCTTTTCAAGGTCAAAGAAATATTTCGTAGGTTTATCTGCGTCATTTACATATTTGAATCTTGAACGTACCCAAGCACCACGTGCCTGGATACGTTCAAGTTCAGACAACTGGTGTTGTTTCTCAATTAAAACAGTATTGAGACCAGGGTTTGTGGCAATATTTGATTTTAATAATTGAATATCGCACTGCAAACTATCAAATTTACGTTTAAAATCATAATTCTTTTTAATGGAAAATTCTTGCGAAAGTTCCTTTATTTTGTATTTTCCACGATCCCACCAATCTTGGATACACTTGAACTCAGATTTCTGTAATCGCCAGGAAAGCCAAAAGTTATTTATCATGTCGATATACGATTTATCCTCTAAAAGTGATGTATTAAGACACCAGTAAGCACTCTTGTGTTTACCTTGTATTTCTTTAAAGTAAACACGAACGTAATCATGATCAGAATATGAACACTGTTTTATTTCTGAGGATCGAATAAACTGACTGTAATGTTTAGATATATAAATCCGATCGAGTCTTGCGGCGACTCCGTCATTTCTCGACCAGGAATAAGTTCTATCATACGGATGAATATTGCGAAACGTATCAATAAATTTGAAACGTTTTACTATATTTTTAAATTCATTACAAGAATGAGGGTGGGGTTCAATATCTCCTGTCCGATCGAGGGAAGGATTAGTAGTACAATTAAAATCACCTCCAAGAAATATTGGATAGGAAGAATCAAGTTGATTCAAATGGTGTTTTAAGTATTTCAAAAATTCTAGTTTTTCTTTGGGACAGGTGGGGGAATAGATATTCAACAAATATACAGTTTCCTCCTGTAATTTGATAGTTGCATGTAAAATGCGACCGGGTAAGATAACTTTATGATCTAGAATAGTATATTCTAAATTATTTGAAAAACATATCGCTAACCCAGCAGAAATAGTTGACAGATGAGAAAAAACTATTTCTCCTCTCCATACCATTTTCCATATACCTTCATCAGAAGGGATGGTATGGGTATCTTGGAGAAAAACTATATCTGCATTTAATTTAGATTTTAAAGAATCCAAAATAAAATATCTTTTAAAAGAATCACGACAACCTTGAGTGTTCAGTGAAACTAATGAAAAACCGGACATTAAAATTGTAGTGTGAAAACATAGCAATAAAGCATAATTAAGAGGAAAAATCATGTTGACTTATATATACAATATTTCTAAGCATGTGTTTTAATATACGCCTTTAACTTCTTTATTAATTTGTTTAGACGCGCTTTCAACTGGGAAGACGATTCGGGATTTCTTCTGCGGTCAATAAAGTCTTGACAGAGTTGGCGTAAGTTGGTTGTATATTCCAAACACTTCTCAACGGGTTTTTTATTGCTCTTGAGTTCTGAAAGTAGTCTGTCCAGCTCGTCGGTGGATAATTTTTGCTCGTATCCACGACAATTTGCGACAAGTTTTGTTCGGATAGATCAGAGGATATGGACTCAATGTCTACATCCTCTTCTTCGTTTGTGTTTACAATAATATTGGATGGTGGTGGTAAATCCCATATGCTAACATCATCTTGAGCAGATGCAACAAGGATTTTATCGGTTGTGGGGGCTTTGACACAAATTAGTGAATCGCTGGTTTCTGCTTTACGTTTAATTGCAGATTTTGGCGCCGTTAGATCTTGCACTTTTTCAGCAGGAGCGTGTATATCTACAATTATAGTGGAAACAGTAGATTCCGCTGCTTGTTTATGAGCAGTAACATTGCTTGGGGTATCGACAGCATCCTCCTGATTCCCAGAGGTATGGGCACCAGGGTCCGATGCAACAGACTGCTCGGCGGTCCCAGTTGGGGGTGCAAGTTCCGCCGTATATGGGACATGCGTGCTTGTTTCTGATGTTTTGTTATCAATTTTAGGTTTGTTCGCGGGGCATCTGCTTTGAATGTGTCCAATCTGTTTACACTTAAAACAAACCACATCATCATTTAAAAAGATTCTGTAATTTTGTCTTTGATAATGCATATCAAAGTATTCTGGTAAACATTGGTTAGAGTGGGGAATAAGAGAAACTTGACGTCTAAATGACTTGACGTGTTTAAGGGTTGGGATTTTTATGCCTAGTGGTATGGGTTTAATGTCGGAAATTATGCGCCCATAGCGCATCAATTCATCTTCTAATAAATCATTAGGGATAAAAGGGGGACAATTTGACAGAGTAATCTTTTTGGGGATTTTAACTAGACATTGAACTTCAATGAATTCGTCCCCTATACTAAGACCATCTGAACACAAGAGTTCAACATCGTCAAGGTTAGATAAAAATATAACGACCCCAGATCTCATGCGAGAAGCAGCCACTATATTTTCTGGATTGACCACATTAGCAACAGCAACAACATACTGTTCTATTGATATGGACTGTATATTTCTTAACTTAACACCATGTTTCCTTGAGACAAAACCGAAAGGCTTATGACCGAATGATGGCATATCATCATGTTCAAATCTTGAATTTTCGTTCTCGATGGGTATATTATTTTCAGTTGCCAAATTTGAACTTTTCGATCTTGAACTTTCGCAGCTCACTTGCGATTTAACAATATTATTAACATTAGCCTGAGGCTGGGATTTACCACCTACCTTTGACGGCATAGTTCGCTTAATTAAATTAAGGTCCCTATTGTCCTTGTCATTTAACCAAGAATTGCCCGAAGCAACTACAGTCGACAACTGAGTAGATTTACCCATGACCACACTGGAAAACGAAGGCGACGCCATCTTTGAACAAAAAATAAACCAGTAAACAAAAAAACAATCCACCAAAAATCTCGGCAATCCGAGATATAAATACGAAAAATACCCCACAAAATGAAAGAGCTTCTTCTTCTGAACACAACAATATAAATTTTGACGAACCACAATACAAAATAACCAAGAAATAAATGCTTTGAGCGGAGCTCCGAAAAACACGTCCTATCCCTTCAAGAAGAAGAAGAAGAAGAATTTAAGAATTTTCAATACCCTTTATTAAATAAAACAATATATCACAGTAGTACAAGGTATCAAAAATTCAAGTAACATAAAATATAATCCTTACAAATACATTATTATGACAAGCTATTTAACAATTTTGAAAATACATATAATTATATAGACTTTAAACCCAAAAGTATACAAAAATACAATAGAAATATAAAAGACTTTGTCCAACTGATCAAAGTCAGTTTAAACTGATACAAGCCAGTTTAAACTTTAAACATTATTACCTACCTATATTAAAATTAAAGAACCCTATAAATGACTTTGTCCAAATGATCAAAGTCAACATGGACTGGTACACGCCAGTCCATGTTTTAACCTTTAACACATCGCGGTTCACAATATATAAACAAGACAAGAAAATTAAAAAAAACAAAAATACAAATACAATTAAAGATCAACTGTTCGGTTGAACATTTGAGGGTCTTTCCACATTAGTTTTAATTTGTATTACATGATGACATTTAAAATAATCATCTTTTTGCAAAATGCTATAACTTTGCTATAAATATTTTAAAAAAATATTTTGTATTATTTGCCGCAGATTGTCATTCTGAGAGAGATAACTCTTATAAAAGTATTATACAACTTTTCACGCCATGTCTTAGTTTACTCGAAATTATTAATAGAACATTTTAGGACGAAAATAATTTCAATATCTTTAAAAAAAGCAAAGGTCCAAAACTAGTACGTGACCTTGACCCATACAAGTTTTCAAGGTCAAAGGGCATGAGTATTTATGGTGAAGACCCCATGCCTCTATCATTACTAGTTAATGAGTAACATGTAAAAAATCAATAAGTTGCATATATAATGGGAGATAACTCGTATAAAATGAAGTCAAATTCTTTCCCTGTAAATGTAACATAGTTGCTCCTTTAAGAGATCAACATTTTGCACTCTTATGTTTCCCTCTATCATTAATAGTTAATGAGTACCATGTGAAAAACCAATCAGTTACATATATAATGGGAGATAACTCCTGTAAAATGAAGTCAACTCCTTTACCTGTAAATGTAACAAAGTTTCTCCTTTAAGAGATCAACATTTTGCACTCTTTAGTTTCCCTCTATCATTAATAGTTAATGAGTACCATGTGAAAAACCAATCAGTTACATTTATAATGGGAGATAACTCTTATAAAATGAAGTCAAATCCTTTCCCTAAAAACGTAACAAAGTTGCGCCTTTAAGAGACCAACATTTTGCACTCTTTCGTTTCCCTTTATCATTAATAGTTAATGAGTAACATGTAAAAAACCAATAAGTTACATATATAACGGGAGATAACTCCTATAAAATGAAGTCAAATCCTTTACCTGTAAATGTAACAAAGTTGCTCCTTTAAGAGACCAACATTTTGCACTCTTTAGTTTCCCTCTATCGTTAATAGTAAATGAGTACCATGTAAAAAACCAATCAGTTAAATATATAATGGGAGATAACTCCTATAAAATGAAGTCAAATCCTTTCCCTATAAATGTAACAAAGTTGCTCCTTTTAAAGACCAACATTTTGCACTCTTTAGTTTCCCTTTATCATTAATAGTTAATGAGTAACATGTAAAAAACTAATAAATTACATATATAATGGGAGATAACTCCTATAAAATGAAGTCAAATCCTTTTCTTGTAAATGTAACAAAGTTGCTCCATTAAGAGATTAACATTTTGCACTCTTTAGTTTCCCTCTATCATTAATAGTTAATGAGTACCATGTGAAAAACCAATCAGTTACATATATAATGGGAGATAACTCCTATAAAATGAAGTCAAATCCTTTCCATATAAATGTAACAAAGTTCCTCCTTTAAGAGACCAACATTTTGCACTCTTTACTTTCCCTCTAGCATTAATAGTAAATGAGTACCATGTGAAAAACCAATCAGTTACATATATAATGGGAGATAACTCCTATAAAATGAAGTCAAATCCTTTCCCTATAAATGTAACAAAGTTGCTCCTTTAAGAGACCAACATTTTGCACTCTTTCGTTTCCCGTTATCTTTAATAGTTAATGAGTAACATGTAAAAAACCAATAAGTTACATATAAAATGGGAGATAACTCCTATAAAATTAAGTCAAATCCTTTCCCTACAAATTTAACAAAGTTGCTCCTTTAAAAGACCAACATTTTGCACTCTTTAGTTTCCTTTTATCAGTAATTGTTAATGAGTAACATGTGAAAATCCAATAAATTACATATATAATGGGAGATAACTCCTATAAAATGAAGTCGAATTACTTCCCTCCAAATGTGACAAAGTTGCGTCTTAATAAGACGAACATTTTACTCTCAATAAGTGTTTATCTATCTTTTACCGTTTCAAAGGAGTAGCGGACACAAGCAAATGTCAAAATTTAGAACGTGACCTTGACCTTTGACCTTGTGTCCATTTTCAAGGTCAAAGGTCATGATTGTTTAAAGTGAAGACCCCAGGCCTCTATCTCTTTTAGTTGCTGAGATTTGTTTGAATATCACTTACTACTTTTATTTAAAGGGAGATAACTCCTATAACATGTCATCAGAACCCTTCAATAAATCTGTCCCAAAGTTGCGCAAGGATATCGGACACATTTTGGTAAAGGTTTGGTATTGCTATCTTTTTTGGTTTAGGAGGAGTAGCAGGAACAAGCTTTTTATTAAAAGGGGAGATAACTCCGTAAAGGAAAAGGGTGCGGTCAGTCAGGGTGAACTGCGAAAGCGCAATGGGTAACTGATATCAGATATAAAATATCAAAGCGACATGTCGCGAAGTGAAAAAACCAGACATCGAAATAAGTTGGCGGAAGAAAAGAGAAAATAATAATAATAATAATTAAAGATCAACTGTTCGGTTGAACATTTGAGGGTCTTTCCACATTAATTTTAATTTGTATTATATGATGACATTTAAAATAATCATCTTTTTGCAAAATGTTATAACTTTGCTAGAAATATTTAAAAAAAAATATTTTGTATTATTTACCACAGATCGGCATTCTAAGAGAGATTACTCTTATAAAAGTATTATACAACTTTTCACGCCATGTCTTAATTTACTCGAAATTATTAATAGAACATTTTAGGACGAAAATAATTTCAATATCTTTAAAAAAAGCAAAGGTCAAAAACTAGTACGTGACCTTGACCCATACAAGTTTTCAAGGTCAAAGTGCATGAGTGTCTATGGTGAAGACCCCATGCCTCTATCATTACTAGTTAGTGAGTAACATGTAAAAAATCAATAAGTTGCATATATAATGGGAGATAACTCCTATAAAATGAAGTCAAATCCTTTCCCTGTAAATGTAACATAGTTGCTCCTTTAAGAGATCAACATTTTGCACTCTTATGTTTCCCTCTATCATTAAGAGTTCATGAGTACCATGCGAAAAACCAATAATTTACATATATAATGGGAGATAACTCCTATAAAATGAAGTCAAATCCTTTCCCTGTAAATGTAACAAAGTTGCTCCTTTAAGAGATCAACATTTCGCGCTCTTATGTTTCCCTCTATCATTTATAGTTATTGAGTAACATGTGAAAAACCAATCAGTTACATATATAATGGGAGATAACTCCTATAAAATGAAGTCAAATCCTTTCCCTGTAAATGTAACAAAGTTGCTCCTTTAAGAGACCAACATTTTGCACTCTTTAGTTTCCCTTTATCAATAATAGTTAATGAGTAACATGTAAAAAACCAATCAGTTACATATATAATGGGAGATAACTCCTATCAAATGAAGTCAAATCCTTTACATGTAAATGTAACAAAGTTGCTCCTTTAAGAGGTCAACATTTTGCACTCTTTAGTTTCCCTTTATCATTAACAGTGAATGAGTAACATGTAAAAAACCAATACGTTACATATATAATGGGAGATAACTCCTATAAAATGAAGTCAAATTCTTTTCCTGTAAATGTAACAAAGTTGCTCCTTTAAGAGACCAACATTTTGCACTCTTTAGTTTTCCTTTATCATTAATAGTTAATGAGTAACATGTAAAAAATCAATAAGTTACATATATAATGGGAGATAACTCCTATAAAATGAAGTCAAATCCTTTCCCTGTAAATGTAACAAAGTTGCTCCTTTAAGAGATCATCATTTTGCACTCTTTACTTTCCCTCTATCATTTATAGTTAATGAGTAACATGTGAAAAACCAATCAGTTACATATATAATGGGAGATAACTCCTATAAAATGAAATCAAATTACTTCGCTTCAAATGTGACAAAGTTGCGTCTCAATAAGACGAACATTTTACTCTCAATAAGTGTTTATCTATCTTTTACCGTTTCAGAGGAGTAGCGGACACAAGCAAATGTCAAAATTTAGAACGTGACCTTGACCTTTGACCTTGTGTCCATTTTCAAAGTCAAAGGTCAAGATGATCTATGGTGAAGACCCCAGGCCTATATCTCATTTAGTTGTTGAGATTTGTTTGAATATCACTTACTACTTTTTATTTAAAGGGAGATAACTCCTATAAGATGTCGTCAGAACCCTTCAATCAATCTGTCCCAAAGTTGCGCAAGGATATAGGACACATTTTGGTAAAGGTTTGGTATTGATATCTTTTTTGGTTTAGGAGGAGTAGCAGGAACAAGCTTTTTAGTAAAAGGGGAGATAACTCCGTAAAGAAAAAGGGTGCGGTCAGTCAGGGTGAACTGCGAAAGCGCAATGGGTCACCGATATCAGATATACAATATCAAAGCGACATGTCGCGAAATGAAAAAACCCCACATAAGTTTGCGCAAGAAGTGGGAGAAGAATAATAATAATAATGAAAGATCATTTGTTCAAAGAACAAATGTGAGGTCTTTCCCGGTATGGTAAATAAGGTGATTCTGTTGACGTTTTGTCTGTTCCTAATTACAAAATGTCACAAGCAGTCATGAAAATTAGTTATTTGAGTAAAGCAAGTCATCCCTATTCACACTTCATATGGTTGCTAAGTACTTTTGTGACCGTTGCTAGGGACAAATTGTCACTTCCGGTTGTAAAATAGTGTATTCCACCTAAATACTTCATTCTGATTCTAAATATATAGGGTAACTAAGGACTTTTTATGATGGTTACCTTGTTGCTATGGTGTGACCTTGACCCATGACCTTTGACCTTGGGCTAAAATTGAAGCTCTTTTCATACTGATCACTTTAGCTACGCATGTTTACTATATTATCTCTAACCGTTTTCAAGTTATTAGTCAAAAACCAATCAACCGAAACATGTCAAGGGCAATAACTCCTAAACGGTTCATTGAACAATTTTTGACATAATAGACCAATTGTAGGTCTCAATAAGAGGAGTATTTTTCCAATTTATTGTCTGCTTCTATCTTTTACAGTTT
Organism: Limnoperna fortunei; assembly: GCA_944474755.1. Taxonomy (NCBI): domain Eukaryota; kingdom Metazoa; phylum Mollusca; class Bivalvia; order Mytilida; family Modiolidae; genus Limnoperna; species Limnoperna fortunei. The sequence goes on from OX104115.1 coordinate 30,237,715, forward strand.
TCGAGTCATAAGTCAAAAACCATCAACCGAAACATGTCAAGGGCAATAACTCCTAAACGGTTCATTGAACAATTTTTGACATTATAGACCAATTGTAGGTCTCAATGAGAGGAGTATTTTTTCAATTTATTGTCTGCTTCTATCTTTTACGGTTTTCGAGTTGTATGTCAAAAACCAATCAACCGAAACATGTCAAGGGCAATAACTCCTAAACGGTTCATTGAACAATTTTTGACATTATAGACCAAATGTAGGTCTCAATGAGTGGAGCATTTTTCCAATTTATTGTCTGCTTCTATCTCTTACGGTTTTCGAGTTGTTATGATAACAAGATTCGAGGCCTAAGGTCGAGGTCACATCTGAACTTTGACCTTGAGATTTTCTTTAAGGTCATGTGACAGGACAACAAATGGTGATCACCAAAGGCATTTTCGACTTAAGTTTTGTGAGTTTTGGTGGTAACCGGCGTAATTGAAACATTCAAGGTATACCGCTCGCCTTCGATCGACAAAATTTTTTGGCCAAATTATGGCACAAAGTTGTGCCAAAAGTTCCTTAACATTTCTCACTTTTCAGTTTTTGTCTAAATTTTATAGTTTCTGAGTTGTTCTGATAACAAGGTTTTCGGTATTTGGGGAGATAACTCTGTAAAGAAAAAGTTTTCGGTGTCGCAGGGTGAATTCCAATCAGGGTTTAGGTATACGATACTTGGTATTAAAGATGAAAATGATATGTCGCGAAGTCTTTTCTACAGACTTGGCGGAAGAAAGAAAAATAAGAATAATAATAATCAGAAGAAATACAGTAAGGTCTTCCCACTGTAGTGGGAAAGACCTTAATAATAATAATCAGAAGAAATACAGTAAGGTCTTCCCACTGGAAGTGGGAAAGACCTTAATTAAAAGGACATTTGTTCAGTAGAACAAATGCACAGGAAGGTCTTTCCCTCGTTATCGTTTCTATAGGAAAAACTGGCGTTAAACGTTAAACAAGAGGCCCCAGAGGGTGAAAATCTATCATTTTACATCGTAATATACCCGTATACCCCCCCCCCCTCCGGGGGTTTCTATTCCATTGTTTCTAGAACGGTCTAATTACAAAATTGAAGAAAAAAAAAGGGCCCGGCCCCTCCACCCCAGGGCCAGCATGATTTATTGTTTTTGACATGCTGCCCCTGGGTGGAGAGTTGGGCCCTTTTTGGGTTCATAGTTTTATATGCAACTATGGTTATATAAAAACCGGGAACCAGTTTTTTTGTTTATTTGTTTGTTTGTTTACTTTTCTGTTTTTAACTATATGTTTGGTATTTTAATGACTTTTCTTGACTTGTAGGGGAAGAGAAAGAGATTTATGGTAAAAGGCAAAGAACAGAACTGGCTGGAGTCACGTGACATTGTTATATAATATCACGGAGATAGTTTTATTTTATCATTCTAGGGAGTTACGATGGTCTGAAAGGACATATATATGACATGATGCACGATCTGTAATCTCAGTGATTGTTTATTTCAGGACGACACGGATTAATATCAACGGACCATGCCGACAATTAATAAAAGACTTTTTTATTTTATTTTAGTGGAATTTTACACTGTAAAATAATTACACGAGGCACGTAGCAGACGATGGAATACACAAAAAAGTGACGTCGGAAATTGTTTCAATTTGTTATTGTTTCAGGTAAAATGCAGTTCGGACAGTTAGAACAACTTGTTGACACACGATTTACACGGTCATTCACTGACGATGGCTGAAACGGACATCACGACAGACGAAATTTACGTGGCTGGGGGGAGGGGTGGTCACGTGTTTCAATGTGGGATTTTAAGGATTTATTGACTCGTACACCTTACGGGGAGACATTTTTAGACTGAAATCGACATTCTAAAGCGAATGGCGAGGGTTTCAAACAGCTGGGATGCATCGTTTTTCGGGAAATTACGATTTTTACATAAAAAGTGGTGTTGGACTTGCACGACTGGTAACTTTTTATTGGTTGCGCCCAGCGATTTTCTACCTATCGACAATTCGAGGACATCGATCCCAGATGCAATCGGCGTCCATTTTATTGTACCATTTTGTGTGCCTTAGGAGGAGATGTGATAACAACGTTTTCATGGGGGGTCCCTGCCACGCCCTCATTTTTGACGGGGCGTGCTAACAGGGTGAATGGGAGAAAGCCCACGGGGTATCCATCACACCGCCAAATTTTCAGCTCGATCGGATAAGAAACTTTTTGGCAGCACTAAATTGAATTTTAGATCGGAAGAAAAGTAATAATAATATGAAAGGCCATTTGTTCAGAGAACAAATGTGAGGTCTTTCCCAGCATTTTGTTAGTGTTATGTCTAGTTATATAGAAAAATAATGACTAAACGGTCAGTTACTATGGTTTTAATGTACAAAGCAAATCGTCCAAAGTCAGAAAATGTATGGTTGCTAAGGACATTTAGTTGGTTGCTATGGACAAAATGCCACTTCCGGTCGTGTAATGACGTATTTCAGTAAAGAACATCATTCTGATTCTAAAAATATATGGTTGCTAAGGACTTTTTATAACAGTTACCTTGTTGCTAGGGTATGACCTTGACCTATGACCTTTGACCTTTGGCTCAAATTGAAGCTCTTTTGATACTGATCACTTTAAACCTATATGTTTACTATATTATCTCTAGCCGTTTTCAATTTATAAGTCAAAAACCAATCAACCGAAACATGTCAAGGGCAATAACTCTTAAACGGTAAATTGAACAGTTTCGGACATAAAATACCAAATGTAGGTCTCAATGAGAGGAGTATTTTTCCAATTTATTGTCTGCTTCCATCTTTTACGGTTTTCGAGTTGTTATGATAACAAGATTCGAGGCCTAAGGTTGAGGTCATATCTAAACTTTAACCTTGAAATTTTCCTTAAGGTCATGTCACAAAACAACAAATGGTGAACAACCAAAGTGTTTTCGACTTCCGGTTTGTGAGTTTTGGTGATAACCGGAGTGATTGAAACATTCAAGGTATACCACTCGCTTTCGCTCGACAAAATTTTTTGGCTAAATTATAGCACAAAGTTGTCTCAAAAGTTCCTTAACATTTCTCACTTTTCAGTTTTTCTCTAAATTTTATAGTTTCTGAGTTGTTCTGATAACAAGGTTTACGGTGTTGGGGCAGATAACTCCGTAAAGAAAAAGTTTTCGGTGTCGCAGGGTGAACACCGAACAGGTCTTAAGAGTACGATACTTGGTTTCAAAGATCAAAATGATATGTCGCGAAGTCTTTTTCACAGACTGTTTTGAAATGTGGCGGAAGAAAAAGAATAAGAATAATAATAATAATAATAATAATCAGAAGAAATACAGTAAGGTCTTCCCACTGGAAGTGGGAAAGACCTTAATTAAAAGGACATTTGTTCAGTAGAACAAATGCACAGGAAGGTCTTTCCCTCGTTATCGTTTCTATAGGAAAAACTGGCGTTAAACGTTAAACAAGAGGCCCCAGAGGGTGAAAATCTATCATTTTACATCGTAATATACCCGTATACCCCCCCCCCCCTCCGGGGGTTTCTATTCCATTGTTTCTAGAACGGTCTAATTACAAAATTGAAGAAAAAAAAAGGGCCCGGCCCCTCCACCCCAGGGCCAGCATGATTTATTGTTTTTGACATGCTGCCCCTGGGTGGAGAGTTGGGCCCTTTTTGGGTTCATAGTTTTATATGCAACTATGGTTATATAAAAACCGGGAACCAGTTTTTTTGTTTATTTGTTTGTTTGTTTACTTTTCTGTTTTTAACTATATGTTTGGTATTTTAATGACTTTTCTTGACTTGTAGGGGAAGAGAAAGAGATTTATGGTTAAAAGGCAAAGAACAGAACTGGCTGGAGTCACGTGACATTGTTATATAATATCACGGAGATAGTTTTATTTTATCATTCTAGGGAGTTACGATGGTCTGAAAGGACATATATATGACATGATGCACGATCTGTAATCTCAGTGATTGTTTATTTCAGGACGACACGGATTAATATCAACGGACCATGCCGACAATTAATAAAAGACTTTTTTATTTTATTTTAGTGGAATTTTACACTGTAAAATAATTACACGAGGCACGTAGCAGACGATGGAATACACAAAAAAGTGACGTCGGAAATTGTTTCAATTTGTTATTGTTTCAGGTAAAATGCAGTTCGGACAGTTAGAACAACTTGTTGACACACGATTTACACGGTCATTCACTGACGATGGCTGAAACGGACATCACGACAGACGAAATTTACGTGGCTGGGGGGAGGGGTGGTCACGTGTTTCAATGTGGGATTTTAAGGATTTATTGACTCGTACACCTTACGGGGAGACATTTTTAGACTGAAATCGACATTCTAAAGCGAATGGCGAGGGTTTCAAACAGCTGGGATGCATCGTTTTTCGGGAAATTACGATTTTTACATAAAAAGTGGTGTTGGACTTGCACGACTGGTAACTTTTTATTGGTTGCGCCCAGCGATTTTCTACCTATCGACAATTCGAGGACATCGATCCCAGATGCAATCGGCGTCCATTTTATTGTACCATTTTGTGTGCCTTAGGAGGAGATGTGATAACAACGTTTTCATGGGGGGTCCCTGCCACGCCCTCATTTTTGACGGGGCGTGCTAACAGGGTGAATGGGAGAAAGCCCACGGGGTATCCATCACACCGCCAAATTTTCAGCTCGATCGGATAAGAAACTTTTTGGCAGCACTAAATTGAATTTTAGATCGGAAGAAAAGTAATAATAATATGAAAGGCCATTTGTTCAGAGAACAAATGTGAGGTCTTTCCCAGCATTTTGTTAGTGTTATGTCTAGTTATATAGAAAAATAATGACTAAACGGTCAGTTACTATGGTTTTAATGTACAAAGCAAATCGTCCAAAGTCAGAAAATGTATGGTTGCTAAGGACATTTAGTTGGTTGCTATGGACAAAATGCCACTTCCGGTCGTGTAATGACGTATTTCAGTAAAGAACATCATTCTGATTCTAAAAATATATGGTTGCTAAGGACTTTTTATAACAGTTACCTTGTTGCTAGGGTATGACCTTGACCTATGACCTTTGACCTTTGGCTCAAATTGAAGCTCTTTTGATACTGATCACTTTAAACCTATATGTTTACTATATTATCTCTAGCCGTTTTCAATTTATAAGTCAAAAACCAATCAACCGAAACATGTCAAGGGCAATAACTCTTAAACGGTAAATTGAACAGTTTCGGACATAAAATACCAAATGTAGGTCTCAATGAGAGGAGTATTTTTCCAATTTATTGTCTGCTTCCATCTTTTACGGTTTTCGAGTTGTTATGATAACAAGATTCGAGGCCTAAGGTTGAGGTCATATCTAAACTTTAACCTTGAAATTTTCCTTAAGGTCATGTCACAAAACAACAAATGGTGAACAACCAAAGTGTTTTCGACTTCCGGTTTGTGAGTTTTGGTGATAACCGGAGTGATTGAAACATTCAAGGTATACCACTCGCTTTCGCTCGACAAAATTTTTTGGCTAAATTATAGCACAAAGTTGTCTCAAAAGTTCCTTAACATTTCTCACTTTTCAGTTTTTCTCTAAATTTTATAGTTTCTGAGTTGTTCTGATAACAAGGTTTACGGTGTTGGGGCAGATAACTCCGTAAAGAAAAAGTTTTCGGTGTCGCAGGGTGAACACCGAACAGGTCTTAAGAGTACGATACTTGGTTTCAAAGATCAAAATGATATGTCGCGAAGTCTTTTTCACAGACTGTTTTGAAATGTGGCGGAAGAAAAAGAATAAGAATAATAATAATAATAATAATAATCAGAAGAAATACAGTAAGGTCTTCCCACTGGAAGTGGGAAAGACCTTAATTAAAAGGACATTTGTTCAGTAGAACAAATGCACAGGAAGGTCTTTCCCTCGTTATCGTTTCTATAGGAAAAACTGGCGTTAAACGTTAAACAAGAGGCCCCAGAGGGTGAAAATCTATCATTTTACATCGTAATATACCCGTATACCCCCCCCCCTCCGGGGGTTTCTATTCCATTGTTTCTAGAACGGTCTAATTACAAAATTGAAGAAAAAAAAAGGGCCCGGCCCCTCCACCCCAGGGCCAGCATGATTTATTGTTTTTGACATGCTGCCCCTGGGTGGAGAGTTGGGCCCTTTTTGGGTTCATAGTTTTATATGCAACTATGGTTATATAAAAACCGGGAACCAGTTTTTTTGTTTATTTGTTTGTTTGTTTACTTTTCTGTTTTTAACTATATGTTTGGTATTTTAATGACTTTTCTTGACTTGTAGGGGAAGAGAAAGAGATTTATGGTAAAAGGCAAAGAACAGAACTGGCTGGAGTCACGTGACATTGTTATATAATATCACGGAGATAGTTTTATTTTATCATTCTAGGGAGTTACGATGGTCTGAAAGGACATATATATGACATGATGCACGATCTGTAATCTCAGTGATTGTTTATTTCAGGACGACACGGATTAATATCAACGGACCATGCCGACAATTAATAAAAGACTTTTTTATTTTATTTTAGTGGAATTTTACACTGTAAAATAATTACACGAGGCACGTAGCAGACGATGGAATACACAAAAAAGTGACGTCGGAAATTGTTTCAATTTGTTATTGTTTCAGGTAAAATGCAGTTCGGACAGTTAGAACAACTTGTTGACACACGATTTACACGGTCATTCACTGACGATGGCTGAAACGGACATCACGACAGACGAAATTTACGTGGCTGGGGGGAGGGGTGGTCACGTGTTTCAATGTGGGATTTTAAGGATTTATTGACTCGTACACCTTACGGGGAGACATTTTTAGACTGAAATCGACATTCTAAAGCGAATGGCGAGGGTTTCAAACAGCTGGGATGCATCGTTTTTCGGGAAATTACGATTTTTACATAAAAAGTGGTGTTGGACTTGCACGACTGGTAACTTTTTATTGGTTGCGCCCAGCGATTTTCTACCTATCGACAATTCGAGGACATCGATCCCAGATGCAATCGGCGTCCATTTTATTGTACCATTTTGTGTGCCTTAGGAGGAGATGTGATAACAACGTTTTCATGGGGGGTCCCTGCCACGCCCTCATTTTTGACGGGGCGTGCTAACAGGGTGAATGGGAGAAAGCCCACGGGGTATCCATCACACCGCCAAATTTTCAGCTCGATCGGATAAGAAACTTTTTGGCAGCACTAAATTGAATTTTAGATCGGAAGAAAAGTAATAATAATAATATAGGTTCAATCGTTCTACCGAACGATTAATAGGCTTTCCACTCTACGCAGCCAGAAAGAACCTATCTGTATTTAATGACATTGAATTCTGCTTCAAAACATTATTTGTAATTTGTCTTTAAAAATTAACAAATTTGAAAGCAAAAACTGTTTATATATTATTTAAAATAGGAAAGGTCAAATTGTAGAGCATAATGACCTTGACCTGACCTTCTTTATATGTAAATGGAATCTATTTCACACTATGAACAAATGAAAGAAAAAACATTCAAATAAGTTTTGAAATAAAAAAGGTCATAAAATATGACGTTCAGAGACTTTAATGACATTGACCACTGACCTTTTGATCTCTGCATATATTGTACATCAATAACTAAGCATTTATTAGGATAAACCACTTCATATACACGGAAAATGAAAAATTTAAAAAAAATGTATTGACCTTGACCCTTAACAAGGTGACCTTGACCATGATGAAGGTCAAAAATGATCAACAGTGAAGATCTTATGTCAATATCTCTTGTAGTTAATGAGATATGGCTACTTATAATAAATTCCAAAAATCAGATGACCTTGACCTTTGACCTTGTATGTGTCTGCAATGTCAAGGTCATAAGGGTTTTTGGTGAAGACCCCATACCTCTACTATCAATAGTTAATGAGTTATGAATGAAAAATTAATAATCAATGTTTCGAATGGGAGATAACTCCTATAAAATGAAGTCAAATCCTTTCCCTTCAAATGTAACAAAGTTGCGCCTTTATTAGGCTAATATTTTACCCATTATAAGTTATTGCCTATCTTTTACTGTTTCAAAGATATAGCAATAACAAGACAATGTGAAAGTTTAGAACGTTACCTTGATCTTTGACCTTGTGTCCATTTTGAAGGTCGAGGTCATAAGGGTCTTTGGTTAAGACCCCATGCCTCTGCTATCAATAGTTAATGAGTTATGAATGGAAAACTAATAATCAATGTTTCTAATGGGAGATAACTCCTATAAAACGAAGTCAAATCCTTTCCCTTCAAATGTGACAAAGTTGCGCCTTTATTAGGCCAACATTTTACCCATTATAAGTTATTGCCTATCTTTTACCCGTTTCAAAGATTTAGAAGGTGCATGATGTGCGATTGGTCAAAAAGCTTTTATTTTTACCGGGAGGAAATTAAAACATTACAAGTTGACAGGTTATGACTTTGCATTAAATAGTTTTTATTATTGTTTTGTATTATTTACCTCTGCATTAACATCTGAATACTAAAAGTTTAATATTCTCTGCATGTTGTGGAAAGCATTGCTAGGAAAACATATATCTCCATTTATATATTCAATTCCAGTTAATATAGCACTAAAGGTAAAATACTCAATATTATTTTCATTGTTTAATTTAAAAACATAATTAACCACCAAATTTCATCAAACATATTGTTTTAGATGTGTTTTTTATAGTAAATTTATTATTTGTAATACAAATATAGAAAAGTCTCGCAGGTGCATTTGTAAATTTGTTCATTTAACTGAAAAACAAGGGAAGTAACTTTTAATTTTGTTAAAGTCAGAAATAGTTCAACAAATAAATTTGAGTTATCTCTCTTTTTACGGTTTTAAAGTAAATTTATGATAAGTATTTGTTTATTGTTCTGTATTATTTGCTAGAGATTGGCATTCTAAGAGAGACAACTTCTATAAACTGTTGATAAAACATGTCGCGACATGTCTTAATTTACTCGGAATTATTTAAAAAATGCCCCTACTATAAATAATTAATAAGTTATATACGAAAAACTAATAATCAGTTGTCTTAATGGAAGATAACTCCTATAAAATGAAGTCAAATCCTTTCCCTTCAAATGTGACAAAGTTGCGCCTTTATTAGACCAACATTTTACCCATTATAAGTTATTGCCTATCTTTTACCGTTTCAAAGATATAGCGATGTCAAGATAATGTAAAAATTTAGAACGTGACCTTGACCTTTGACCTTGTGTCCATTTTCAAGGTCAAGGTCAATGATGACCAATGGTCAAGTTACAAGTAAATATCTGTTATAGTTACTGAGATATCGCAATTGACATAATATTGTTTTGTTCCAGGGGAGATAACTCTTTCAAAAGCTCAATTTAAAAAAGTGACGATTCAAGATCTTAATAAGATCTAGCTTTTGTCAAGAGACCTTTATTTTCGTATCTGTTATGGTTAAGGAGGAGATCTGTACACAACACGAGGTCAAAATTTAGAATGTGACCTTGACCTTTGACCTTGTAATTTTTTTCAAGGTCAAGGTCAATGATGACCAACTGTGAAATATCTAGTCTCTATCACCTCTGGTTCATGAGTTACATTGGTACAAAATATACTTTCAATAAATAAGGGGAAATAACTCCTGCAAGGAGTCGTCAAAATACTTTGCGCGATATGTAACAAATTGTCGCGATCAATAGCTGACCATTTTGCAAAAACTTTCATTGCAAAATCTTTTACGGTTTCAAAGTTTATCTGTACACAAGCTTTTTTGTGACAGGGGAGATAACTCCGTAAAGTAAAAGTGTTCGGTGTGACAGGGTTAACTGCGAAAGCGTAATGTCTCATACATTCATAGTACAAAATGTCTTTACGACATGTCGCGAAACAAAATTTATAATGGGAAAAAACAGTTGGCGGAAAAAAAATAAGAATAATAATAATAAGAAACAGACTAATAACAGTAAGTCTTTCCACTGGAAAGTGGAAAGCCTTAATTAAAAGGACATTTGTTCAGTAGAACAAATGCACAGGAAGGTCTTTCCCTCGTTATCGTTTCTATAGGAAAAACTGGCGTTAAACGTTAAACAAGAGGCCCCAGAGGGTGAAAATCTATCATTTTACATCGTAATATACCCGTATACCCCCCCCCCCCCTCCGGGGGTTTCTATTCCATTGTTTCTAGAACGGTCTAATTACAAAATTGAAGAAAAAAAAAGGGCCCGGCCCCTCCACCCCAGGGCCAGCATGATTTATTGTTTTTGACATGCTGCCCCTGGGTGGAGAGTTGGGCCCTTTTTGGGTTCATAGTTTTATATGCAACTATGGTTATATAAAAACCGGGAACCAGTTTTTTTGTTTATTTGTTTGTTTGTTTACTTTTCTGTTTTTAACTATATGTTTGGTATTTTAATGACTTTTCTTGACTTGTAGGGGAAGAGAAAGAGATTTATGGTAAAAGGCAAAGAACAGAACTGGCTGGAGTCACGTGACATTGTTATATAATATCACGGAGATAGTTTTATTTTATCATTCTAGGGAGTTACGATGGTCTGAAAGGACATATATATGACATGATGCACGATCTGTAATCTCAGTGATTGTTTATTTCAGGACGACACGGATTAATATCAACGGACCATGCCGACAATTAATAAAAGACTTTTTTATTTTATTTTAGTGGAATTTTACACTGTAAAATAATTACACGAGGCACGTAGCAGACGATGGAATACACAAAAAAGTGACGTCGGAAATTGTTTCAATTTGTTATTGTTTCAGGTAAAATGCAGTTCGGACAGTTAGAACAACTTGTTGACACACGATTTACACGGTCATTCACTGACGATGGCTGAAACGGACATCACGACAGACGAAATTTACGTGGCTGGGGGGAGGGGTGGTCACGTGTTTCAATGTGGGATTTTAAGGATTTATTGACTCGTACACCTTACGGGGAGACATTTTTAGACTGAAATCGACATTCTAAAGCGAATGGCGAGGGTTTCAAACAGCTGGGATGCATCGTTTTTCGGGAAATTACGATTTTTACATAAAAAGTGGTGTTGGACTTGCACGACTGGTAACTTTTTATTGGTTGCGCCCAGCGATTTTCTACCTATCGACAATTCGAGGACATCGATCCCAGATGCAATCGGCGTCCATTTTATTGTACCATTTTGTGTGCCTTAGGAGGAGATGTGATAACAACGTTTTCATGGGGGGTCCCTGCCACGCCCTCATTTTTGACGGGGCGTGCTAACAGGGTGAATGGGAGAAAGCCCACGGGGTATCCATCACACCGCCAAATTTTCAGCTCGATCGGATAAGAAACTTTTTGGCAGCACTAAATTGAATTTTAGATCGGAAGAAAAGTAATAATAATATTAAAAGGACATTTGTTCAGTAGAACAAATGCACAGGAAGGTCTTTCCCTCGTTATCGTTTCTATAGGAAAAACTGGCGTTAAACGTTAAACAAGAGGCCCCAGAGGGTGAAAATCTATCATTTTACATCGTAATATACCCGTATACCCCCCCCCCCCCTCCGGGGGTTTCTATTCCATTGTTTCTAGAACGGTCTAATTACAAAATTGAAGAAAAAAAAAGGGCCCGGCCCCTCCACCCCAGGGCCAGCATGATTTATTGTTTTTGACATGCTGCCCCTGGGTGGAGAGTTGGGCCCTTTTTGGGTTCATAGTTTTATATGCAACTATGGTTATATAAAAACCGGGAACCAGTTTTTTTGTTTATTTGTTTGTTTGTTTACTTTTCTGTTTTTAACTATATGTTTGGTATTTTAATGACTTTTCTTGACTTGTAGGGGAAGAGAAAGAGATTTATGGTAAAAGGCAAAGAACAGAACTGGCTGGAGTCACGTGACATTGTTATATAATATCACGGAGATAGTTTTATTTTATCATTCTAGGGAGTTACGATGGTCTGAAAGGACATATATATGACATGATGCACGATCTGTAATCTCAGTGATTGTTTATTTCAGGACGACACGGATTAATATCAACGGACCATGCCGACAATTAATAAAAGACTTTTTTATTTTATTTTAGTGGAATTTTACACTGTAAAATAATTACACGAGGCACGTAGCAGACGATGGAATACACAAAAAAGTGACGTCGGAAATTGTTTCAATTTGTTATTGTTTCAGGTAAAATGCAGTTCGGACAGTTAGAACAACTTGTTGACACACGATTTACACGGTCATTCACTGACGATGGCTGAAACGGACATCACGACAGACGAAATTTACGTGGCTGGGGGGAGGGGTGGTCACGTGTTTCAATGTGGGATTTTAAGGATTTATTGACTCGTACACCTTACGGGGAGACATTTTTAGACTGAAATCGACATTCTAAAGCGAATGGCGAGGGTTTCAAACAGCTGGGATGCATCGTTTTTCGGGAAATTACGATTTTTACATAAAAAGTGGTGTTGGACTTGCACGACTGGTAACTTTTTATTGGTTGCGCCCAGCGATTTTCTACCTATCGACAATTCGAGGACATCGATCCCAGATGCAATCGGCGTCCATTTTATTGTACCATTTTGTGTGCCTTAGGAGGAGATGTGATAACAACGTTTTCATGGGGGGTCCCTGCCACGCCCTCATTTTTGACGGGGCGTGCTAACAGGGTGAATGGGAGAAAGCCCACGGGGTATCCATCACACCGCCAAATTTTCAGCTCGATCGGATAAGAAACTTTTTGGCAGCACTAAATTGAATTTTAGATCGGAAGAAAAGTAATAATAATATTAAAAGGACATTTGTTCAGTAGAACAAATGCACAGGAAGGTCTTTCCCTCGTTATCGTTTCTATAGGAAAAACTGGCGTTAAACGTTAAACAAGAGGCCCCAGAGGGTGAAAATCTATCATTTTACATCGTAATATACCCGTATACCCCCCCCCCCCCTCCGGGGGTTTCTATTCCATTGTTTCTAGAACGGTCTAATTACAAAATTGAAGAAAAAAAAAAGGGCCCGGCCCCTCCACCCCAGGGCCAGCATGATTTATTGTTTTTGACATGCTGCCCCTGGGTGGAGAGTTGGGCCCTTTTTGGGTTCATAGTTTTATATGCAACTATGGTTATATAAAAACCGGGAACCAGTTTTTTTGTTTATTTGTTTGTTTGTTTACTTTTCTGTTTTTAACTATATGTTTGGTATTTTAATGACTTTTCTTGACTTGTAGGGGAAGAGAAAGAGATTTATGGTAAAAGGCAAAGAACAGAACTGGCTGGAGTCACGTGACATTGTTATATAATATCACGGAGATAGTTTTATTTTATCATTCTAGGGAGTTACGATGGTCTGAAAGGACATATATATGACATGATGCACGATCTGTAATCTCAGTGATTGTTTATTTCAGGACGACACGGATTAATATCAACGGACCATGCCGACAATTAATAAAAGACTTTTTTATTTTATTTTAGTGGAATTTTACACTGTAAAATAATTACACGAGGCACGTAGCAGACGATGGAATACACAAAAAAGTGACGTCGGAAATTGTTTCAATTTGTTATTGTTTCAGGTAAAATGCAGTTCGGACAGTTAGAACAACTTGTTGACACACGATTTACACGGTCATTCACTGACGATGGCTGAAACGGACATCACGACAGACGAAATTTACGTGGCTGGGGGGAGGGGTGGTCACGTGTTTCAATGTGGGATTTTAAGGATTTATTGACTCGTACACCTTACGGGGAGACATTTTTAGACTGAAATCGACATTCTAAAGCGAATGGCGAGGGTTTCAAACAGCTGGGATGCATCGTTTTTCGGGAAATTACGATTTTTACATAAAAAGTGGTGTTGGACTTGCACGACTGGTAACTTTTTATTGGTTGCGCCCAGCGATTTTCTACCTATCGACAATTCGAGGACATCGATCCCAGATGCAATCGGCGTCCATTTTATTGTACCATTTTGTGTGCCTTAGGAGGAGATGTGATAACAACGTTTTCATGGGGGGTCCCTGCCACGCCCTCATTTTTGACGGGGCGTGCTAACAGGGTGAATGGGAGAAAGCCCACGGGGTATCCATCACACCGCCAAATTTTCAGCTCGATCGGATAAGAAACTTTTTGGCAGCACTAAATTGAATTTTAGATCGGAAGAAAAGTAATAATAATATTAAAAGGACATTTGTTCAGTAGAACAAATGCACAGGAAGGTCTTTCCCTCGTTATCGTTTCTATAGGAAAAACTGGCGTTAAACGTTAAACAAGAGGCCCCAGAGGGTGAAAATCTATCATTTTACATCGTAATATACCCGTATACCCCCCCCCCCCCTCCGGGGGTTTCTATTCCATTGTTTCTAGAACGGTCTAATTACAAAATTGAAGAAAAAAAAAGGGCCCGGCCCCTCCACCCCAGGGCCAGCATGATTTATTGTTTTTGACATGCTGCCCCTGGGTGGAGAGTTGGGCCCTTTTTGGGTTCATAGTTTTATATGCAACTATGGTTATATAAAAACCGGGAACCAGTTTTTTTGTTTATTTGTTTGTTTGTTTACTTTTCTGTTTTTAACTATATGTTTGGTATTTTAATGACTTTTCTTGACTTGTAGGGGAAGAGAAAGAGATTTATGGTAAAAGGCAAAGAACAGAACTGGCTGGAGTCACGTGACATTGTTATATAATATCACGGAGATAGTTTTATTTTATCATTCTAGGGAGTTACGATGGTCTGAAAGGACATATATATGACATGATGCACGATCTGTAATCTCAGTGATTGTTTATTTCAGGACGACACGGATTAATATCAACGGACCATGCCGACAATTAATAAAAGACTTTTTTATTTTATTTTAGTGGAATTTTACACTGTAAAATAATTACACGAGGCACGTAGCAGACGATGGAATACACAAAAAAGTGACGTCGGAAATTGTTTCAATTTGTTATTGTTTCAGGTAAAATGCAGTTCGGACAGTTAGAACAACTTGTTGACACACGATTTACACGGTCATTCACTGACGATGGCTGAAACGGACATCACGACAGACGAAATTTACGTGGCTGGGGGGGAGGGGTGGTCACGTGTTTCAATGTGGGATTTTAAGGATTTATTGACTCGTACACCTTACGGGGAGACATTTTTAGACTGAAATCGACATT
>OX104115.1:32053079-32308079 GCA_944474755.1 Limnoperna fortunei
ACAGCATAGGTTTCTTTTTGCATAGACTTTCTTACGCCGTCCCATTTCGTAACAAATGTTGCCGTTTTAAACTAAAAGTGCCCTAAATTTTTAATGACGTCACGTGATCAGCGTTACAATTTCCACCTCCATTAAAAAGAGCGATTATATCTCGAAAACGACGTATTACATCCCCTCAGTAAAGATAGTCGAAGATGGTCATTATCGCCTCCGCCTTTACATTCATGAAAGATGACATTTCTCAGTCGGATTACATTCATGTTTACAAATAATGTAGATATTAACTAAATGACCATAAAGTCTCCACAGCAGGTGACTTTTAGTAGCATACGAATTAAAAGAATAATATTTAAGTCGCCGACCACGAAGTGTCGGGCGACTTATTGTTTTTACTCCGTTTCTTATTATTATTAAGTCGCCGACCACGAAGTGTCGGGCGACTTATTGTTTTTACTCCGTTTCTTATTATTATTAAATCCCCGACCACGAAGTGTCGGGGATTTATTGTTTTTGCACCGTTTCTTATTATTAAATCCCCGACCACGAAGTGTCGGGGATTTATTGTTTTTGCACCGTTTCTTATTAAATCCCCGACCACGAAGTGTCGGGGATTTATTGTTTTTGCACCGTTTCTTATTATTATTATTATTCTTCTTCTTCTTCCGGACCTAACTTTGTCCGTAGGATTTCTCGAAGACGAAAAGACATAGGTCAATGAAACTTACCAGAAAGATAGGTCACCACTAGGAAATGTTGTTTCCGATTTCGAAATTTTGAAAATGGCGGCCATCTTGGATTGGCGGCCATTTTGAATTTGAAAAAAATACAAAATTAATCATAAAAAATCACAAACAATATGGATATGAACCAAAATAGGTTTATAGGTCAATATTAAGGTCCCGGACAATATGGGACCATTTTCCGAAAAATCCAAGATGGCCACCATATTCAAAATGGCCGCCAAAGTGCGAAAATTGAAAAGTTGTCCGATTTCAACGAAAATTGGCATTTAGGTCAATATTGATATTACGAACAACATGGTGACATGTTCGAACAAATCAAAGATGGCCGCCAAAGTCCAAGATGGCCGCCATATTCAAAATGGCCTCCAAAGTGCGAAAATTGAAAAGTTGTCCGATTTCAACGAAAATTGGCATTTAGGTGAATATTGATATTACGAACAACATGGTGACATGTTTGAACAAATCCAAGATGGCCGCCAAAGTCCAAGATGGCCGCCATATTCAAAATGGCCGCCAAAGTGCGAAAATTGAAAAGTTGTCCGATTTCAACGAAAATTGGCATTTAGGTCAATATTGATATTACGAACAACATGGCGACACTTTCGAACAAATCCAAGATGGCTGTCATATTCAAAATGGCTGCCAAAGTGCGAATATTGAAAAGTTGTCTGATTTCAACAAAAATTGGCATTTAGGTCAATATTGATATTACGAACAACATGTCGAACAAATCCAAGATGGCTGCCAAAGTCCAAGATGGCCGCCATATTCAAAATGGCCGCCAAAGTGCGAAAATTGAAAAGTTGTCCGAATTGTGACAAAAGTGGGCACGGGAGGGGATTTTTTTGTGACTTGCTTGCAATCACAATCAGCACTTGTTATTATTAAATCCCCGACCACGAAGTGTCGGGGATTTATTGTTTTTGCACCGTTTCTTATTATTATTATTATTCTTCTTCTTCTGGACCTAACTTTGTCCGTAGGATTTCTCGAAGACGAAAAGACATAGGTCAATGAAACTTACCAGAAAGATAGGTCACCACTAGGAAATGTTGTTTCCGATTTCGAAATTTTGAAAATGGCGGCCATCTTGGATTGGCGGCCATTTTGAATTTGAAAAAAATACAAAATTAATCATAAAAAATCACAAACAATATGGATATGAACCAAAATAGGTTTATAGGTCAATATTAAGGTCCCGGACAATATGGGACCATTTTCCGAAAAATCCAAGATGGCCACCATATTCAAAATGGCCGCCAAAGTGCGAAAATTGAAAAGTTGTCCGATTTCAACGAAAATTGGCATTTAGGTCAATATTGATATTACGAACAACATGGTGACATGTTCGAACAAATCAAAGATGGCCGCCAAAGTCCAAGATGGCCGCCATATTCAAAATGGCCTCCAAAGTGCGAAAATTGAAAAGTTGTCCGATTTCAACGAAAATTGGCATTTAGGTGAATATTGATATTACGAACAACATGGCGACACTTTCGAACAAATCCAAGATGGCTGTCATATTCAAAATGGCTGCCAAAGTGCGAATATTGAAAAGTTGTCTGATTTCAACAAAAATTGGCATTTAGGTCAATATTGATATTACGAACAACATGTCGAACAAATCCAAGATGGCTGCCAAAGTCCAAGATGGCCGCCATATTCAAAATGGCCGCCAAAGTGCGAAAATTGAAAAGTTGTCCGAATTGTGACAAAAGTGGGCACGGGAGGGGATTTTTTTGTGACTTGCTTGCAATCACAATCAGCACTTGTTATTCTTCTTCTTCTTCTGGACCTAACTTTGTCCGTAGGATTTCTCGAAGACGAAAAGACATAGGTCAATGAAACTTACCAGAAAGATAGGTCACCACTAGGAAATGTTGTTTCCGATTTCGAAATTTTGAAAATGGCGGCCATCTTGGATTGGCGGCCATTTTGAATTTGAAAAAAATACAAAATTAATCATAAAAAATCACAAACAATATGGATATGAACCAAAATAGGTTTATAGGTCAATATTAAGGTCCCGGACAATATGGGACCATTTTCCGAAAAATCCAAGATGGCCACCATATTCAAAATGGCCGCCAAAGTGCGAAAATTGAAAAGTTGTCCGATTTCAACGAAAATTGGCATTTAGGTCAATATTGATATTACGAACAACATGGTGACATGTTCGAACAAATCAAAGATGGCCGCCAAAGTCCAAGATGGCCGCCATATTCAAAATGGCCTCCAAAGTGCGAAAATTGAAAAGTTGTCCGATTTCAACGAAAATTGGCATTTAGGTGAATATTGATATTACGAACAACATGGTGACATGTTTGAACAAATCCAAGATGGCCGCCAAAGTCCAAGATGGCCGCCATATTCAAAATGGCCGCCAAAGTGCGAAAATTGAAAAGTTGTCCGATTTCAACGAAAATTGGCATTTAGGTCAATATTGATATTACGAACAACATGGCGACACTTTCGAACAAATCCAAGATGGCTGTCATATTCAAAATGGCTGCCAAAGTGCGAATATTGAAAAGTTGTCTGATTTCAACAAAAATTGGCATTTAGGTCAATATTGATATTACGAACAACATGTCGAACAAATCCAAGATGGCTGCCAAAGTCCAAGATGGCCGCCATATTCAAAATGGCCGCCAAAGTGCGAAAATTGAAAAGTTGTCCGAATTGTGACAAAAGTGGGCACGGGAGGGGATTTTTTTGTGACTTGCTTGCAATCACAATCAGCACTTGTTATTAAGTCTCCCAAACGAAGTTTGGAGACTTATTGTTTTTACTCTGTTTCTTATTATTAAATCCCCGACCACGAAGTGTCGGGGATTTATTGTTTTTGCACCGTTTCTTATTATTATTATTAAATCCCCGACCACGAAGTGTCGGGGATTTATTGTTTTTGCACCGTTTCTTATTATTATTATTATTCTTCTTCTTCTTCTTCTTCTGGACCTAACTTTGTCCGTAGGATTTCTCGAAGACGAAAAGACATAGGTCAATGAAACTTACCAGAAAGATAGGTCACCACTAGGAAATGTTCTTTCCGATTTCGAAATTTTGAAAATGGCGGCCATCTTGGATTGGCGGCCATTTTGAATTTGAAAAAAATACAAAATTAATCATAAAAAATCACAAACAATATGGATATGAACCAAAATAGGTTTATAGGTCAATATTAAGGTCCCGGACAATATGGGACCATTTTCCGAAAAATCCAAGATGGCCACCATATTCAAAATGGCCGCCAAAGTGCGAAAATTGAAAAGTTGTCCGATTTCAACGAAAATTGGCATTTAGGTCAATATTGATATTACGAACAACATGGCGACACTTTCGAACAAATCCAAGATGGCTGTCATATTCAAAATGGCCGCCAAAGTGCGAAAATTGAAAAGTTGTCCGATTTCAACGAAAATTGGCATTTAGGTGAATATTGATATTACGAACAACATGGTGACATGTTTGAACAAATCCAAGATGGCCACAAAAGTCCAAGATGGCCGCCATATTCAAAATGGCCGCCAAAGTGCGAAAATTGAAAAGTTGTCCGATTTCAACGAAAATTGGCATTTAGGTCAATATTGATATTACGAACAACATGGCGACACTTTCGAACAAATCCAAGATGGCTGTCATATTCAAAATGGCTGCCAAAGTGCGAATATTGAAAAGTTGTCTGATTTCAACAAAAATTGGCATTTAGGTCAATATTGATATTACGAACAACATGTCGAACAAATCCAAGATGGCTGCCAAAGTCCAAGATGGCCGCCATATTCAAAATGGCCGCCAAAGTGCGAAAATTGAAAAGTTGTCCGAATTGTGACAAAAGTGGGCACGGGAGGGGATTTTTTTGTGACTTGCTTGCAATCACAATCAGCACTTGTTATTATTATTATTATTCTTCTGGTTTCCCCGTAGAGATTTCCGACACTTTTCTCAGAAACCGTAAATGGGATCAATTTGAAACTTGGTAGGATGTTAGACCCTATTGGCTAGATGTGCAATCATCTTTCGGAATTTCCAAGATGGCCGCCACTTTCAAAATGGCCGCCATTTAAGTTTTCCCGCCAAAATGCAGTTCCCGGAGAACCGCCAGATGGATTTCGATGAAACTTGGTATGTAGGTTCAGCATAGTGGTCTTGATTTATTTTTGGCAAAAAATCGCGCGCGAACCGGCCGCCATTTTCAAAATGGCCGCCGAATCGCCAAAAATTCAAGTTTGTCGGATTTCAACGAAAATGGGTTTTAACAGTAAATTTGGTATGCCGAGTCCAATGGTCAACTCAGAATTTTTATACGACGCGCCATTTTTTGTAAAATGGCCGCCAAAGTTGCCAAATGGGCAAAAATTCAACATTGTCATAATTCAACGAAAATAGGTTCTAAAAGTAAATTTGGTATGCCGAGTTCAACGGTACACTCAGATTTTTTATACGACCCGCCATTTTTTTAAAAATGGCCACCAAAGTCGCCAAATCGGCAAAAATTCAACATTGTCGGAACTCAATGAAAATTGGTTCCTAAAGTAAATTTAGTATGTCGAGTTCAATGGTCAACTCAGAATTTTTATATGACGCGCTATTTTTTGTAAAATGGCTGCACAGGACTATCAGTAACTTCGTTTGGGAGACTTCACGTTTCGCGAAACGTAAATTTTAATTATTATTATTTTCATATTTCTTATGTTTTCCTTTTTCCCCTCGCAATGTTGTCCGCTCGTTTTCTCGCTCATCTTTTAACCGATCGAAATGAAACTTTGGGAACATGTTAAGGGTGACCTGAAGTTGTGCAATCCACTTTTGAAATTTTCAAAATGGCCGCCATTTTCAAAATGGCCGCCGTTGAAAAAAATGACGGCCGTTGTCAGATCTCAGTAATTGCCAAAGCAATTTCAATGAAAATTGGTATACTGGTACAGCTAACTATCCCGAGCATTTTTGCAAAAAAAAATTTGACGCGGCCGACATTTCAAAATGGCCGCCATCCGAACACCACCCCCCTAAAAATGTAAAAATTTAAACGTCATCCGATTTAGACGAAATTTGGTATACAGGTAGCTTATGATACCCTAAGTGTGCCACTATTTAAAAATGTTTTGTCCGACTTCCGGTTTCAAAATGGCGGCCGTTTTAAAGTTTTACAAAATGGCGGCCGTTGTCAGATCTCAGTTATGGCCAGAGCAATTTCAATGAAAATTGGTATACTGATACAGCTAACTATCCTGAGCATTTTTGCAAAAAAAAATTTTTGTCCGACTTCCGGTTTCAAAATGGCGGCCGTTTTAAAGTTTGCTCGTTTTCTCGCTCATCTTTTAACCGATCGAAATGAAACTTGGCCAACTGAAAGCTCATGTTATGAAGTTGTGCTCTTGACTTTTAGTTCCCTCTACTCGGTCAAAAGTGCGGAACGGGAGGCAACTTCAACGTTTCGGGAAACGTAAATTTTAATTATTAAGTCGCCGACCACGAAGTGTCGGGCGACTTATTGTTTTTACTCCGTTTCTTATTATTATTATTAAGTCGCCGACCACGAAGTGTCGGGCGACTTATTGTTTTTACTCCGTTTCTTATTATTATTATTATTAAGTCGCCGACCACGAAGTGTCGGGCGACTTATTGTTTTTACTCCGTTTCTTATTAAGTCTCCCAAACGAAGTTTGGAGACTTATTGTTTTTACTCTGTTTCTTATTAAGTCTCCCAAACGAAGTTTGGAGACTTATTGTTTTTACTCTGTTTCTTATTAAGTCGCCGACCACGAAGTGTCGGGCGACTTATTGTTTTTACTCCGTTTCTTATTATGTCTCCCAAACGAAGTTTTGGGAGACATATTGTTTTTGTCCGGTTTCTTATTATTATTCTTCTTCTTTCTTTCTTTTTTCTTTCCGTTCAATC
The DNA here is from genome assembly GCA_944474755.1 of Limnoperna fortunei. Classification (NCBI taxonomy): domain Eukaryota; kingdom Metazoa; phylum Mollusca; class Bivalvia; order Mytilida; family Modiolidae; genus Limnoperna; species Limnoperna fortunei. The sequence continues at coordinate 32,059,728 of OX104115.1, forward strand.
TTGTCCGCACATTTTCTCTGAGACGCAATGTCCAATCAAGATGAAACTTTGGGAACATATTAAGGGTGACCTGAAGTTGTGCAATCCACTTTTGAAATTTTCAAAATGGCCGCCATTTTCAAAATGGCCGCCATTGAAAAAAATGGCGACCATTGTCAGATCTCAGTAATGGCCAGAGCAATTTCAATGAAAATTGGTATACTGATACAGCTAACTATCCTGAGCATTTTTACCAAAAAAAATTAGACGCGAACGACATTTCAAAATGGCCGCCATCCGAACACCACCCCACTAAAAATGCAAAAATTCAAATGTCATCCGATTTCGACGAAATTTGGTACACAGGTAAATTATGGCACCCTGAGTGTGCTATTACTTTCAAAATTTTTGTCCGACTTCCGGTTTCAAAATGGCGGCCGTTTCAAAGTTTTAAAAAATGGAGGTCGTTGTCAGATCTCCGTAACGGCCAGACCAATTTCAATGAAAATTGGTATACTCATACAGCTAGCTATCCTGAGCATTTTTGCCAAAAAGAAATTTTTTCCGACTTCCGGTTTCAAAATGGCGGCCGTTTTAAAGTTTGAAAAAATGGCGGCCGTTGTCAGATCTAAGTAATGGCCAGAGCAATTTCAATGAAAATTGGTATACTGATACAGCTGACTATCCTGAGTATTTTTGCCAAAAAAAATGGACGCGAACGACATTTCAAAATGGCCGCCATCCGAACACCACCCCCTAAAAATGCAAAAATTTAAACGTCATCCGATTTCGACGAAATTTGGTACACAGGTATATTATGGTACCCTAAGTGTGCCACTACTTTTAAAATTTTTGTCCGACTTCCGGTTTCAAAATGGCGGCCGTTTTAAAGTTTTCAAAAATGGCGGCCATTGTCAGATCTCAGTAATGGCCAGAGCAATTTCAATGAAAATTGGTATACTGATACAGCTAACTATCCTGAGCATTTTTGCCAAAAAAAAAATTGGATGCGAACGACACCATTTTGTAATGGCAGCCGTTTCACTACACTCCCCCCTACCGTTAACTTAGTCCAATTGCAACGAAATTTCATATGTAGGTATATTTTAATGCACAAACTAAGAATATCATGTCTATTTGGGGGTTTTCAACATGCACAAGAATAAAGTGGCAATGGGGGTTCGTTTGGGAGACATTCTGTGTTGGCATCCCAACACAATCAGCACTAGTTATTATTATTTTCATATTTCTTATGTTTTCCCCTCGCAATGTTGTCCGCTCGTTTTCTCGCTCATCTTTTAACCGATCGAAATGAAACTTTGGGAACATGTTAAGGGTGACCTGAAGTTGTGCAATCCACTTTTGAAATTTTCAAAATGGCCGCCATTTTCAAAATGGCCGCCGTTGAAAAAAATGACGGCCGTTGTCAGATCTCAGTAATTGCCAAAGCAAATTCAATGAAAATTGGTATACTGGTACAGCTAACTATCCCGAGCATTTTTGCAAAAAAAAATTTGACGCTGCCGACATTTCAAAATGGCCGCCATCCGAACACCACCCCCCTAAAAATGTAAAAATTTAAACGTCATCCGATTTAGACGAAATTTGGTATACAGGTAGCTTATGATACCCTTAGTGTGCCACTATTTAAAAATGTTTTGTCCGACTTCCGGTTTCAAAATGGCGGCCGTTTTAAAGTTTTACAAAATGGCGGCCGTTGTCAGATCTCAGTTATGGCCAGAGCAATTTCAATGAAAATTGGTATACTGATACAGCTAACTATCCTGAGCATTTTTGCAAAAAAAATTTTTTGTCCGACTTCCGGTTTCAAAATGGCGGCCGTTTTAAAGTTTGCTCGTTTTCTCGCTCATCTTTTAACCGATCGAAATGAAACTTGGCCAACTGAAAGCTCATGTTATGAAGTTGTGCTCTTGACTTTTAGTTCCCTCTACTCGGTCAAAAGTGCGGAACGGGAGGCGACTTCAACGTTTCGGGAAACGTAAATTTTAATTATTATTATTATTATTCTTCTTCTGGTTTCCCCGTAGAGATTTCCGACACTTTTCTCAGAAACCGTAAATGGGATCAATTTGAAACTTGGTAGGATGTTAGACCCTATTGGCTAGATGTGCAATCATCTTTCGGAATTTCCAAGATGGCCGCCACTTTCAAAATGGCCGCCATTTAAGTTTTCCCGCCAAAATGCAGTTCCCGGAGAACCGCCAGATGGATTTCGATGAAACTTGGTATGTAGGTTCAGCATAGTGGTCTTGATTTATTTTTGGCAAAAAATCGCGCGCGAACCGGCCGCCATTTTCAAAATGGCCGCCGAATCGCCAAAAATTCAAGTTTGTCGGATTTCAACGAAAATGGGTTTTAACAGTAAATTTGGTATGCCGAGTCCAATGGTCAACTCAGAATTTTTATACGACGCGCCATTTTTTGTAAAATGGCCGCCAAAGTTGCCAAATGGGCAAAAATTCAACATTGTCATAATTCAACGAAAATAGGTTCTAAAAGTAAATTTGGTATGCCGAGTTCAACGGTACACTCAGATTTTTTATACGACCCGCCATTTTTTTAAAAATGGCCACCAAAGTCGCCAAATCGGCAAAAATTCAACATTGTCGGAACTCAATGAAAATTGGTTCCTAAAGTAAATTTAGTATGTCGAGTTCAATGGTCAACTCAGAATTTTTATATGACGCGCTATTTTTTGTAAAATGGCTGCACAGGACTATCAGTAACTTCGTTTGGGAGACTTCACGTTTCGCGAAACGTAAATTTTAATTATTATGTCGCCCCAGACTTTGTCGGGGCGACATATTGTTATTCTACTGTTTCTTTTTCACTATTATTATTATTATTATTATTATTATTATTATTATTATTATGTCGCCCCAGACTTTGTCGGGGCGACATATTGTTATTCTACTGTTTCTTTTTCACTATTATTATTATTATTATTATTATTATTATTCTTCCTCACTTTTTGTCCGGCTGATAACTCAGAGATGGCTGATTGGATTAGAACATCACATGGCATAAAGTAGAACCACTATCTGAAGTTGTGCAATCAACTTTAAAAATGGTGATATGTGGAACCATCTCCATGGAAACCAGAAAGTTATGCATGAGTGATTTTGGGCATTTTCCTTAATTTTTCGGAAACCTAGAAGCACAGAGGGACCAAACTTGGTATGATGGAAGACCATAATGAGATACAGGTTTGAGATGATTTTGGGGCGGAACGGAAAAACAAGATGGCCGCCATGGCTAAAAATAGATTTAACATGGGGCCTATGGGAAAATGATTTTTCTACAATAGCTTCACCATGGTTTGAGATATTCCAAAGTTTTTTTATAGGAAGTTGGACCTCATCAACCTCAAGAAGACAGGAAAGTTTGAAAAAAAAATTTCACATCGTGTGGCCGCAGCCACAACCGTTACGTTTGCATAGAAGCCTATGGGGAAATGGAGTTTTTTTGTCACCTCCATTTCTCTGCTATGCATTGATGGATTCCAATCAAACTTTACACAAAGCACCGTCATCATTACATCTTGGAATTCACATATCAAAAAATTCTAAAATGGCCACCTTTTACAAGATGGCCGCCATGTTACATTTGCATAGAAGCCTATGGGGAAATGGAGGTTTTTTGTCGCCTCCATTTCTCTGCTATGCATTGATGGATTCCAATCAAACTTTACACAAAGCACCGTCACCATTACATCTTGGAATTCATATTACGAAAAATTTCAAATGGCGGCCATTTTTAAGATGGCTGCCGAGTTACGTTAAAAATTACAACATTGTCGGAATTCAATGAAAATCAACTTCTAGAGATATTTTGATGTGGGGAGCAACATGGAATCATCGATTTTGGAATTCACATGACGGAAAAAAAAAATCGGGGCGACATCTGCTATTGCTCGCAATGGCAATTCTAGTTATGTCGCCCCAGACTTTGTCGGGGCGACATATTGTTATTCTACTGTTTCTTTTTCACTATTATTATTAATTAAGTCGCCGACCACGAAGTGTCGGGCGACTTATTGTTTTTACTCCGTTTCTTATTATTATTATTAAATCCCCGACCACGAAGTGTCGGGGATTTATTGTTTTTGCACCGTTTCTTATTATTATTATTATTCTTCTTCTTCTTCTTCTTCTTCTTCTTCTTCTTCTGGACCTAACTTTGTCCGTAGGATTTCTCGAAGACGAAAAGACATAGGTCAATGAAACTTACCAGAAAGATAGGTCACCACTAGGAAATGTTCTTTCCGATTTCGAAATTTTGAAAATGGCGGCCATCTTGGATTGGCGGCCATTTTGAATTTGAAAAAAATACAAAATTAATCATAAAAAATCACAAACAATATGGATATGAACCAAAATAGGTTTATAGGTCAATATTAAGGTCCCGGACAATATGGGACCATTTTCCGAAAAATCCAAGATGGCCACCATATTCAAAATGACCGCCAAAGTGCGAAAATTGAAAAGTTGTCCGATTTCAACGAAAATTGGCATTTAGGTCAATATTGATATTACGAACAACATGGCGACACTTTCGAACAAATCCAAGATGGCTGTCATATTCAAAATGGCCGCCAAAGTGCGAAAATTGAAAAGTTGTCCGATTTCAACGAAAATTGGCATTTAGGTGAATATTGATATTACGAACAACATGGTGACATGTTTGAACAAATCCAAGATGGCCACAAAAGTCCAAGATGGCCGCCATATTCAAAATGGCCGCCAAAGTGCGAAAATTGAAAAGTTGTCCGATTTCAACGAAAATTGGCATTTAGGTCAATATTGATATTACGAACAACATGGCGACACTTTCGAACAAATCCAAGATGGCTGTCATATTCAAAATGGCTGCCAAAGTGCGAATATTGAAAAGTTGTCTGATTTAAAAAAAAATTGGCATTTAGGTCAATATTGATATTACGAACAACATGTCGAACAAATCCAAGATGGCTGCCAAAGTCCAAGATGGCCGCCATATTCAAAATGGCCGCCAAAGTGCGAAAATTGAAAAGTTGTCCGAATTGTGACAAAAGTGGGCACGGGAGGGGATTTTTTTGTGACTTGCTTGCAATCACAATCAGCACTTGTTATTATTATTATTATTTTCATATTTCTTATGTTTTCCCCTCGCAATGTTGTCCGCTCGTTTTCTCGCTCATCTTTTAACCGATCGAAATGAAACTTTGGGAACATGTTAAGGGTGACCTGAAGTTGTGCAATCCACTTTTGAAATTTTCAAAATGGCCGCCATTTTCAAAATGGCCGCCGTTGAAAAAAATGACGGCCGTTGTCAGATCTCAGTAATTGCCAAAGCAATTTCAATGAAAATTGGTATACTGATACAGCTAACTATCCCGAGCATTTTTGCAAAAAAAAATTTGACGCGGCCGACATTTCAAAATGGCCGCCATCCGAACACCACCCCCCTAAAAATGTAAAAATTTAAACGTCATCCGATTTAGACGAAATTTGGTATACAGGTAGCTTATGATACCCTAAGTGTGCCACTATTTAAATTGTTTTGTCCGACTTCCGGTTTCAAAATGGCGGCCGTTTTAAAGTTTTACAAAATGGCGGCCGTTGTCAGATCTCAGTTATGGCCAGAGCAATTTCAATGAAAATTGGTATACTGATACAGCTAACTATCCTGAGCATTTTTGCAAAAAAAATTTTTTGTCCGACTTCCGGTTTCAAAATGGCGGCCGTTTTAAAGTTTGCTCGTTTTCTCGCTCATCTTTTAACCGATCGAAATGAAACTTGGCCAACTGAAAGCTCATGTTATGAAGTTGTGCTCTTGACTTTTAGTTCCCTCTACTCGGTCAAAAGTGCGGAACGGGAGGCGACTTCAACGTTTCGGGAAACGTAAATTTTAATTATTATTATTATTATTCTTCTTCTGGTTTCCCCGTAGAGATTTCCGACACTTTTCTCAGAAACCGTAAATGGGATCAATTTGAAACTTGGTAGGATGTTAGACCCTATTGGCTAGATGTGCAATCATCTTTCGGAATTTCCAAGATGGCCGCCACTTTCAAAATGGCCGCCATTTAAGTTTTCCCGCCAAAATGCAGTTCCCGGAGAACCGCCAGATGGATTTCGATGAAACTTGGTATGTAGGTTCAGCATAGTGGTCTTGATTTATTTTTGGCAAAAAATCGCGCGCGAACCGGCCGCCATTTTCAAAATGGCCGCCGAATCGCCAAAAATTCAAGTTTGTCGGATTTCAACGAAAATGGGTTTTAACAGTAAATTTGGTATGCCGAGTCCAATGGTCAACTCAGAATTTTTATACGACGCGCCATTTTTTGTAAAATGGCCGCCAAAGTTGCCAAATGGGCAAAAATTCAACATTGTCATAATTCAACGAAAATAGGTTCTAAAAGTAAATTTGGTATGCCGAGTTCAACGGTACACTCAGATTTTTTATACGACCCGCCATTTTTTTAAAAATGGCCACCAAAGTCGCCAAATCGGCAAAAATTCAACATTGTCGGAACTCAATGAAAATTGGTTCCTAAAGTAAATTTAGTATGTCGAGTTCAATGGTCAACTCAGAATTTTTATATGACGCGCTATTTTTTGTAAAATGGCTGCACAGGACTATCAGTAACTTCGTTTGGGAGACTTCACGTTTCGCGAAACGTAAATTTTAATTATTATGTCGCCCCAGACTTTGTCGGGGCGACATATTGTTATTCTACTGTTTCTTTTTCACTATTATTATTATTATTATTATTATTATTATTATTATTATTATGTCGCCCCAGACTTTGTCGGGGCGACATATTGTTATTCTACTGTTTCTTTTTCACTATTATTATTATTATTATTATTATTATTATTCTTCCTCACTTTTTGTCCGGCTGATAACTCAGAGATGGCTGATTGGATTAGAACATCACATGGCATAAAGTAGAACCACTATCTGAAGTTGTGCAATCAACTTTAAAAATGGTGATATGTGGAACCATCTCCATGGAAACCAGAAAGTTATGCATGAGTGATTTTGGGCATTTTCCTTAATTTTTCGGAAACCTAGAAGCACAGAGGGACCAAACTTGGTATGATGGAAGACCATAATGAGATACAGGTTTGAGATGATTTTGGGGCGGAACGGAAAAACAAGATGGCCGCCATGGCTAAAAATAGATTTAACATGGGGCCTATGGGAAAATGATTTTTCTACAATAGCTTCACCATGGTTTGAGATATTCCAAAGTTTTTTTATAGGAAGTTGGACCTCATCAACCTCAAGAAGACAGGAAAGTTTGAAAAAAAAATTTCACATCGTGTGGCCGCAGCCACAACCGTTACGTTTGCATAGAAGCCTATGGGGAAATGGAGTTTTTTTGTCACCTCCATTTCTCTGCTATGCATTGATGGATTCCAATCAAACTTTACACAAAGCACCGTCATCATTACATCTTGGAATTCACATATCAAAAAATTCTAAAATGGCCACCTTTTACAAGATGGCCGCCATGTTACATTTGCATAGAAGCCTATGGGGAAATGGAGGTTTTTTGTCGCCTCCATTTCTCTGCTATGCATTGATGGATTCCAATCAAACTTTACACAAAGCACCGTCACCATTACATCTTGGAATTCATATTACGAAAAATTTCAAATGGCGGCCATTTTTAAGATGGCTGCCGAGTTACGTTAAAAATTACAACATTGTCGGAATTCAATGAAAATCAACTTCTAGAGATATTTTGATGTGGGGAGCAACATGGAATCATCGATTTTGGAATTCACATGACGGAAAAAAAAAATCGGGGCGACATCTGCTATTGCTCGCAATGGCAATTCTAGTTATGTCGCCCCAGACTTTGTCGGGGCGACATATTGTTATTCTACTGTTTCTTTTTCACTATTATTATTAATTAAGTCGCCGACCACGAAGTGTCGGGCGACTTATTGTTTTTACTCCGTTTCTTATTATTATTATTAAATCCCCGACCACGAAGTGTCGGGGATTTATTGTTTTTGCACCGTTTCTTATTATTATTATTATTCTTCTTCTTCTTCTTCTTCTTCTTCTTCTTCTGGACCTAACTTTGTCCGTAGGATTTCTCGAAGACGAAAAGACATAGGTCAATGAAACTTACCAGAAAGATAGGTCACCACTAGGAAATGTTCTTTCCGATTTCGAAATTTTGAAAATGGCGGCCATCTTGGATTGGCGGCCATTTTGAATTTGAAAAAAATACAAAATTAATCATAAAAAATCACAAACAATATGGATATGAACCAAAATAGGTTTATAGGTCAATATTAAGGTCCCGGACAATATGGGACCATTTTCCGAAAAATCCAAGATGGCCACCATATTCAAAATGACCGCCAAAGTGCGAAAATTGAAAAGTTGTCCGATTTCAACGAAAATTGGCATTTAGGTCAATATTGATATTACGAACAACATGGCGACACTTTCGAACAAATCCAAGATGGCTGTCATATTCAAAATGGCCGCCAAAGTGCGAAAATTGAAAAGTTGTCCGATTTCAACGAAAATTGGCATTTAGGTGAATATTGATATTACGAACAACATGGTGACATGTTTGAACAAATCCAAGATGGCCACAAAAGTCCAAGATGGCCGCCATATTCAAAATGGCCGCCAAAGTGCGAAAATTGAAAAGTTGTCCGATTTCAACGAAAATTGGCATTTAGGTCAATATTGATATTACGAACAACATGGCGACACTTTCGAACAAATCCAAGATGGCTGTCATATTCAAAATGGCTGCCAAAGTGCGAATATTGAAAAGTTGTCTGATTTCAACAAAAATTGGCATTTAGGTCAATATTGATATTACGAACAACATGTCGAACAAATCCAAGATGGCTGCCAAAGTCCAAGATGGCCGCCATATTCAAAATGGCCGCCAAAGTGCGAAAATTGAAAAGTTGTCCGAATTGTGACAAAAGTGGGCACGGGAGGGGATTTTTTTTGTGACTTGCTTGCAATCACAATCAGCACTTGTTATTATTATTATTATTTTCATATTTCTTATGTTTTCCCCTCGCAATGTTGTCCGCTCGTTTTCTCGCTCATCTTTTAACCGATCGAAATGAAACTTTGGGAACATGTTAAGGGTGACCTGAAGTTGTGCAATCCACTTTTGAAATTTTCAAAATGGCCGCCATTTTCAAAATGGCCGCCGTTGAAAAAAATGACGGCCGTTGTCAGATCTCAGTAATTGCCAAAGCAATTTCAATGAAAATTGGTATACTGATACAGCTAACTATCCCGAGCATTTTTGCAAAAAAAAATTTGACGCGGCCGACATTTCAAAATGGCCGCCATCCGAACACCACCCCCCTAAAAATGTAAAAATTTAAACGTCATCCGATTTAGACGAAATTTGGTATACAGGTAGCTTATGATACCCTAAGTGTGCCACTATTTAAATTGTTTTGTCCGACTTCCGGTTTCAAAATGGCGGCCGTTTTAAAGTTTTACAAAATGGCGGCCGTTGTCAGATCTCAGTTATGGCCAGAGCAATTTCAATGAAAATTGGTATACTGATACAGCTAACTATCCTGAGCATTTTTGCAAAAAAAATTTTTTGTCCGACTTCCGGTTTCAAAATGGCGGCCGTTTTAAAGTTTGCTCGTTTTCTCGCTCATCTTTTAACCGATCGAAATGAAACTTGGCCAACTGAAAGCTCATGTTATGAAGTTGTGCTCTTGACTTTTAGTTCCCTCTACTCGGTCAAAAGTGCGGAACGGGAGGCGACTTCAACGTTTCGGGAAACGTAAATTTTAATTATTATTATTATTTTCATATTTCTTATGTTTTCCCCTCGCAATGTTGTCCGCTCGTTTTCTCGCTCATCTTTTAACCGATCGAAATGAAACTTTGGGAACATGTTAAGGGTGACCTGAAGTTGTGCAATCCACTTTTGAAATTTTCAAAATGGCCGCCATTTTCAAAATGGCCGCCGTTGAAAAAAAATGACGGCCGTTGTCAGATCTCAGTAATTGCCAAAGCAATTTCAATGAAAATTGGTATACTGATACAGCTAACTATCCCGAGCATTTTTCCAAAAAAAAATTTGACGCGGCCGACATTTCAAAATGGCCGCCATCCGAACACCACCCCCCTAAAAATGTAAAAATTTAAACGTCATCCGATTTAGACGAAATTTGGTATACAGGTAGCTTATGATACCCTAAGTGTGCCACTGTTTAAAAATGTTTTGTCCGACTTCCGGTTTCAAAATGGCGGCCGTTTTAAAGTTTTACAAAATGGCGGCCGTTGTCAGATCTCAGTTATGGCCAGAGCAATTTCAATGAAAATTGGTATACTGATACAGCTAACTATCCTGAGCATTTTTGCAAAAAAAATTTTTTGTCCGACTTCCGGTTTCAAAATGGCGGCCGTTTTAAAGTTTGCTCGTTTTCTCGCTCATCTTTTAACCGATCGAAATGAAACTTGGCCAACTGAAAGCTCATGTTATGAAGTTGTGCTCTTGACTTTTAGTTCCCTCTACTCGGTCAAAAGTGCGGAACGGGAGGCGACTTCAACGTTTCGGGAAACGTAAATTTTAATTATTATTATTATTATGTCGCCCCAGACTTTGTCGGGGCGACATATTGTTATTCTACTGTTTCTTTTTCACTATTATTATTATTATTATTATTATTATTATTATTATTATTATTATTATTATTCTTCCTCACTTTTTGTCCGGCTGATAACTCAGAGATGGCTGATTGGATTAGAACATCACATGGCATAAAGTAGAACCACTATCTGAAGTTGTGCCATCAACTTTAAAAATGGTGATATGTGGAACCATCTCCATGGAAACCAGAAAGTTATGCATGAGTGATTTTGGGCATTTTCCTTAATTTTTCGGAAACCTAGAAGCACAGAGGGACCAAACTTGGTATGATGGAAGACCATAATGAGATACAGGTTTGAGATGATTTTGGGGCGGAACGGAAAAACAAGATGGCCGCCATGGCTAAAAATAGATTTAACATGGGGCCTATGGGAAAATGATTTTTCTACAATAGCTTCACCATGGTTTGAGATATTCCAAAGTTTTTTTATAGGAAGTTGGACCTCATCGACCTCAAGAAGACAGGTTAGATTGAAAAAAAAATTTCGAACCGTGTGGCCGCAGCCACAACCGTTACGTTTGCATAGAAGTCTATGGGGAAATGGAGGTTTTTTGTCACCTCCATTTCTCTGCTATGCATTGATGGATTCCAATCAAACTTTACACAAAGCACCTTCATCATTACATCTTGGAATTCACATATCAAAAAATTCTAAAATGGCCACCTTTTACAAGATGGCCGCCATGTTACATTTGCATAGAAGCCTATGGGGAAATGGAGGTTTTTTGTCGCCTCCATTTCTCTGCTATGCATTGATGGATTCCAATCAAACTTTACACAAAGCACCGTCACCATTACATCTTGGAATTCATATTACGAAAAATTCCAAATGGCGGCCATTTTTAAGATGGCTGCCGAGTTACGTTAAAAATTACAACATTGTCGGAATTCAACGAAAATCAACTTCTAGAGATATTTTGATGTGGGGAGCAACATGGAATCATCGATTTTGGAATTCACATGACGGAAAAAAAAATTTCGGGGCGACATCTGCTATTGCTGGCAATGGCAATTATTATTATTATTATTATTCTTCCTCACTTTTTGTCCGGCTGATAACTCGGAGATGGCTGATTGGATTAGAACATCACAAGGCATAAAGTTGAACCACTATCTGAAGTTGTGCCATCAACTTTAAAAATGGTGATATGTGGAACCATCTCCATGGAAACCTGAAAGTTATGCATGAGTGATTTTGGGCATTTTCCTTAATTTTTCGGAAACCTAGAAGCACAGAGGGACCAAACTTGGTATGATGGAAGACCATAATGAGATACAGGTTTGAGATGATTTTGGGGCGGAACGGAAAAACAAGATGGCCGCCATGGCTAAAAATAGATTTAACATGGGGCCTATGGGAAAATGATTTTTCTACAATAGCTTCACCGTGGTTTGAGATATTCCAAAGTTTTTTTATAGGAAGTTGGACCTCATCGACCTCAAGAAGACAGGTTAGTTTGAAAAAAAAATTTCGCACCGTGTGGCCGCAGCCACAACTGTTACGTTTGCATAGAAGCCTATGGGGAAATGGAGGTTTTTGTCACCTCCATTTCTCTGCTATGCATTGATGGATTCCAATCAAACTTTACACAAAGCACCGTCATCATTACATCTTGGAATTCACATATCAAAAAATTCTAAAATGGCCACCTTTTACAAGATGGCCGCCACGTTACATTTGCATAGAAGCCTATGGGGAAATGGAGGTTTTTTGTCGCCTCCATTTCTCTGCTATGCATTGATGGATTCCAATCAAACTTTACACAAAGCACCGTCACCATTACATCTTGGAATTCATATTACGAAATATTTCAAAATGGCGGCCATTTTTAAGATGGCTGCCGAGTTACGTTAAAAATTACAACATTGTCGGAATTCAATGAAAATCAACTTCTAGAGATATTTTGATGTGGGGAGCAACATGGAATCATCGATTTTGGAATTCACATGACGGAAAAAAAAATTTCGGGGCGACATCTGCTATTGCTCGCAATGGCAATTCTAGTTATTATTATTATTCTTCCTCACTTTTTGTCCGGCTGATAACTCAGAGATGGCTGATTGGATTAGAACATCACATGGCATAAAGTAGAACCACTATCTGAAGTTGTGCAATCAACTTTAAAAATGGTGATATGTGGAACCATCTCCATGGAAACCAGAAAGTTATGCATGAGTGATTTTGGGCATTTTCCTTAATTTTTCGGAAACCTAGAAGCACAGAGGGACCAAACTTGGTATGATGGAAGACCATAATGAGATACAGGTTTGAGATGATTTTGGGGCGGAACGGAAAAACAAGATGGCCGCCATGGCTAAAAATAGATTTAACATGGGGCCTATGGGAAAATGATTTTTCTACAATAGCTTCACCATGGTTTGAGATATTCCAAAGTTTTTTTATAGGAAGTTGGACCTCATCAACCTTAAGAAGACAGGAAAGTTTGAAAAATAAATTTCACACCGTGTGGCCGCAGCCACAACCGTTACGTTTGCATAGAAGCCTATGGGGAAATGGAGGTTTTTTGTCACCTCCATTTCTCTGCTATGCATTGATGGATTCCAATCAAACTTTACACAAAGCACCATCATCATTACATCTTGGAATTCACATATCAAAAAATTCCAAAATGGCCACCTTTTCCAAGATGGCCGCCACGTTACATTTGCATAGAAGCCTATGGGGAAATGGAGGTTTTTTGTCGCCTCCATTTCTCTGCTATGCATTGATGGATTCCAATCAAACTTTACACAAAGCACCGTCGCCATTACATCTTGGAATTCATATTACGAAAAATTTCAAAATGGTGGCCATTTTTAAGATGGCTACCGAGTTACGTTAAAAAATACAACATTGTCGGAATTCAATGAAAATCAACTTCTAGAGATAATTTGATGTGGGGAACAACATGGAATCATCGATTTTGGAATTCACATGACGAAAAATTGCATCAAAAGTCCAACATTGTCTGATTTTAAAGAAAACTATTTTCCTGTGGTATTTTGACATGAAATCATAAAAAAATGTCAGGGCGACATCTGCTATTGCTCGCAATGGCAATTCTAGTTATTATTATTATTCTTCTTCTGGTTTCCCCGTAGAGATTTCCGACACTTTTCTCAGAAACCGTAAATGGGATCAATTTGAAACTTGGTAGGATGTTAGACCCTATTGGCTAGATGTGCAATCATCTTTCGGAATTTCCAAGATGGCCGCCACTTTCAAAATGGCCGCCATTTAAGTTTTCCCGCCAAAATGCAGTTCCCGGAGAACCGCCAGATGGATTTCGATGAAACTTGGTATGTAGGTTCAGCATAGTGGTCTTGATTTATTTTTGGCAAAAAATCGCGCGCGAACCGGCCGCCATTTTCAAAATGGCCGCCGAATCGCCAAAAATTCAAGTTTGTCGGATTTCAACGAAAATGGGTTTTAACAGTAAATTTGGTATGCCGAGTCCAATGGTCAACTCAGAATTTTTATACGACGCGCCATTTTTTGTAAAATGGCCGCCAAAGTTGCCAAATGGGCAAAAATTCAACATTGTCATAATTCAACCATTTTTTTCAATTTTATTAGAATTTGAAATCTAGGTGAATAGCAACCTGTAAAGTCAAATATAAGGTGATTCACAGGCTGCACAGGACTATCAGTAACTTCGTTTGGGAGACTTCACGTTTCGCGAAACGTAAATTTTAATTATTATTATTTTCATATTTCTTATGTTTTCCCCTCGCAATGTTGTCCGCTCGTTTTCTCGCTCATCTTTTAACCGATCGAAATGAAACTTTGGGAACATGTTAAGGGTGACCTGAAGTTGTGCAATCCACTTTTGAAATTTTCAAAATGGCCGCCATTTTCAAAATGGCCGCCGTTGAAAAAAATGATGGCCGTTGTCAGATCTCAGTAATTGCCAAAGCAATTTCAATGAAAATTGGTATACTGGTACAGCTAACTATCCCGAGCATTTTTGCAAAAAAAAATTTGACGCGGCCGACATTTCAAAATGGCCGCCATCCGAACACCACCCCCCTAAAAATGTAAAAATTTAAACGTCATCCGATTTAGACGAAATTTGGTATACAGGTAGCTTATGATACCCTAAGTGTGCCACTATTTAAAAATGTTTTGTCCGACTTCCGGTTTCAAAATGGCGGCCGTTTTAAAGTTTTACAAAATGGCGGCCGTTGTCAGATCTCAGTTATGGCCAGAGCAATTTCAATGAAAATTGGTATACTGATACAGCTAACTATCCTGAGCATTTTTGCAAAAAAAATTTTTTGTCCGACTTCCGGTTTCAAAATGGCGGCCGTTTTAAAGTTTGCTCGTTTTCTCGCTCATCTTTTAACCGATCGAAATGAAACTTGGCCAACTGAAAGCTCATGTTATGAAGTTGTGCTCTTGACTTTTAGTTCCCTCTACTCGGTCAAAAGTGCGGAACGGGAGGCGACTTCAACGTTTCGGGAAACGTAAATTTTAATTAAGTCGCCGACCACGAAGTGTCGGGCGACTTATTGTTTTTACTCCGTTTCTTATTATGTCTCCCAAACGAAGTTTTGGGAGACATATTGTTTTTGTACGGTTTCTTATTAAGTCGCCGACCACGAAGTGTCGGGCGACTTATTGTTTTTACTCCGTTTCTTATTATTATTATTTTCATATTTCTTATGTTTTCCCCTCGCAATGTTGTCCGCTCGTTTTCTCGCTCATCTTTTAACCGATCGAAATGAAACTTTGGGAACATGTTAAGGGTGACCTGAAGTTGTGCAATCCACTTTTGAAATTTTCAAAATGGCCGCCATTTTCAAAATGGCCGCCGTTGAAAAAAATGATGGCCGTTGTCAGATCTCAGTAATTGCCAAAGCAATTTCAATGAAAATTGGTATACTGGTACAGCTAACTATCCCGAGCATTTTTGCAAAAAAAAATTTGACGCGGCCGACATTTCAAAATGGCCGCCATCCGAACACCACCCCCCTAAAAATGTAAAAATTTAAACGTCATCCGATTTAGACGAAATTTGGTATACAGGTAGCTTATGATACCCTAAGTGTGCCACTATTTAAAAATGTTTTGTCCGACTTCCGGTTTCAAAATGGCGGCCGTTTTAAAGTTTTACAAAATGGCGGCCGTTGTCAGATCTCAGTTATGGCCAGAGCAATTTCAATGAAAATTGGTATACTGATACAGCTAACTATCCTGAGCATTTTTGCAAAAAAAATTTTTTGTCCGACTTCCGGTTTCAAAATGGCGGCCGTTTTAAAGTTTGCTCGTTTTCTCGCTCATCTTTTAACCGATCGAAATGAAACTTGGCCAACTGAAAGCTCATGTTATGAAGTTGTGCTCTTGACTTTTAGTTCCCTCTACTCGGTCAAAAGTGCGGAACGGGAGGCGACTTCAACGTTTCGGGAAACGTAAATTTTAATTATTATTCTTCTTCTTTCTTTCTTTCTTTTTTCTTTCCGTTCAATCTTGTCCGCACATTTTCTCAGAGATGCAATGTCCAATCAAGATGAAACTTTGGGAACATGTTAAGGGTGACCTGAAGTTGTGCAATCCACTTTTGAAATTTTCAAAATGGCCGCCATTTTCAAAATGGCCGCCATTGAAAAAAACTGACGGCCGTTGTCAGATCTCAGTAATTGCCAAAGCAATTTCAATGAAAATTAGTATACTGATACAGCTATCTATCCTGAGCATTTTTGCAAAAAAAAATTTGACGCGACCGACATTTCAAAATGGCCGCCATCCGAACACCACCCCCCTAAAAATGAAAAAATTTAAACGTCATCCGATTTAGAAGAAATTTGGTATACAGGTAGCTTATGATACCCTGAGTGTGCCACTATTTAAAATTTTTTTCTCCGACTTCCGGTTTCAAAATGGCGGCCATTTTACTGCAGGAAAAAGTCAACTTTGTCCGATTTCAACAAAATTTGATTTCTAGGTCCAATCAAGATGAAACTTTGGGAACATGTTAAGGGTGACCTGAAGTTGTGCAATCCACTTTTGAAATTTTCAAAATGGCCGCCATTTTCAAAATGGCCGCCGTTGAAAAAAAATTACGGCCGTTGTCAGATCTCAGTAATTGCCAAAGCAATTTCAATGAAAATTGGTATACTGATACAGCTAACTATCCTGAGCATCTTTGCAAAAAAAAATTTGACGCGACCGACATTTCAAAATGGCCGCCATCCGAACACCACCCCCCTAAAAATGCAAAAATTTAAACGTCATCCGATTTAGACGAAATTTGGTATACAGGTAGCTTATGATACCCTGAGTGTGCCACTATTTACAAATTTTTTGTCTGACTTCCGGTTTCAAAATGGCGGCCATTTTACTGCAGGAAAAAGTCAACTTTGTCCGATTTCAACAAAATTTGATTTCTAGGCATATTTTAATGTACTGATTTGAATGAAATACTATCCATAAGGATTATAGTGGCAATGGGGGTTCGTTTGGGAGACATTCTGTGTTGGCATCCCAACACAATCAGCACTAGTTATTATGTCTCCCAAACGAAGTTTTGGGAGACATATTGTTTTTGTCCGGTTTCTTATTATTATTCTTCTTCTTTCTTTCTTTCTTTTTTCTTTCCGTTCAATCTTGTCCGCACATTTTCTCAGAGATGCAATGTCCAATCAAGATGAAACTTTGGGAACATGTTTAGGGTGACCTGAAGTTGTGCAATCCACTTTTGAAATTTTCAAAATGTCCGCCATTTTCAAAATGGCCGCCATTGAAAAAAAATGATGGCCGTTGTCAGATCTCAGTAATTGCCAAAGCAATTTCAATGAAAATTAGTATACTGATACAGCTAACTATCCTGAGCATTTTTGCAAAAAAAAATTTGACGCGACCGACATTTCAAAATGGCCGCCATCCGAACACCACCCCCCTAAAAATGAAAAAATTTAAACGTCATCCGATTTAGACGAAATTTGGTATACAGGTAGCTTATGATACCCTGAGTGTGCCACTATTTAAAATTTTTTTCTTCGACTTCCGGTTTCAAAATGGCGGCCATTTTACTGCAGGAAAAAGTCAACTTTGTCCGATTTCAACAAAATTTGATTTCTAGGTCCAATCAAGATGAAACTTTGGGAACATGTTAAGGGTGACCTGAAGTTGTGCAATCCACTTTTGAAATTTTCAAAATGGCCGCCATTTTCAAAATGGCCGCCGTTGAAAAAAAATGAAGGCCGTTGTCAGATCTCAGTAATTGCCAAAGCAATTTCAATGAAAATTGGTATACTGATACAGCTAACTATCCTGAGCATCTTTGCGAAAAAAAATTTGACGCGACCGACATTTCAAAATGGCCGCCTTCCGAACACCACCCCCCTAAAAATGCAAAAATTTAAACGTCATCCGATTTAGACGAAATTTGGTATTCAGGTAGCTTATGATACCCTGAGTGTGCCACTATTTACAAATTTTTGTCTGACTTCCGGTTTCAAAATGGCGGCCATTTTACTGCAGGAAAAAGTCAACTTTGTCCGATTTCAACAAAATTTGATTTCTAGGCATATTTTAATGTACTGATTTGAATGAAATACTATCCATAAGGATTATAGTGGCAATGGGGGTTCGTTTGGGAGACATTCTGTGTTGGCATCCCAACACAATCAGCACTAGTTATTATTATTTTCATATTTCTTATGTTTTCCTTTTTCCCCTCGCAATGTTGTCCGCTCGTTTTCTCGCTCATCTTTTAACCGATCGAAATGAAACTTTGGGAACATCTTAAGGGTGACCTGAAGTTGTGCAATCCACTTTTGAAATTTTCAAAATGGCCGCCATTTTCAAAATGGCCGCCGTTGAAAAAAAATGACGGCCGTTGTCAGATCTCAGTAATTGCCAAAGCAATTTCAATGAAAATTGGTATACTGATACAGCTAACTATCCCGAGCATTTTTGCAAAAAAAAATTTGACGCGGCCGACATTTCAAAATGGCCGCCATCCGAACACCACCCCCCTAAAAATGTAAAAATTTAAACGTCATCCGATTTAGACGAAATTTGGTATTCAGGTAGCTTATGATACCCTGAGTGTGCCACTATTTAAAAATTTTTTGTCCGACTTCCGGTTTCAAAATGGCGGCCATTTTACTGCAGGAAAAAGTCAACTTTGTCCGATTTCAACAAAATTTGATTTCTAGGCATATTTTAATGTACTGATTTGAATGAAATACTATCCATGGGGATCAAAAGTGCGGAACGGGAGGCGACTTCAACGTTTCGGGAAACGTAAATTTTAATTATTATTATTATTTTCATATTTCTTATGTTTTCCCCTCGCAATGTTGTCCGCTCGTTTTCTCGCTCATCTTTTAACCGATCGAAATGAAACTTTGGGAACATGTTAAGGGTGACCTGAAGTTGTGCAATCCACTTTTGAAATTTTCAAAATGGCCCCCATTTTCAAAATGGCCGCCGTTGAAAAAAATGACGGCCGTTGTCAGATCTCAGTAATTGCCAAAGCAATTTCAATGAAAATTGGTATACTGGTACAGCTAACTATCCCGAGCATTTTTGCAAAAAAAAATTTGACGCGGCCGACATTTCAAAATGGCCGCCATCCGAACACCACCCGCCTAAAAATGTAAAAATTTAAACGTCATCCGATTTAGACGAAATGTGGTATACAGGTAGCTTATGATACCCTAAGTGTGCCACTATTAAAAATGTTTTGTCCGACTTCCGGTTTCAAAATGGCGGCCGTTTTAAAGTTTTACAAAATGGCGGCCGTTGTCAGATCTCAGTTATGGCCAGAGCAATTTCAATGAAAATTGGTATACTGATACAGCTAACTATCCTGAGCATTTTTGCAAAAAAAAATTTTTTGTCCGACTTCCGGTTTCAAAATGGCGGCCGTTTTAAAGTTTGCTCGTTTTCTCGCTCATCTTTTAACCGATCGAAATGAAACTTGGCCAACTGAAAGCTCATGTTATGAAGTTGTGCTCTTGACTTTTAGTTCCCTCTACTCGGTCAAAAGTGCGGAACGGGAGGCGACTTCAACGTTTCGGGAAACGTAAATTTTATTATTATGTCTCCCAAACGAAGTTTTGGGAGACATATTGTTTTTGTCCGGTTTCTTATTATTATGTCGCCCCAGACTTTGTCGGGGCGACATATTGTTATTCTACTGTTTCTTTTTCACTATTATTAAGTCGCCGACCACGAAGTGTCGGGCGACTTATTGTTTTTACTCCGTTTCTTATTATTATTATTATTATTATGTTTTCCTTTTTCCCCTCGCAATGTTGTCCGCTCGTTTTCTCGCTCATCTTTTAACCGATCGAAATGAAACTTTGGGAACATAATAAGGGTGACCTGAAGTTGTGCAATCCACTTTTGAAATTTTCAAAATGGCCGCCATATTCAAAATGGCCGCCGTTGAAAAAAAATGACGGCCGTTGTCAGATCTCAGTAATTGCCAAAGCAATTTCAATGAAAATTGGTATACTGATACAGCTCCCTATCCCGAGCATTTTTGCAAAAAAAAATTTGACGCGGCCGACATTTCAAAATGGCCGCCATCCGAACACCACCCCCCTAAAACTGTAAAAATTTAAACGTCATCCGATTTAAACGAAATTTGGTATACAGGTAGCTTATGAGACCCTGAGTGTGCCACTATTTTCAAAATTTTTTTCCGACTTCCGGTTTCAAAATGGCGGCCGTTTTAAAGTTTTACAAAATGGCGGCCGTTGTCAGATCTCAGTTATGGCCAGAGCAATTTCAATGAAAATTGGTATACTGATACAGCTAACTATCCTGAGCATTTTTGCAAAAAAAATTTTTTGTCCGACTTCCGGTTTCAAAATGGCGGCCGTTTTAAAGTTTGCTCGTTTTCTCGCTCATCTTTTAACCGATCGAAATGAAACTTGGCCAACTGAAAGCTCATGTTATGAAGTTGTGCTCTTGACTTTTAGTTCCCTCTACTCGGTCAAAAGTGCGGAACGGGAGGCGACTTCAACGTTTCGGGAAACGTAAATTTTAATTATAATTTATTATTATTTTTTTCTCTATTTTTAAACCTCTGTCTTATGCACTTTTAATACTTGGTTAGTTTTTTGTCGTTGATTTTCACGGTGTAGAATGGTAACGGACTTATCGAGTTTTTTTCTGTTTAACGGACTAGTCGGGTTAAGCAAATGCATGACTGTTCGTGCCAATAAGCATAAAGTAACTCAGAAAAATGCGTTTAAATGATAACAAGAAGGGGTAAATTTATTAAAAACCATACTCACGGAATACATAATTGATCTATGATAACTCCTAAATGTTACGTCGATGTACCTCGTGGTTATTTCACAAAGTAAAAAACAAATCGAAAAATCGAGAAAAGCAAACATAAATTTCTATCAATCATCGTCAAATTGATATAAACAATGACTTTTTATGTTTAGAGATATCCTGTTTTGAGTTAACAATACATTTAAAAAAGCTGTAGCAATTAAAATTGAACAATAATCATTTGCTTAACCCGGCCGATTAACTAGTCCGTTAAACAGAAAAAAAACGCGATAAGTCCGTTACCATTCTACACCGTGATTTTGTCCAACTGTTTCACGGGTAGTCTCGCATTATGGGCAAGTAGATGTATTTATTTTGAAATCTTTTGTCATGTCAATTTTCAAAGAGGAACATGCTTCCTTTTATTCCGAGAATCCTCTGCCGTCCAACGCTTTTTAGACATTGGTGGTCCTCGCTCCCATAAAAGTCTACATATAGGCC
Organism: Limnoperna fortunei; assembly: GCA_944474755.1. NCBI lineage: Eukaryota > Metazoa > Mollusca > Bivalvia > Mytilida > Modiolidae > Limnoperna > Limnoperna fortunei. Next base: position 32,081,130 of record OX104115.1, read on the forward strand.
TTCCCGATATAATCCGATTGGTGGCCTAAGGTAAAGTAATCTTGGGAAGAAATTTGCAGGTACTTTTTATTCATTGATTTCTTTGGATAAGTCGATGAAATTTCCAACTTAGATTATCAATAAAAATGGTACAGAATTCTAACATACAATTGAAATATATATCAATATGTTAAATTCTGCATTCTAATATGACGTGCCTAAAACGCTTTGAGTGCACACCAGGTGTAAAACGAGTATAAATTCCTATAATCAACGTCATAAATGATCAACACTCTTTTTGGCGACGTCATAGTATGATTTTTAACGTATTTTAACAACGCCACAATCAAATTTGTGTCCTAGATGGCCGACAAATCCTGCAACTCAAAGATTACGTTGTTAAAAAGTTATAATGTATATGTTCTATTAGAATCGAAATACTTATTAGGGGCTAGAATATATACGGATTTTACCACGAGTTTGGCCTTTATGCCCACATTTTATCCCTTGGGTAAACATTGAACATAAAGGGCCAAACGGTGGTAAAATCAGTATATATTGGTGCCCAAATTGTTTATTACTTTAAACATCTCAAGGCCGGTTGTGTTATTTAATTTTATAAAATGTCTTAATTTCCTCTAGATAGTTTAAATTAAAACTATAAATATAAAGTTCGCAAATTCAACAGTAAATCATGGACAGTCTATACTGTGGGTGTATGTTTAGCCAAGATCGGGACTGGTGTTGGCAAATATTAACAAGTTTCCGATTCATCAAATTCATGCAAACACACATAAAGCATTCTAATTCACAGAACTATCTATAAATATTCATAAAAACCAAGGTTGGTTGTTACCACTCAAATGGTGATAAAGGGATGCCATGTACATGTGTATTAGTATAGCCAAGATCGGGACTGGTGTAAATTCATGCATTCTGGTATCCTGACGATGATATCTTCATGAGCCTAAGCGGCCTTCGGATTTCAACGGTGACAGCGTTGAAATTTGACGTTCGGGTATTCTCTAGACTTATCATATAGTATTATAGATAAGTTCAAGTAGACCGAACGTATAATGACGTCATTCTCGTTGTGACGTTCAAAGTTTACATTTCTCAGCTGAGTTTACATTATGATTTCATAATTTAATTAAACGTAATGTTTAAATGTAATTTATATTTAAATTTTATAAAGAAAAGGTATTACTAGATTTTAAAAAAAGATTGTCATGTGTATGTGATATTAAATGGCGTCATATTATTAACCAATGAAAATGCTTATATCGGAGGTCTGACCTGGTGTTATATTTGAAGTGAATCTTGTGTCAATGGAAAATATTGCACCAGGAGACCAGGTTACAAATTCGTGCAAATGAAGCCTTCTTTTAAGCAGTCTAATGCACAGGACTATCTATAAATTTTCGTAAAAACCAAGGCATGTTGTGATCACACAAAAGGTGATGAAGTGATGCCATGTATAAGGGGTTGATTGAAGGAATTAACAAGAAGGGGTAAATTTATTAAAAACCATACTCACGGAATACATAATTGATCTATGATAACTCCTAAATGTTACGTCGATGTACCTCGTGGTTATTTCACAAAGTAAAAAACAAATCGAAAAATCGAGAAAAGCAAACATAAATTTCTATCAATCATCGTCAAATTGATATAAACAATGACTTTTTATGTTTAGAGATATCCTGTTTTGAGTTAACAATACATTTAAAAAAGCTGTAGCAATTAAAATTGAACAATAATCATTTGCTTAACCCGGCCGATTAACTAGTCCGTTAAACAGAAAAAAAACGCGATAAGTCCGTTACCATTCTACACCGTGATTTTGTCCAACTGTTTCACGGGTAGTCTCGCATTATGGGCAAGTAGATGTATTTATTTTGAAATCTTTTGTCATGTCAATTTTCAAAGAGGAACATGCTTCCTTTTATTCCGAGAATCCTCTGCCGTCCAACGCTTTTTAGACATTGGTGGTCCTCGCTCCCATAAAAGTCTACATATAGGCCTTCCCGATATAATCCGATTGGTGGCCTAAGGTAAAGTAATCTTGGGAAGAAATTTGCAGGTACTTTTTATTCATTGATTTCTTTGGATAAGTCGATGAAATTTCCAACTTAGATTATCAATAAAAATGGTACAGAATTCTAACATACAATTGAAATATATATCAATATGTTAAATTCTGCATTCTAATATGACGTGCCTAAAACGCTTTGAGTGCACACCAGGTGTAAAACGAGTATAAATTCCTATAATCAACGTCATAAATGATCAACACTCTTTTTGGCGACGTCATAGTATGATTTTTAACGTATTTTAACAACGCCACAATCAAATTTGTGTCCTAGATGGCCGACAAATCCTGCAACTCAAAGATTACGTTGTTAAAAAGTTATAATGTATATGTTCTATTAGAATCGAAATACTTATTAGGGGCTAGAATATATACGGATTTTACCACGAGTTTGGCCTTTATGCCCACATTTTATCCCTTGGGTAAACATTGAACATAAAGGGCCAAACGGTGGTAAAATCAGTATATATTGGTGCCCAAATTGTTTATTACTTTAAACATCTCAAGGCCGGTTGTGTTATTTAATTTTATAAAATGTCTTAATTTCCTCTAGATAGTTTAAATTAAAACTATAAATATAAAGTTCGCAAATTCAACAGTAAATCATGGACAGTCTATACTGTGGGTGTATGTTTAGCCAAGATCGGGACTGGTGTTGGCAAATATTAACAAGTTTCCGATTCATCAAATTCATGCAAACACACATAAAGCATTCTAATTCACAGAACTATCTATAAATATTCATAAAAACCAAGGTTGGTTGTTACCACTCAAATGGTGATAAAGGGATGCCATGTACATGTGTATTAGTATAGCCAAGATCGGGACTGGTGTAAATTCATGCATTCTGGTATCCTGACGATGATATCTTCATGAGCCTAAGCGGCCTTCGGATTTCAACGGTGACAGCGTTGAAATTTGACGTTCGGGTATTCTCTAGACTTATCATATAGTATTATAGATAAGTTCAAGTAGACCGAACGTATAATGACGTCATTCTCGTTGTGACGTTCAAAGTTTACATTTCTCAGCTGAGTTTACATTATGATTTCATAATTTAATTAAACGTAATGTTTAAATGTAATTTATATTTAAATTTTATAAAGAAAAGGTATTACTAGATTTTAAAAAAAGATTGTCATGTGTATGTGATATTAAATGGCGTCATATTATTAACCAATGAAAATGCTTATATCGGAGGTCTGACCTGGTGTTATATTTGAAGTGAATCTTGTGTCAATGGAAAATATTGCACCAGGAGACCAGGTTACAAATTCGTGCAAATGAAGCCTTCTTTTAAGCAGTCTAATGCACAGGACTATCTATAAATTTTCGTAAAAACCAAGGCATGTTGTGATCACACAAAAGGTGATGAAGTGATGCCATGTATAAGGGGTTGATTGAAGGAAAAACCGCTGCGATATTGTGCAAATGATGGACCACAACATTTTTGTACAGTTTTCTGGCTCAGTGTGGTATGGAAGCCCGTACGTGTCAATATAACAAAATAACTAATAACTTGTGCGCACGAGTTACAAACTTGAGCGCACAAGTTTCAAACTTGAGCGCACGAGTTTCAAATCTTGGGCGCACGAGTTACTAACTTGCGCGCACGAGTTACTAACTTATGCGCACGAGTTTCTCTCTTGAGCGCACGAGTTTCAAATCTTGTGCGCACGAGTTACTAACTTAAGCGCACAAGATTTGAAACTCGTGCGCACAAGTTAGTAACTCGTGCGCACAAGTTAGTAACTCTTGCGCTCAAGTTTATAACTCGTGCGCACAAGTTATAAATTATTTTTTCCATGGCACGTACGGGCTTCCATAGTGTGGAATGACAGTATGAGATTTGACGAAATCAAAACATATTTAGATATAGGTAAAATCATACTATAAAAAATAAATACCTACTCTTATTTTACTTTTATTTTCGTAAAATAACATATTTTAAGATAGAAAAAATTCAAAGCACATTGGCGGAATGGTCACATTTCAGCCGTGGCACAAAAAAATCGGGCCCGCGCGGGATCCGGGTGGCTAAAAGAATAGACCGCAGTCGCGCTAGCTTGTCGTAAAAGGTGACTAAATAGCGCCCAGTACCCTGAAGGTTTGCCTAAAGACCGACTGGGATGTGTGCCCCAGGTGGTTGAATGGGGTACCCCTGGCAAGCTGGGGTTGTCAGGCCATAATACGGAAAACCTGACCGCAAACCATATTAGTGCACCGTGTTGGGAAAAATGCCACGTTCCTCGCACGTTAAAGAACGCTGCTGTAGTATTCGCTATGAGTAGGGATTTCGATCCCGCTACAGGAGGCTAAATTGCCCGACCCTATCCATCCTCCCATTTGCCAGTGGCAATCTAAAATCCGTTACCCCTATTTTTCCTTGTGTCCCATCCCATTTTCATTCATCATCATTTCATGTTCATTTTATCATCCATTTCATGTTCATCGCCTGAATATAGCTGAAATATTGCTGCTCGGGCGTTAAACACCATTAATCAATCAATCAATAAAAAAAATCGGACTTTAATATAGATTTAACTAGGAGTGACATGTCCCATTAGTATAGACTGTACCTGAGTAAATGCACTTAGTCTAATGTCTTTGAATATCAACAATATCCCGAAATTTCAGGAAAATTGATGAAAGTTTTCTTTACCGTATGAAAACTACAGCCCACCCCTTTGTTTACCAACAAAGTCCCATAGTTACTCTCTAAAAAAATTAGGATTTTACTAAAAATAAATAAAGGGAGATCGCGTCTATCAATACTACTGAAGACTAAATAAAACTGTTGAAAACGTTTCTGAGTTTTAGTCTAAATACAAAAATATCTCCTTTGTCTCGAAAAACGTCCCATAACATCAATCAGAATTTTACCAAAAACTAAAGGAAGCTCTCATGTATCAAATACACAATTCTAACTTTACAGAAAATACATGAAATCATTTTTGAGTTATAATCTGAAACAATCCTCACCTCCCATAACTATATGACGATAAATCTTAATTTAAATACAAAAATATACAGACCATGAGGCTAACTAAGCTCAGTTTGAGATCCTTTTACAAAAGAAAATGAAAAAGGGCTCAAAAAGATTCAAAGGAGAGCTGCAAGATACACGTGCAACAGATATCACAATACCAGCAGTGTATCTGACATGAAGTTACAAGAATTAAAATGGCTAACGTTAAAAGAAAGACGCCTCAAAATCAGACTAACCATGTTTTACAAAGTAACAAACAACCTCATCACAATTCCTCATACAGACATCCTAACACCAAACCAATCATCTACCAGGGCAACTCATTCACATACCTACCGACAACTCCAGGGCAACTCATTCACATACCTACCGACAACTCCAGGGCAACTCATTCACATACCTACCGACAACTCCAGAGCAACAAAAATAGCCTTACATATTCTTTCTTCAACACTACAGAACCATATAGCCATTTACTACCTGAACATATAGCATCATCCAACAATCTAATCTATATGCTTTGTTTTTATCTTCTAATCTAAAATCAGAGACATATAATAATTACATGTAATTATATGTCTGCTAATATGAAAAAAAAAAACAGTAAAAAATATATTTAATACTAAAAACTGCAAAAAAAAATAAATAAAATAATATAATAAAAAAGTAATATAGTTATTCAGTTATATTTTTTTTACAAAGTAGTGGCTTAGGGCATGCGCCGGAAAGTTATATTCAACTTGTTGAATGCTTTCCTTATTGAGAGAAGAAGAAGAATAACTAGAGAAAAATCTATGTCGGTGTTCTCGAATTAGTTTATTCGAAGTGTTTGATTGGACAGGGACCCTAGATTGGCCAATGTCCGTAAATTTGTAGTTAATTTTTGCGGACAGTCGACTTAAAATTACTTACGTTACTCCCTTGTCTAACAACAAAGTGACAAATACAAGACCTTATTAACAAACTTGGATTCAACTATCTAAGGGAAAACCCCCTTGGAATTAAACCAAATTAAAGAGAGAATAAACGATACTGCCCTCCAAAAGCTAGAGAGTGAAATAAAACAAAATTCAAAACTAAATTTCTTTTCCAAACTATATAAACCAAATTCCAGACCCCCATATGTTGACCATTGTAAACTAAGAAAAGACAGATCTGTCCTGTGTAAAATACGAGTTAGTGCTCACTCACTATATGTAGAAAAAGGTCGATACCTAAATATACCACTGGAAGATAGACTGTGTCATTGTTGTAACAGTAGTGAAATTGAAGACGAATTACACTTTCTTTTAAGCTGTCCAGCTTATGATCAAGCGAGAATCAATTTTATCCACAAAATAAACAATGGTTTATTGAATCAAAAGATAAATAGGACTACTAATATATCATGCCACTTAATATACTCAATATTTAATAATGAGTCAACCGTGATATTGAAAATACTTGCCAATCATATTAATGAATGTCTTTTATTAAGAAGCTCTACCTTGTCGTAATCACAGATTTCCTTTTTTACCATATTTGTATTACTTTTTCCTTCATTAGTATACCCACTGTCACTCTCATCATATATCTAGTCAGAAACTGTCATTTATAATCTTCCTTCATGTTTTATGTTATTTGTGTTTAGTTATATCTACATGTATTATGTTTGCTCCACTTTATGTCTGTTGCCATAACCATTTAATGTAAATGTGTTAGTGCTAATAGCGAGCACAGCTCGCAGCGGGCAGCGAAGCTGCCCGCGAAGAGCGGTGAGCTCTACGGCAATTACGTGTCACGTGATCAAAATGAAATCACGTGATCAAAATCTGCTTAATGCTGATATTGAATTTTTTTCGTTCGGAAGTTGATATCGTCAAAAAACTGGAACAAAGTGAATGAAGAAACACTAAATTTAATTTTATAGAAAGACGTAAAAATAAATTTGACAGCGATAAAAAGTTAATGTTATATTTAAAAATAACAACAAAAATGTCATTCTATTTTTTGCACTCTCTAAATCGATCTTTAAAAACTGACAATCAAATTACATTTCATGTGACGTCACCATTACAAAGAAAGACGTCACGTGACCACTGGAATGTAGTTGAGGCACTTTTAGGGTATTCGGGAGTAACGTCATTATGAAAGCGCATCATATATAAATAATAAAGGACTATATTGTCTGTGCTCGCATTTTGGCAATGCCTACTCCATATTAAATTATGTTATGTTATGTTACAATATTTGTTCAGTTTTATCGCCAAATACAGGATAGAAACAAAAAATTGCATTTACAGTTGTAGTTATAAAGACATATTAAACCGTTCTTGAAGTACATTAGTCCGAGAATCCTCTGCCGTCCAACGCTTTTTTTTTTTTTTTGCGTGGGACGCAAAAAAAAAGCGTTGGACGGCAGAGGATTCTCGGACTAGAAGTACATATAAAGAGGTTTTCATCTATATGATACGTGCTGCCGTCATCGTTGACTGCACGAGGGGGCGCACACAATTTTGAATTTTAAATAAATAATAAATATAATGCAATCGTAAGCCTGATTAGAATAAAAAAGAAAATGAACCTCCACGGAATAGCAACTTCCAAGATCGACTGGTATCGAACTGTTTATTAAACCAGTTTGTACTCCATTTCCCATTCAACATAACAACGTGGGTTACGGATAAGCGGGAAAGAGACACACAAAAAAGAAATTACTTTGATTTTGTTGACTTAAAGAAAGTGTGAAAAACATTGTGTTCCGAAGTCTGGAGGATTTATTATTGCGAAACATTTCTTGAATTCCACAAATTTCGTTTTTTCCTGCTTTTGATAACTTTTTTTGTCTTTCAATTTGCAAAGAATCAAGATGACGATCACAAGCAAAGTTTTAAAGGAGAAAGATAGTGACCAAACAGTTCAAATAGAACTGAAAAAGCAAATAACACTTTTACATGGGGTCGCCATTATCGTGGGAATTATAATAGGTTCGGGAATTTTTGTTTCACCTGTAGGAATTCTGAAGGAAGTGGATTCCATAGGTCTTTCATTTGTTATGTGGATAGTATGTGGCCTGTATAATGCGCTGTGTGCTGTCTGTTATGCCGAACTAGGAACCTCAATCCCAGAATCTGGGGGTGAATACATCTACATAAAACGAGCCTTTGGCGATGTGCCAGCATTTATATGTCTATGGATAAATTTTGTTCTGATTTGCCCAGTAGGAATAGCAGCTTCAGCACTGATATTTTCAATGTACATCTTGCAACCTGTTTTTCCCGACTGCAATATACCAGAGAATGGCCTTGCACTTCTTGCAACTTCAATATTTAGTAAGTTTTGCAGAGTTCTTTTATACTACTAGTAGGCAATTCAAGGAAATTTTATGTGTTAAGCTTGCTACTATAGTAAACTTTACCGTGTCTGTCCAACGGGATTTTGCCTGACAAAATTAAAACTGCTACCGCGTTTGGTCGGGTTTATGGTCCTTTTGTAAATCTTATATTACACTTTCCGGTTACCCGACCCTACCTATTTTTTTGAAGCCGACCCTAAAGTTTTTTTTTGCGTTTTTAATGGAGGTTACTTCGAACCAGAAAACTCCCGGTATTGTTTCGGGTTTTAGTTCTATTTTCATACTTCCGCCCCAACATGGCGGCTAAATGTATACATATTAACGCTTGTTAATTAGTCTAGACTTTTAAAGGCTTTATGGTAAATTCTTGAAACTTACAAGCTTTACACCTACAAAGGTATAAAAGATAAAGGTCAAGATTTAAATTACAAATTTAACCAACACGATTCCAAAAAAAAAAAAAAAAATTAAAAAAAAAAAAAAAAAATCGACCTACCTACCTATTTATAATTCTATGTAACCGGAAACACACATATTTTTTTGTTTGGCCTAAACGGCGTTGTGAAATGCAGCTGAAAAACGTTAGAAAATTTCGTGAATTAGTGGTTTCCGGACCATAGCTCAAAAAGTTCTCAACCAATTTTATTGAAACTTTCGGATATTGTTACATACCATAAGAGGAGGAACCCTATTGATTTTGGGGTAAATCCGTTCAAGGTCAAGGTCACAGCGACAGAAAAACGTTAGAAAATTTCTTGAATTAGTGGTTTCCTGACCATAACTCAAAAAGTTCTCAACCGATTTTAATGAAACTTTGGTATATTGTTACATACCATAAGAGGAGGAACCTTATTGATTTTGGGGTAAATCCGTTAAGGTCAAGGTCACAGTGACAGAAAAAATGTTAGAAAATTTCTTGAATTAGTGGTTTATGGACCATAACTCAAAAAGTTCTCAACCAATTTTATTGAAACTTTGGGATATTGTTACATACCATAAGAGGAGGAACCCTATTGATTTTGGGGTAAATCCGTTTAAGGTCAAGGTCACAGCGACAGAAAAACTTTAGAAAATTTCTTGAATTGGTGGTTTCCTGACCATAACTCAAAAAGTTCTCAACCGATTTTAATGAAACTTTGGTATATTGTTACATACCATAAGAGGAGGAACCTTATTGATTTTGGGGTAAATCCGTTAAGGTCAATGTCACAGTGACAGAAAAAATGTTAGAAAATTTCTTGAATTAGTGGTTTCCGGACCATAACTCAAAAACTACATCAAGTACATATCTGAAATTTTACACAATGGTTCAATTCTGTTAGAGGATTCACATATTCATATTTTACGCAACTTTGAAAATTTGTTGATAAAGCTTACATTTTTCCTGCTGAAACCCTTCCTCACTTTGTCTCCAGTTTACATGTAATGCCTGTAATAACCAATTATGTTAAATCTTAAAATGAAGACAAGGAAAGTTTTGGTTAATAAAATACGGCAACTCGGCTTTTGCACCCCTGTGCATATCGATTTTTGTTTCTAAAGGGGTCTAATGTTGTTTACAAACATTCGTCTGCTTTCGTAACGTACAATGATATTGTGACAAACCGCGAGACTTTTCCTGCCTCATCTGCAGACGACATTACCCGAAGGATTTCGAATAGACAACAATGGAATTTTCTTAACGTACACTTCTGTTCAAAACAAGGTCAAAATTTAGTATAGAAAATCGATGTGTCAAAATGAAAATTCAGTCGCATTTACTGTGGAAAATAATTGTTGATTTCAAAAAGTGTAATCAGAGACTTACAAAAGGATCATAAACGACCAAATGCGGTAGCAGTTTTCCATTTTGTCAGGCAAACCAAGTCGGGAAGACACGGTAAAGTTTACTATAGTTAGTTCTATAACATAAAACCTCCCATTTGAGTATTCTGATTATTTTAGTACTGTAGCGATTTATCGTGACCAGTCTTCACGAAATGCGTCGGTTCCGACGGACAAAACCGATATAACGCTTGGACCGGTAAAAAATCGTGTTTCGTAGGTCCGAAAGTCCGACATTGTTATTATGGAAGTTCAAGTTGCCCTGATGGTTCATTCACAGAAAATACTTATATATCTGGTAGTACTGATTCACACAGACTTCCTACTTTTGAGTAAATATGTAATTGCAAAGATCCTGCGTATTTAACTCATTTTTGAAACATTTTAGTTTGGCAAATGGATTACGCGCCATTTGTTTATTTCCGGGATACGTCTAATTACCAACAGCGAGAAATGAGAAAAAAGTAGACTACAACGGCCTTTAATGAAAAATCGTAACTGTTTGATAAACAAACACTTTAAAATGGAGTTGAAACTCAAAAGTTCATTTAAAACATATTTTATTTTAATCATTGGCTATGATAATATATAAAATATATACTAGTAAGTTGAAATTGAAGAATAAAGATAACTAGTTATCAATGACCACATGATAATTTCTGTAGATGGGTGTCCCATTGAGCAGTTGCTTTCAGCTTTGTGAAGTATTTCTGTGTATAATAAATGTTATTTTATTTATATTCTTTAGACACATTTGTCCAGATATACTGTACACAGCTTGTTTATAACAGTTATGAATAGTATGATGTTTACAATAACTTTTATGTACGAGATTTATGTCTGTATCTACATGCATATAAGGTAGCTAGTTAAATGTAAACAATGGCAACAACAGACAAATTTGGTCCGGCAAAAGCTGCTTCGGTCCAGCATTTCTGGGGAAGTTGGTGGACAGAATGTCCACCATTCTTTGGAAAGATTTCGTGAAGACTGCGTGACCCGAAAGTTGTTTTTAGACCAATAAAAAACATGCAAAATTCTACATGTACATGTAATAATATTGTATAACTAAACATGAATGTCTTTAAAAGGGCTCTTTATTGCCCCAAATTAATTAGCAACAATTTTAAACGCTCCCTGTATTTGTTTGAAGGCACAGTTCATATCAGACAGGAAACTGGAAAAAAAAAAGAATTAAAAAAGTCAGATAAACGTTATGAAGTACTAGTACTTCTTCTTTGATTCAAAGAACTGGGCAAAGCATGTCAGTAACTGGATCTCCGCTAGTCGTTGCTGAGGCTAATTGCATGTATATGTTAGAAAATTTGACATTTTATAATTTTCCAAATTCCTAAATTCTTCTTGTTTGTGTGTAACTATATTAAGTATACGGTCAGGTAACACGTCTAGATGCATATTGTATGTGTAGGCATGTTTTTAGTTCAGGACACGCCTTTTCAACATTAAATGTGTCCCACATTTCTCAGCATTTAACAGGACTATGAAATTATTTAACTTTAATTCAACATTTAAAAAATATATGCCTTTATCTGACCAATTTTTTTTTTCACTAGTCAGAACATTTTGAGAAGTTCCCACATTTACATGCATTTCTAATGCAGTGAATGTAAAAATACTAAATTGTTTTAAAAGTACCAAAATTTTATCTTGCAAGATCTGAGAAAAATTTTACCACTTTTTAAAACTTAACTTATGCAGGGGCTTACAGCCGAAAAATTGTACACTTCTTACCACTATTGACCAAATCAGAACACAACATAGTAATCAGTTCTGTACTAAATGTAGGGTACACAATCTGGTAACCTGTTACTGGTACACATTTACTACTGTTATACCTTTACCCATTCGTCCAATTTTCCACATATATATGCAGCCATCACTGGGGCATAAAATATGCTTTAATTAGGATGTTTATTTAACAAAAAAGGTGTCAGTGTTAGTGATCACTTTTAACGTTGGCAATAAACTTGTGGTTACAGAAGGCAAACCAGTCAGAAAATTGCATTATAAAATTTAGTCTATGATTTTTGAAGTAAGAATTCAATTCATGATGATTTTGGTACAAAATATATATATATACATGTATTTTAGTATGAACATTAGATTAGTTACATAAATTAACTTTCAATGATTTTAATACATTGTACCTGGTATACACTAAGATAGAAGTGGAATGAAAAAGCCTTGTTAAAAGGCTTCAATGTGGGAATGAAAGAGTAATTAAAGAAAAAATTATTTATTTATGTCCACATATGTATTGCTTTGGCATTAAGTTCTAAGTTGAGACAGACAAGACGCAAGTCACTCTTGAATAGGGAAATATTACCACGTTTCAATAATGATTGCAGTTCAATCATACTCTGAAGTCTAACAACTCAACCGTACCACTACTCAATCTCAGTACTAGTAAAGAATAGCAAGACATGGACCACAAGTCCTATTGTATCTTTATATTAAAAGACTGGATTCATCATCGAATATAATGGTATTGTGAAGGCCCTTTCTAGTATCTGGACTCATTTATGATGTGGGACTCCTGAAAATTTTTTGGGACTCACCATTTTTAAAAGTGATGAGTCTAGGCCTGGGTTTCATAAAACTTCGCGGACTTTGCGGAATCCATCTTGGCCGCAGTGTACACAGCTTGTTTATAACAGTTATGAATAGTATGATGTTTACAATAACTTTTATGTACGAGATTTATGTCTGTATCTACATGCATATAAGGTAGCTAGTTAAATGTAAACAATGGCAACAACAGACAAATTTGGTCCGGCAAAAGCTGCTTCGGTCCAGCATTTCTGGGGAAGTTGGTGGACAGAATGTCCACCATTCTTTGGAAAGATTTCGTGAAGACTGCGTGACCCGAAAGTTGTTTTTAGACCAATAAAAAACATGCAAAATTCTACATGTACATGTAATAATATTGTATAACTAAACATGAATGTCTTTAAAAGGGCTCTTTATTGCCCCAAATTAATTAGCAACAATTTTAAACGCTCCCTGTATTTGTTTGAAGGCACAGTTCATATCAGACAGGAAACTGGAAAAAAAAAAGAATTAAAAAAGTCAGATAAACGTTATGAAGTACTAGTACTTCTTCTTTGATTCAAAGAACTGGGCAAAGCATGTCAGTAACTGGATCTCCGCTAGTCGTTGCTGAGGCTAATTGCATGTATATGTTAGAAAATTTGACATTTTATAATTTTCCAAATTCCTAAATTCTTCTTGTTTGTGTGTAACTATATTAAGTATACGGTCAGGTAACACGTCTAGATGCATATTGTATGTGTAGGCATGTTTTTAGTTCAGGACACGCCTTTTCAACATTAAATGTGTCCCACATTTCTCAGCATTTAACAGGACTATGAAATTATTTAACTTTAATTCAACATTTAAAAAATATATGCCTTTATCTGACCAATTTTTTTTTTCACTAGTCAGAACATTTTGAGAAGTTCCCACATTTACATGCATTTCTAATGCAGTGAATGTAAAAATACTAAATTGTTTTAAAAGTACCAAAATTTTATCTTGCAAGATCTGAGAAAAATTTTACCACTTTTTAAAACTTAACTTATGCAGGGGCTTACAGCCGAAAAATTGTACACTTCTTACCACTATTGACCAAATCAGAACACAACATAGTAATCAGTTCTGTACTAAATGTAGGGTACACAATCTGGTAACCTGTTACTGGTACACATTTACTACTGTTATACCTTTACCCATTCGTCCAATTTTCCACATATATATGCAGCCATCACTGGGGCATAAAATATGCTTTAATTAGGATGTTTATTTAACAAAAAAGGTGTCAGTGTTAGTGATCACTTTTAACGTTGGCAATAAACTTGTGGTTACAGAAGGCAAACCAGTCAGAAAATTGCATTATAAAATTTAGTCTATGATTTTTGAAGTAAGAATTCAATTCATGATGATTTTGGTACAAAATATATATATATACATGTATTTTAGTATGAACATTAGATTAGTTACATAAATTAACTTTCAATGATTTTAATACATTGTACCTGGTATACACTAAGATAGAAGTGGAATGAAAAAGCCTTGTTAAAAGGCTTCAATGTGGGAATGAAAGAGTAATTAAAGAAAAAATTATTTATTTATGTCCACATATGTATTGCTTTGGCATTAAGTTCTAAGTTGAGACAGACAAGACGCAAGTCACTCTTGAATAGGGAAATATTACCACGTTTCAATAATGATTGCAGTTCAATCATACTCTGAAGTCTAACAACTCAACCGTACCACTACTCAATCTCAGTACTAGTAAAGAATAGCAAGACATGGACCACAAGTCCTATTGTATCTTTATATTAAAAGACTGGATTCATCATCGAATATAATGGTATTGTGAAGGCCCTTTCTAGTATCTGGACTCATTTATGATGTGGGACTCCTGAAAATTTTTTGGGACTCACCATTTTTAAAAGTGATGAGTCTAGGCCTGGGTTTCATAAAACTTCTAAAGTTGAGATTTTCCTAAAATTTGAATTTTCAAGCAATCTGAGTGGTCAATTTTTGAGTTGAGGACAAGTTGAGGAAAGCCTCAAATTTGAGATGTTTTATGAAACTGGGCTCACCATAAAAAAATCCTACAAGTATCACTGTACAGTAATGTTTTCATAGTGTTTATTGGCTTCTTCATGTACAGTACATTGTATATAGGATCTAAACCTACAAATATCAAAATTTCACAAAAATCGATCTAAAATGGTTTCAAAATATATCTTTACAAACAACTGTACCTCAAAAGTTTCAAATTGTACAAAATATTTACAATAATTTTACGTCAATAATTCCAAGTGTTACTGGACTCTGGCACTGGAATTAGGTACATGAAGCTGACTGAACATTGAAATCCCACATTGTACCATGCAAGGAATTTTGAGGGCTTTAGTCACTTTTGTGGTCGCGCTGTATAAACATCTGCTCAGAAGCATCCATTGTACTGATGACATATATAATTGTACAGTATAAAGCATATTCTTTCAATTGCAGCTTATTATTTAAAAAAAAAGTGATTAAAATAAAATATGTTTCATGTATTTTGAAAGAATTTAATTTTAAAACTAATTAAAATGCATTTGTTTATCAATTAGTTACCATTTTTCATTAAGGGGCGTTATACTCTTCTGTTAATCAAAAGATGGAAGTCTGCACCTAAGTCGGATTTATATAGCACTTTTGTTTTCACATTATCATTGACCGGGAGCACCAATTTACAATTGGATTACCTGTAATGTAATAAATTGACACCTGTTGTTATAGAGGATCAAGTTGAAATTTAGGAGATAACTGTATTGTATTTGAAGATTTGCCGGCATCAATTGGTGATTTGATGGTTGGAAATTGAGTTTATTGGCGTTAAAATCTGACGGCATCAATCATGGAATTGATGCTATGAAATTATTCATGTTATCCAATCAGAATTGACGTTACATCAAGAACTACATTAGAATTCCTGTTAATTGGCTTGCTTGGGGTCATAGATATGTCATTTTACACTTGGTAGCTATAGAATGAATTTGTACTAGTATCTACAAAAATTTTGTACTTGTTGGAATTAAAGATGAAATTGATTTAGAAATCTATTGTCAATTACGAAAGTGGCATTTAAGCGCGAAAAAATTCACTGTAAAGGTTATCTTGCTTATTCGGTACTAGTATGAAATTTTAAAGTTGTGAGTTAATATAATATCCAGCATTGAAATTTACATACTGGAAAGGATCATTTTACAAACTTGTTTTATGGTATGAAATGTTAAGGGCAGGTACAAAATATATACCTGATTGTAGTACTACATGTACTAATCAACTATAAACCTTTTAAACAAAGGGTACTAAGGGACTAACTGTAATCAGTATAAAAGAAAATATACATTAATGGTATTTTCATTAGTAAATTCTAATATTCAAACTGAATGGGGGGCCTCGGTGGCCGAGTGGTCAAGGTAGTTCGTCTACCATTTATCACGTGGTCTGTCAACACTGAGATTGCGGGTTCGATTCTCACTGCAGGCAGGGTGTACTCGACTCCAATCTTAATTGACAAGGATTGCCAGTTTTCCAACCACAGGTCGTGGGTTCTCTCTGGGTACTCAGGCTTCCTCCCCCAATAAAAACTGGACGCCATGAAATAGCTGAAAAATTGTTGAAAGTGGCGTTAAAACACCATTCAAACAAACAAACAATCAAACTGAATGGAGTTCAACCTCATGATCAGTATCCCAAGAACTATTCTGAAAACTGGTCAAGAGTCCCGACCTAAACAATAAATTGCTCCCTGGAGGTCAGTAAATACACACCTTTTTTTATTTTAAAACTAATGGGACAATTAAGATTTTTGACTGTTAATAAAATAATATTCACAAATACATGTACTGTCAAAGAAAGACAATTCAGCACTGTTTTAGAGCAAGGTAGTTGGAAGAAAAAGAAAAATATGTATACTTACATATGTAAAACAATATAAATGATTCAGAGAGATACATGTACCATGACTTATGTCTCCAAACTTATTTACCTGTTCCAGTGAGACTTCACTAAGTATCACCCTATCTAGGGCTCTGACTGTACATTTTGAAGCTGATGATACATACATCTATGAATATATCAAATGGCATATACATGTACCTCCATATTGTCATATTAATTATCTGTCTTGTATAATCTTTATTTCAAATTTAAAACAAAGACATGTAACAGTGGAAGGATTATTCGTGCATTAAAAAATTAATTATGATCTTGCCAAAATTAAAGATTTAGACAATAGAGCCAACACTTGGTACATTGTATATGTATTCGTTGTTATTTTTATGTTATATGCAATGCTGTACATGTACAAGCCAAATTTAAGAATGTGGTCAGTAAGGATCATTCCAATTTTTTACAAATGGAAAATAAACATGGTAAACATAATAAGTATACCATAATATACATGGTGACTTCATGATCAACTTAAATTTTGAAGATCATAAACAAGACATCATGGGACCATCACCATGATATTTAGGCAACTTTTAAAACTTTGCTCCAGTCACCCTTCAATGCTATACCTGGACAAGGGATGATAAGATATACATGTATGCCAACAAAATTGATTTTTTTTTAAATTGAGGGTTTTCATTGATTCTATTTAAATTTTATACATGTATTGGTAGTGCAGGTATACATCAGTAACCTACCTGTACAATGTATGCATATATATATATGAAAATAAGAATCAAATTTTTGCCAGAAAATTTTATTAGACAAATTTTTGTACCAAACAGTTTGTCAGAAAACTTTATAATACTTTGCCAGACCTTATCAAAACTATTGAATATGATGACCATTTTGTTGGTGTGCAAATTGAGTAGAATGAGTCTATATACCATATGGTTAGTTTTTTGGTTGCATGTACGTACATACACGTAACTTTAACAACTCCTGATAATTGTTAGTTTCTTTAAGGTACTGTACATACCTGATTGATATATATCGATTCTGACTCGAACGATTAGATGTTGATAATTTCAAAATAATAAGGGTTTTGGTAGATTTCCGAGTTGTAGCGTTTCATTCTATGATTGAGATGTAAAGTCCATATCTAAAAATCTAAGACAGGTCTCAAAGAAATTGAGCCTTGAACTAAGGTTGTAAATATAAAATGCATATGTATATATGTATACTATAGCTTGCAGCAGTAAGAAACTGGACTCTATGTATTTATTAAAGTACATGTAAATTTCCATCAGTGACTGAATAAAATACTTGTACAAGTTGCTGAATTTTTCAGTTAAATACCACATTGTTTATTTACAAACAGTTCATTACGCATAAGATTAATTAATTACTAATTAAGAACAATGCAACCCATTTAAATTTTTTTGGCACATTGATATTAAAAAATTATCTTGGCAATAATAATCTTTAATATTTACCTGTACAATGTACCTGTTAGGAGACGATATATGGAAAAGTACACAAGGGTTAGAGTATAATCTTTGTGACTTTGCATAATCTTCTGACCAGTTATGAATAGTAGATTATTTTAATGAATTTGTGAGTACAGTCTTGGTCAAACTTGTTGCATTCCACCATGTCCAACAAATCCAAAATGGCGGATAAAAAAGTTGAAATTGTTCAAATGAAAAAGGAAATGAAACTTATCCATGCCGTTGCCATGGTAGTTGGGGTTGTAATAGGATCTGGCATTTTTGTTTCTCCTGTCGGAATACTCAAAGAGACCAAATCCATAGGATTCTCCTATATTATATGGGTTGTATGTGGACTCTACAATGCTCTCGGTGCACTCAGTTATGCAGAGTTGGGAGCAATGTTTCCAGAATCTGGTGGAGAGTATATTTACCTTATGAAATCCTTCGGAAACATAGCCGCATTTATTTGTTTGTGGATTAATTTGATCATAATTTGTCCCGTAACGATAGCCGCCTGTTCGTTGGTATTTTCAATGTATATTCTACAACCTTTCTTCCGTGACTGTGAAATTCCAGTTTTTGGTCTTAATCTTCTGGCTGCATCTATATTCAGTAAGTATTATATCTGAGATTGTTCATCAAAGTTAATTATATTTAGAAGTTGTGAACTTTTCAAATTGCAGAAATAGAAATCCTATACTTTCAATACAGTCAACATAAAATGGATTCACTGCTTCCGAAACTATTATAGTATGTCAACCACAATCACCTCTGCCACAGATTGGTAGACACCATGAGAGATATCTCTCATGGCGCATAAGATTCCGGTACAAACGCAGTAATTTTGATGTAAAAATATCAAAAGTGAATAAATAGAATATATAAAAGATAAATACTAGTAAGATGTCGTGTATCATTTTATAAACATAATTCTTTTGCTTACAAACAATTTTGGGCAGACGACAAATGTCCCACAGTAACAGGGGATGACATGCGGCATGGGGTTATATCTGACAGCGAGTTATTTTCACTGTGTTAGAGAGTGATGTCAATGTTGCAGAAATAAAATAAAATGGTGGTTATCTCGTCAAGTGTAAGGATGCATAAATGTACTTTTACATGTAGCTAGGTACTAGTACATTTGTACATGTAAATGAGCATGCACATGTATAGATGAACATTTGTATCGTGTACATGTATACATGTATGTACTGTACTAGTACATGTATAATACATAGGATTTATAATTCTGTATTGTCATTAGTTACTAAATTGGAATTTTCCGAAAACTCGACTTGTTTTCCTATATCCTATTGTGATTACACTTGTATCTTACATTTAGTGGTAAACTAATGACCTTTCTCATGGTGTCTTTCGTTAAAGTACTGTGCATGTAAACATAACAGGAATGACAGAGCAGATGCTGTATGTTGTGCTGCATTCATGGGTTTAAAGCTGACAAGAGTACCAAGTACCAAAGTAAGCTATAGTTCAACGGGTGTGTGGAGTTCAATGTTGGGACCTTCACACATGTACAGGTGGTTTGTGGAATTGGGCCTGGCACACATGTGCAGGTAGTTTTAGTTTGTGGAATTTGGCATGGCATATGTGTATGGGTATTTTATAGACTTGGACCATACACACATGTTCATCAGGTGGCCATGTTTTGTGGACTTGGACCAGACACACATGTTCAGGTAGACATCGTTTGTGGGCCTGGACCAGAGACACATGTTCAGGTGGTTTGTGTGCTTGGACCATATATTGTACACATGTAGTATGGGTGGTTTGTGGACTTGGGCCAGACACACATGTATGGGTGGTTTGTGGACTTGGACCAGACACACATGTTCAGGTGGTCATCGTTGTGGGCATGGACCAGAGACACATGTTCAGGTGGTTTGTGGGCTTGGACCATATACACATGTAGTATGGGTGGTTTGTGGACTTGGGCCAGACACACATGTATGGGTGGTTTGTGGACTTGGGCCAGACACACATGTTCAGGTGGTTTGTGGGCTTGGACCAAATACACATGTAGTATGGGTGGTTTGTGGACTTGGGACAGACACACATGTATAGGTTTTTTGTGGACTTGGACCAGACACACATGTTCAGGTGGCCATCGTTTGTGGGCTTGGATCATATACACATGTAGTATGGGTGGTTTGTGGACTTGGGCCAGACACACATGTATGGGTGTTTGTAAGCAGGAACATTGTGGTCAGAATGTGCAGCTTGCATAGTTGTCTATAGCTACCTGCTATAGTAAACTTGTACATATATGAATCCTTAGAAAAGCTTATAAATAAGCATGGGTGTTTATTATTGTGACAAGTTTGGAGTTCAAATTAGAGTGGAAAGGGGGGAGGTTCTTGATCCCTACAGTGGCATAATGGAAAAGTAACATTGATCTACTTCATCATGTAGTGGTAGTCTTGTACATCTAGTTTGAACCAACTTGTGATTGAACACATGGTCAGTGCCATTAGACATTATAATGGTATTTTATTCAACATCATTTACTCCATATAATAGTACTCGTACTAGCTAGTATGCTGGGTATTGGGACCATTCTCAGGGCTTGACCAACAGAACTGTTCAGCACATCATAAGGTCTCAAAAGGGTCATACATTCAATATGCAAGGCCTGGGAAGAAAATTGCTTGCTGACCAATAAAAAACATATTTCCAGAGTGTCAGAAAATAGAAATGTCCAAACACTTAATTACTTTTTTAAGTATAAGATTAATGCTGTGACACCTTAATTAACAAACTACTGTGAAGAATGTTTCACCTTTTGTGTATTTCCAATGGTGACTTACAGTGTAACAATACTTGGCAGATCATTCACCCTGGACAGATGGGTTTGTCATTATAAAGGACTGATACATTGTTATTTGTAAAGTGATATTTCTGTGTGGTTGTTTAAAATGAAGCTGATCATACAAGGTCATTCAAGGTCAACCCTTTCATATGTTAGGTCTCGACATTTATAATTCTCTGAAGAATTCAGTTATGAAATAAACATGTATATAACTGTATACTGATATATGGAAGTTAAAATTAAACATCTAATGTTGTAATAACAAGCTATTAATGCATGGGTTTCAATGTACAACTTGTTCCAATGTGTTTTTATTGGTCATTTAGACATGTTCCCTAATTTTCTTGTGGGTTGCATCATCCTGTTTGTGGAGCTCGAGACATTCAAATGTATTAAATGTCAAAAGCAACTCATTGATCCTTAACTAATAAATCAAAAGAGGTTTAAACATGTTAAAGGGTCATTTAATCATGCATGGTGTTACATGTAATTACATTCAAATGTAAATAAATTAAAATTACATTAATTCAAAAGTGTAAATGAAATTTCAATTGTAATCTAAAAAAATGTAATAAAACAACTACTACTACTAATTCAAGGTTGAAAGCCGAGCTCTACAACAGCGGCACTACATTTCAAAATAACAATAAACAATATCATGTATACATTCCTGGTTGCTAAATACATGTACAAATGTAAAACAAGCCAGTGCTAGGGAAAAGTATAATTTTCTTCCTTAACAATCTGACATTATGTACTGCTAATACAGAATATATTAATAGTATATACAGCACATACACACAGTACTCATCTGCTGTTAAATGATATAGATTTTTAATACAAATATGGTCTTATAAATACTTGTTAACAGATTTTAATATTGTTTAAGGATACAATTACACTTATTGCAGTATTGAAAAGAACATAAAAAAAGAGAATATTTTGGTGCAGATACTAGAGTATGTACATTTGTAATCTATTCATGATGTCATGAAGTTGGACCAATCTTTGAGCAATACATGTATGCTTTAATTTATTCTTATACTAGGGGAATGAAGCTAAAATGTATTCATATACATGTACATGTCACTTTATTGTCTGACTGATGATTCTGAATTTCTTGTTCAGTAATTAAGAATCGTTACGAATCTGATTTGACCTACTTACTTATCCTCTTCGAGCCATGGTCGGCTCATAAGGTGTACATATTTGACCTTCTGTACATGAAAGTGTGGGCGGCTGTCAGATATTTGGTAATAGGTTGCTTTTTTTGTCGCACAGATGTTGTAACCATCATTCTAATTCTATTCCTGACATAAAACTGTTTTACATCAACTTTATATATGTTCCTGGACACGTATCAGCACACACGTGTATGTAATGATATACATATAGTAGACTGCTTTTAAACAGTATTGATCTAGAGTTATCAAAAATTGTTGGTCCAGGCAGACAAAACTCTGGTCTAATACTATGTGTTGGTTTGATGACCGGAGAAAAAGCAGCTGTCCTTGGTTCATTTTTTGTTGGTTTTCAGCAATGAAGATAAAATTTTAGAATTGTAGAAATGTTATGAAGGCTGACAGACCAAAAACATTTTCTCCAACTCTGTTGATCACATCGAAATTAATATAAAGAAATATGTTGTCAGTTTCATAAATTTTGCATCAAATTCATGTGTTCACATACATGTAGTACAGGCAGGTTTTTCATAGAATTTAGGGATGTACACTGGTATTGTCAGAGCCCTGATGTGGCCCAGTGGTAAAGGTAGTTATTCTTCTACAGTTGATCACATGCCTTTTAACACTGTGGATCTGTGTTCAAGTCTCGCTGCAAGGGTGAGGGTGTGCTTAAAATGTAAAAAATATTCATATTTTCTGAAAATAGCCATAGATATACATGTAGTTGAAAAATTGTGTTAAACACTATACAAACAAACCAAAGTGAGTGGCGCTAGCTAAATCTCTGATGTAACAACAATCTGTAAATCTTGTTATTTTGAAACTGACTAACATCCTGAAGGTCAAAAGTCTCGTCCAATATTCTTTAAATGAGTTACATATCTCTTACTGCAGGACCCAGGAATTATTCTGTTGGTGTTGTACATGTACAATGGATATTTGGGTTGGGTTTCAAAATTTAGCAATTTTGTGCACAATACATGTCTACCGAAAGGTGGGGGTTTACTCTGTGTACTCCTGCTCCTTCTGGACACCGTGATATTGCTGAAAGTGTCGTTAAACAACATTCAACAAACAAACAAACAATAAAATACATTACATGCAACAAAGAGTTGAATGTTATGTACATGTACAAGCATAGTACATGGTTTATTTTACTAGTATTTTAGTATGCACAATACAGCAACACGTTAATGTGACCAGTTTGGGATCCCTTTAACCAGTTAAACCTACCCACATGTATTTTTTAAGTCTGTGATCTGTTTCTTGCCCTTCTTGTTTCATGTTTTTATTTGATGTGATTTTTTATGCCCCCATGTTTGGGGCTTATTAATTTATCCTGTCTGTCCTCCTATAGTTTTAAAAGAGCTACAACATTTTTATTTTTACAACATTCAACAAACAAACAAACAATAAAATACATTACATGCAACAAAGAGTTGAATGTTATGTACATGTACAAGCATAGTACATGGTTTATTTTACTAGTATTTTAGTATGCACAATACAGCAACACGTTAATGTGACCAGTTTGGGATCCTTTAACCAGTTAAACCTACCCACATGTATTTTTTAAGTCTGTGATCTGTTTCTTGCCCTTCTTGTTTCATGTTTTTATTTGATGTGATTTTTTATGCCCCCATGTTTGGGGCTTATTAATTTATCCTGTCTGTCCTCCTATAGTTTTAAAAGAGCTACAACATTTTTATTTTTACAGAATGTTTGTATGCATAATGAGGATGTGCAGGGCCAAAGGATTTTAATTTGGATTAAATTTTAATCAAATTGGAGATGCATATAGTTGGACTTTGTAGGTTGCAAGCCATATAGGATACATATGATGTCTGGCCATCTTCTCCTGCATCTTTGAAGCTATATTGTTTATATTTGATAGGATGTTTGAACACATAATGGAGGTGTGCAGGGCCAAAGGATTTTTATTTTCTTGAAATATTCTTAAATGTACTGATAGTTGGACTTAGTTTGCAGAACAGATAACTGTGATAGGGGTATATATGTCTTGTCCGGCTATCTTCTCCTTCAACACACTGCTTATGTTGCTGGTCAGGTGGTGGCATCATTTGTGTCTTACAGACACACTTTTTGAAAAAAAACTTTACCAATAACATATCAACATTTCATTCTCAGCTTCGGGGGAAAACGTATACTGTTGTCTAGTTTAAGGCATTTGTGTTCCCCTTCTCTGGTGATCTAAATGGTGAGATTTATCATGTTTATGTTTTTTACAAATGTATATGGAACCAAACATTTCTTTCATGCAAGGGGAAGATTGAATTTAAAAAAAATCCTCACTACAATAAGATCGTATGTCATATATTTATTTTTATTTTTAGTATACTGGATACATGTACTTAAATTTCAGTGTTAAAAAAGTATACAGTCTGTTTAGTGAATGTTGAATCGGGTCAAGTTCAATGTGTCATTGAATGTTTTCTGTTTGTTTTTTCTGCTTGACCCATTTCAGTTAAATATACAGATCTACACAAGACCTTCTATAGTTAAAGGTGTTTTAAATACAGCTTAGAGTATATATACAATTGTAGACTAAAGCTTGTATTTACTGGAACCTTGTCACTCGTCCAAATGTAATTGTTGTATTTAAACTGCCAATGTAATTCATGAAATGTTTTGGCATGATGTTAATAGATTTGTTTGAGTTCGAAGACAAATACATGTATGTTGAACTTGCCAGGTGTAACATGGTTGTAACCTTGTCTACATGTATATTTACATGGCAATCTGCAGTTCTTGTCAACATGAGTTAATGGGGGATTTGGAATGAGTCCCCCTCCCAGATGTAAGAAAAGTTTTGAAAAATAAAACAATTTTGGGCACTTTCTGACTTGGTTTGATGAGTTTGATGTTTTGGGGTTTTTTTGGTGAAACATAATTTCCGACAGCCATTTATACATGATGTTTGAATTGCCTGTTTAGTTTATTTACTGTGCATATTCTAGTAAAATAATTATATAAGAACTACATGTACAGAAGGCAGCCAACATAGCTATGAACTTTTGACCTCATATTGTGTAAAAATAGAAAGCATAAATCAAATTGAGCTTTTCCTGTATAAAATTTTCCATTGTTGTCTTCCTTGAAAGCTCTCCTTCCCTAGAACCACTGGGCCAATTTTAATCAAAGTGACATTAGGCCATGTGGCTTTATGTTCTTTTAAATGACTGGCCCTATCTTTTTTAATGGAAGCTCGAGATATTAAAAATTGTTAGCAATTCATGTACATGTACGAATTTTTGAAGTTTTTTACGAGTACATACTTAGTAAGTTGTGCTAAATTTAATCAAACTTGAACAGTAGTCATGCCCTCTTCAGAAATTGTTTAAAATGTTATATCAAAATCTCGGGCTCTTTTTGTGCTGATTTCAATCTTTGTGATTCCAACCAGTGGTAAAATGAAATAGAATTTGTTAAATTTAATTGTTGTGCCTTCTGCAAAGAAGAGATGGGTATTGATTTCATGACTATCCCACAGTCTTGTTTATGGTACATGTATCAATCAGACATTAGACACCTGTGATACTATTACATGTACTGTTAAATGGCTTAACAGCCTAAGTGAATAGATTATCGGTTTATGAAATTTGTTGAAACTTTATATATATAGTAGAGATTAGGGATGTAGAGGAGCCTAGGACATAATCCTTGTCTTGAAAACCTCTGTTTACATGAACATATCAAATTCACAATACTTTTTAAACTTACATTTTCTTTTTCAGCATTGTTAGTTGCCATTAACTGCTGGAATACTAAATGGGCCACTAAAGTACAGGTTGTGATAACTGCCAGTAAACTGATAGCTCTGCTGACAGTCATTGTCATAGGCTTCTATTATATCATAGGACTAGGTGAGTACTACCAGTAAACTGATAGCTCTGCTGACAGTCATTGTCATAGGCTTCTATTATATCATAGGACTAGGTGAGTACTACCAGTAAACTGATAGCTCTGCTGACAGTCATTGTCATAGGCTTCTATTATATCATAGGACTAGGTGAGTACTACCAGTAAACTGTTAGCTCTGCTGACAGTCATTGTCATAGGCTTCTATTATATCATAGGACTAGGTGAGTACTACCAGTAAACTGATAGCTCTGCTGACAGTCATCGTCATAGGCTTCTATTATATCATAGGACTAGGTGAGTACTACCAGTAAACTGATAGCTCTGCTGACAGTCATTGTCATAGGCTTCTATTATATCATAGGACTAGGTGAGTACTACCAGTAAACTGTTAGCTCTGCTGACAGTCATTGTCATAGGCTTCTATTATATCATAGGACTAGGTGAGTACTACCAGTAAACTGATAGCCCTGCTGACAGTCATTGTCATAGGCTTCTATTATATCATAGGACTAGGTGAGTACTACCAGTAAACTGATAGCCCTGTTGACAGTCATTGTCATAGGCTTCTATTATATCATAGGGGGGCCTCGGTGGCCGAGTGGTCAAGGTAGTTTGTCTACTATTGATCACGTGGTCTGTCAACACTGAGATTGCGGGTTCGATTCTCACTGCAGGCAGGGTGTACTCGACTCCAATCTTAATTGACAAGGATTGCCAGTTTTCCTACCGCAGGTCGGGGGTTCTCTCCGGGTACTCCGGCTTCCTCCCCCAATAAAAACTGGACGCCATGAAATAGCTGAAAGATTGCTGAAAGTGGCATTAAAACGCCATTCAAACAAACAAACAAGCAATATATCATAGGACTAGGTGAGTACTACCAGTAAACTGATAGCTCTGCTTACAGCCATTGTCATAGGCTTCTATGATATCATAGGACTAGGTGAGTACTACCAGTAAACTGTTAGCTCTGCTGACAGTCATTGTCATAGGCTTCTATTATATCATAGGACTAGGTGAGTACTACCAGTAAACTGATAGCCCTGCTGACAGTCATTGTCATAGGATTCTATTATATCATAGGACTAGGTGAGTACTACCAGTAAACTGATAGCTCTGCTGACAGTCATTGTCATAGGCTTCTATTATATCATAGGACTAGGTGAGTACTACCAGTAAACTGATAGCCCTGCTGACAGTCATTGTCATAGGCTTCTATTATATCATAGGACTAGGTGAGTACTACCAGTAAACTGATAGCCCTGTTGACAGTCATTGTCATAGGCTTCTATTATATCATAGGGGGGCCTCGGTGGCCGAGTGGTCAAGGTAGTTTGTCTACTATTGATCACGTGGTCTGTCAACACTGAGATTGCGGGTTCGATTCTCACTGCAGGCAGGGTGTACTCGACTCCAATCTTAATTGACAAGGATTGCCAGTTTTCCTACCGCAGGTCGGGGGTTCTCTCCGGGTACTCCGGCTTCCTCCCCCAATAAAAACTGGACGCCATGAAATAGCTGAAAGATTGCTGAAAGTGGCATTAAAACGCCATTCAAACAAACAAACAAGCAATATATCATAGGACTAGGTGAGTACTACCAGTAAACTGATAGCTCTGCTTACAGCCATTGTCATAGGCTTCTATGATATCATAGGACTAGGTGAGTACTACCAGTAAACTGTTAGCTCTGCTGACAGTCATTGTCATAGGCTTCTATTATATCATAGGACTAGGTGAGTACTACCAGTAAACTGATAGCCCTGCTGACAGTCATTGTCATAGGATTCTATTATATCATAGGACTAGGTGAGTACTACCAGTAAACTGATAGCTCTGCTGACAGTCATTGTCATAGGCTTCTATTATATCATAGGACTAGGTGAGTACTACCAGTAAACTGATAGCCCTGCTGACAGTCATTGTCATAGGCTTCTATGATATCATAGGACTAGGTGAGTACTACCAGTAAACTGATAGCTCTGCTGACAGTCATTGTCATAGGCTTCTATTATATCATAGGACTAGGTGAGTACTACCAGTAAACTGATAACTCTGCTTACAGCCATTGTCATAGGCTTCTATGATATCATAGGACTAGGTGAGTACTACCAGTAAACTGATAGCCCTGCTGACAGTCATTGTCATAGGCTTCTATTATATCATAGGACTAGGTGAGTACATTTGCGTGTATGTGATGTATGTACCTTAACCACTCGGCCTTGTTGGCCGAGTGGTTAAGGTAGTGAGTCTACTATTGATCACATGGTCTGTCAACACTGAGGTTTGGGGTTCGAGTCTCACTGCAGGCAGGGTGTATTTTACTCCAATCTTAATTGACCAGGATTGTCAGTTTTCTACCGAAGATCAGGTGTTCTCTCCAGGTACTCAGGCTCCCCCCCCCCCCCCCTTACAATGAAAAAGTGGACTCCATGATATAGCTGAAAAATTGCTGAAAGTGGCATTAAACATTCACACATACACACAATGGCTTGAGTTAGTACATGCTTGTAATGTTTTGAGCTATATTCCTTTCTCCTCCCACCTATTTTTTAACAAAGGTCATTTTTATTAAAAAGAGAAACTTAATTCCTTGTATCAACTTTGATCTTAAACATCTTTACAAAAAAAAATATTAAGATGTTTTAGTATTAGTAATACTGCATACATTCAAAATAAAATTGTAAGTATGCTAAAGTATATGTAATAAAAGAAAGGTATATATGAAAATTGATAATTAAAGAATGACTATCATTTTTTTATTTTTTTATTTTTTTTTTATTAGGCTGTTCACAACTGTATAATCCACAAAGGAGGTGAAAGCAGATTAAAATTGGTGTGATCACCCAAAATTAGTTTTATAACCCAATAGAAATAACAAATTTGATTTAAGGTTTAAACGAATGGCATATTTTTACGCACACTGGAAGTTCTGTTCAAGGTTGGACTGTCTCCATGAATACTTTTTTATTGGAAAATTTAAAAAAATGTTATTGTACAATCAAAATTATACACTATTTGATCTATATGTATTTTTACTAAAAGTCCTTATGTAAAACAGTGTTGATTTATTTGTTATTTGTATGTAGTTATAAAAAAGTTAGGGTCTTAAAAATAGGAGCATACCATCATATTATGTTTTAAAATCATGCCTGAATTCTACTATTGTGAAATTTTACATTGTATTACATCTGTTATCAGATGAACAGTCTATTTTTTTTAACCAGATTACTGCAGCCATTTTTGTAGAAGTTGGGAAAAATATTTCTATTAATGTTCATTCAGAAGGAAAAGTTCCTACATTGTAGCTAGTGCATTATCAGTACAGAGGAAATGTTTACACAAAACTTGCAAAGGTCAAGGTCGAACAATTTTAATAGAATGATGTAATTTTAGAAGTTAAACGCCTTGGAGTGTATAATTATATGTAATACAATCGTAACGTGGTCACTAATATATGTACAACAGCTTTTAAAATATGTAATTATATACATGTGCATGTATGCTGTTGACATACAGGTGCATGTTTCGAGAGCTATTAATTCTGTGATTAAGATTTTCTGTAATTTACAAGAAATGTGAAAGTAAAAGAAGCTATCAATAAAATTTAAAAATACAAGTACACATGTTACACAGGCTTTCAAGCGGGCCTTTATTTTCCTAATTTTCCTTATTTTTTACAAGGAGCCCTAAAATTCCTAATTAAAGCTGTAGAATCCTAAAAAAGCCCTACTTTTTTGGCTAAAATCCTAATTTTTGTCTCGCCTGCGATCAAAGTCGCTGGAGGCGAGACATATTTATATGTATGGGAATCCAGCGGCGGTGTCGGCGTTAACACTTGACATCTTGCTTCATATATTTGTAAGCCCAAGCCCTAGGTCCATCAAATTTGGTACAGAGGTAGCTTATGATGAGTACTTGCCAGCTAGTCACCTGTCACCTGACCTTGACCTCAATTTCACGGTCCAGCGACTACGTTAAAGTTTTTGGGTTACAGCACTTCCTCTGTAACTACGCACGGTAGGATGACAATATTTGGTGTATAGGTTGCTGATGACTAGTACATGACTGTCTGGTACATGTCACCGGACCTTGACCTCAATTTCACAGTCCAGCGACTACGTTAAAGTTTTTGGGTTACGGCAGTTCCTTTGTAACCATGCATGTTAGGATGACAATATTTGGTATATAGGTTGCTGATGAATAGTAAATGACTGTCTGGTAGGTGTCACCTGACCTTGACTTTAATTTCACGGTCCAGTGACTACGTTAAAGTTTTGTAAAGTTTTACGTAATGCTTATGACGTAATTTATTTTCGTTACTGATGCGGAATGCAGGTGAGACGTTTTTCTGTGTCCACACTTGTTTTAATTTTCAAAATTTCAAAAATAAAAATAAAAAAATTAATATAAAATATATTAAAGTAAAATAAAGCTAGCTTTGATATACTTTCAGAAATATGCGTTTGCCACCCAGGAGACTGTTTGAAGGTCATTCAAATGGTCTTCTGAATTGGTAATTAACTTTTGTACTATTGTTCTGTGCCCAAAATGGTGATTAAATCTCATTTTTCAGTCTTAAATCATTAGAAAATAGCACATTTTATCCCTTATTTTTGTTTTAAAACCCCTAAAAATTCCTAAAATTAGCCCTTGTTTTTTGAGAATTTAGCCCTAAAAAAGGCCCTTATTTTTAGCTCACCTGACCCGAAGGGTCATGTGAGCTATTGCCATCACTTGGCGTCCGTCGTCGTCCATCGTCGTCGTCGTCGTCGTCGTTAACTTTTCTTCAAAAATCTTCTCCTCCAAAACCACTGAAGGGATTGCTTTGAAACTTTGCATACATCATCAGTAAAATGCCCTCTACCAAGTTTGCCCAAATCATGGCCTCAGACCAACCAACATGGCCGCCATGGCTAAAAATAGAACAGAGGGGTCAAAATACAGTTTTTTGCTTATAGTTCAAAAAGTATAACAGATACAGGAAAACCGAAGAGACCTTCCTTCTTCAGCATCTAAAACTCTACAAAACACTCCATTGGGTCAAAGTTGTATGATGACTCCTTGTAGGAGTTATTGCCCTTTAATTGTCAAAATTGATGATTTTTGCCATTTTTGCCTCAAAATCTTGAAAATTATTAGAACTAGAGAAAAAGTTAGCATTGCTTAATTGTTCTGCTCTATGAGGGCTACAAAAATGACTTAAGAGTCAAGATTGTCTGATTAACCGTTTAAGAGTTATTCCCCTTGAACTGTTTTTTTTAATCGGTTTTAATTGATTTTTTAAAATCTTCTCCTCTGAAACAACTGAAAGTACTGCTTTGAAACTTTGTGCACATCATCTGTCAAATGTCCTCAACCAAGTTTGCACCTACCATGGCTGCAGATTAACCAACATGGCCACCATGGCTAAAAATAGGATGGGGGGGCGGTAAAATACAGTTTTTGGCTTATATTTAAATAAGTGTAACAGATACAGGAAAACCGAAGAGACATGCCTTCATCTGCATCAAAAGCTCTACGAAACACTCCATCGGGTTGACGTTGTATGATGACTCCTTATAGGAGTTATTGCCCTTTAATTGTCGAAATTGATTATTTTTGACATTTTTGCCTAAAAATCTTGAAAATTATTAGAACTAGAGAAAAAGTTAGCATTGTTTAATTGTTCTGCTCTATGAGGGCTACAAAAATTACTTAAGAGTCAAGATTGTCTGATTAACCGTTTAAGAGTTATTCCCCTTGAACTGTTTTTTTTAATCGGTTTTAATTGATTTTTTAAAATCTTCTCCTCTGAAACAACTGAAAGTACTGCTTTGAAACTTTGTACACATCATCTGTCAAATGTCCTCAACCAAGTTTGCACCTACCATGGCTGCAGATTAACCAACATGGCCACCATGGCTAAAAATAGGAGGGGGGGGGGCGGTTAAATACAGTTTTTGGCTTATATTTAAAAAAGTGTAACAGATACAGGAAAACCGAAGAGACATGCCTTCATCTGCATCAAAAGCTCTACGAAACACTCCATTGGGTTGAAGTTGTATGATGACTCCTTATAGGAGTTATTGCCCTTTAATTGTCGAAATTGATTATTTTTGACATTTTTGCCTCAAAATCTTGAAAATTATTAGAACTAGAGAAAAAGTTAGCATTGCTTAATTGTTCTGCTCTATGAGGGCTACAAAAATGACTTAAGGGTCAAGATTGTCTGATGAACCGTTTAGGAATTATTCTCCTTGAACATTTTTTTAATCAATTTTACTTGATTTTAAAAAATCTTCTCTTCTTAAACCAATGAAAGGACTGCTTTGAAACATTGCACACATCATCTTTAGGATGTCCTGTACCAAAATTGTGCAAATCATGACACCTGACTACCTACATAGCTACATTGGATTAAAATAGAAAAAATGAAAAAAGGGGGGGGGGGGGAGTTGAGAGAGTTTTCGATTGATAGTTAAAAAAGTATAACAGGTACAGCAAATTTGAAGTGAACCTCCCTTCTCCCTCTAAGCATCAAAAGCTCCTCCTTATAGGAGTTATTTCCCTTAAAAGGTCAAAATTAATGATTTTTGCAGAAGTGTTGGGCAATTCCTGATAGCAAAGAAAAGCTGGATAAAAAAGGGTTGTTTGGTTTCAGGTTCAGGTGAGCGATACAGGCTCCTGGTAGCCTCTAGTTTCAAAAAGTAGCTTGTATAAACTGTCAAAAATGTTAACGGTGTAAATTTCAATATGTTGAGAGAGTTAATTCCCTTTGCAGCAGGCCTCCTTGTTGTCCTCACTGAGTGGTAGTAACTCATTAGTCAAATCAATCCTCATTATAATTGATCCCCCCTTACTACCTACCCCAGGTTAACAGGTTTTCCCCAACTAACAAACATTTTAGTTTCTATTTTTTTTTAAACTACTGAGTACCTATACTAGTATTGCACATTGCCATGAAATAAAAAATCTTGCATATCATGCTTTGTGTGTGTGTGGGGGGGGGGGGGAGGGTTACACCAGGAAGCATCCCCTACACTTCATACAAAAACAAAAATGCTTTCTAGCACTTTTTTATTGGGGGCCAGAATTGGTAAAAATATCCTAAAATATCCGCTGACCCCAGTGTGGGAAACACAATTTTTGTACAGCATTCCATTCATTGAAAATACATCGAACACACTCTTTTAAGATCACATTTATCATTTGGAAAGCATGACTTTTCCAAATGATAAATGTATCTTAAAAGAGTGTGTACGATGCATTTTCAATACAAGTTGCAGATGAACTTAACTTGCCTAATTCTCAACTCGATTTTGGCGAGTTGGATAGTGGCCGTTTCCCACAATGACCCCCCAATGTCTCTGCTTTTTACAAAAATTAAGTTGGTAGGAAAGTGTCCCCTTAGTGGTTTAAAATAATTAACAACTAACGTAAAATCGGATAATTCAAGTGAAAACTAAATGTTTTAAGTAGAAAATGGACAATCCTTTTTATATTATTATGCCAGTCTACAAATGTCCGTCCGTCCCAGCTGTCCATTGTCCACAGGTCTCTACCACAACAGATTTTCTTTAAACTGCACATAGTTGTTAATTATTTCAGCTTTATGTTCTGCATACTTTTTGGTAGATATCAGAGTTTCATACAAGAACTAGAAAATGGTTATGTAATTTTGTTAAATGTGAGCTTCTTTTCATTATTACCTCACCTAAAGGGTCAGGCGAGCTATTGCTATCACTTGGCATCTGTCGTCGTCGTCCATCATTGTCATTAACAGCTGAAAGGACTTATTTGCAACTTTGTACACATCATCAGTCAAAAAAAAAATACAGGAAAACAGAAGAGACATTCCTTCTTCAGCTCAAAAGCTATACAGAAATCTTCATTGAGTGGAAGTTGTAAGATGATGTAAAACATAAAGAGAAATGATGGCATGTTTATAGAAGTTATTTCCCCTTAATCGTTAAAATTGAAAGTTTTTTTTTGCATTGTTTCCTAATAATGTTAAAAATTATTAGAACTAGAGAACAATTTAGCATCCCTTTATTGTTCAGCTCTAAGAGAGCTACAAAAATGACTCCAAGGTGAAGATTGTCTGATGAACTGTATAGTAGTTATTCCCCTGGACCTTTTTTTTAAATAAATTTAAATTCATTTAAGAAAAATCTCCTTTTAAACCAATGAAAGAACTGCTTTGAAAATTTGCACAAATCATCTTAAGAATGTCGTCTACCAAAATTGTGCATATCATGACAGCTGACCACCAACATGGCTATGGCTTAAAAAAGTACAGGTGTAGGGGTGAGGGGGAGTTAGGGTCAAGATAGTTACAGGTGTAGGGGTGAGGGGGAGTTAGGGTCAAGATAGTTACAGGTGTAGGGGTGAGGGGGAGTTAGGGTCAAGATAGTTACATGTGTAGGGGTGAGGGGGAGTTAGGGTCAAGATAGTTACAGGTGTAGGGGTGAGGGGGAGTTAGGGTCAAGATAGTTCTTTGACTTATACATGTTATAGTTCAAAAAGTATAACAGATACAGGAAATTTGAAATGTGCCATCTTCCTCAGCATCAAAAACTGTACAAGATGCTCAAATGAGGTGAAGATGTGTGACAATGCTTTAGGAGTTATTTCCCCTCATTTGTCAAAATCATTTTTCATCAATATTTAAAAAAACTGTAAGAGCTAGAGAAAGTCTTTCCATTCAAAATTATTATCTGCAAACATGATCACTGTGCATACATGTCGGGACAACTCTTGATAGGAGTTATTCCCTTTCAAACGTCAAAATTAATGCTTTTCGAGAAGTGTTGGACAATTCCTTATAGGCAAGAAAAGCTAGATAAAAAAGGAAGTATTGTCAGGTTCAGGTGGGCGATACAGGCTCCTGGGAGCCGCTAGTTTGGTAAAATTCTAATTTTTTGTTGGAGAGTTGTAATTTTGTTCTTGAATTTTTCGAGTTCAAACTTAAACTAAAAAAAGCTGTCGTCAAATTTCTTGAAATATTAAGGGCATTATTGAAATTGAATGATGTGATCATGCATCCTTGAAGTGTATAGTTCCTGGCTTGATCTTCAGATGGACGTATAATACATGGCACAGCTGTTTATTTGGTTTAGTTAATCGGGTCTGAAAACACCTAGCGATTTTAATAAAGGTTGTTACATATGTTAACACAACAGCTGGTTTTAGAACTGTAAGCTACATTTCTTTAATGAGAGATATTATATCTGTTACATTTAGGTCCTACTAACTAAATATAGATGAGACGTTAACCCTCAACCAATCAATCATTCTGTTACATTGTATGTGGGTTTTATGTAATATATGTCTTTGCTTTTTACACCTGATGTAACAGGCCTATTTTATGTTGATGAATTATTGACATTTATTACATGTACAATCTAATTAAATTAAAATTTTTGCTTGCTCCCCCTTTTTGCGATGTCGCTGCATGTACTAGGCAGCGACAATAGCACAAAGGGGGAGCAAGTGTAAGATTTAATTTTAATTTTAATTAGATTTTTACATATATTTTCAACTGCTGGATTTTGAACATAATATAGTATCTTTTAATTTTTTTTAAATGCAGTGTAATGTTAAAATTACAATTCATACAAAACAAATTACAAATCGTAGGAAAAGAATAATGACCAAATAATCAGCCTCCTCAAAGGGATTCTAGAAAGGGTTCAAGGTACTAAAGCCTTACAAGAGCCAGCATCACTCACATGGTTCAATGGTGGTTTTAACTGTTTTTGTTGTATTTGTGCACATTGCAAACAATGAGCTTATGTAACATTTTTAAGAGGATCTCCCCATGCATTATTTTTAGGAAAAATAAAAACACATTTCATTTAGCAATGTATTTTCAAAAAAAGGTTTTTAAAAATTGAGCTTATAAGAATTTGGATTGCTGATAGTGGTCGTTTTATAGTTCAATCAGCATCAAACTTATGTACAATTTTTTTGGCTTTGTAGTTTCAGAGATTTTTTAAATGAAGGCAATGGACAATAATTATTATACCCCATGCAACCAAGTAGGAGTTATTTGCCCTTTAAACTTCAAAGTATACGTATGAAACAACTCATATTTGTTTATACTAAAAATCTACTAATCATAATTTTATGGAACTTGATAGGTATTTGAGCTTGCTAGCAATTGTTCTTTAATTGCCTTATGGCACCATGTTTTCCCCTGAGTGAGACGATATAGATAATCAGAGGACCTTGTAGACATTATTTGTACTACTTAGAAGCAAACTAGGGGGCCTCGGTGGCCGAGTGGTCAAGGTAGTTCGTTTACTATTGATCACGTGGTCTGTCAACACTGAGATTGCGGGTTCGATTCTCACTGCAGGCAGGGTGTACTCGACTCCAATCTTAATTGACAAGGATTGCCAGTTTTCCTACCGCAGGTCGGGGGTTCTCTCCGGGTACTCCGGCTTCCTCCCCAATAAAAACTGGACGCCATGAAATAGCTGAAAAATTGCTGAAAGTGGCGTTAAAACACCATTCAAACAAAATAGAAGCAAACTATCTGACTTTTAAATTTTCACGAGACATTTCAAGATATATCAGATACTAGCTGCGGAACGGTGCTTTGTATATTAGGTTTTATTTAATGGTCAGTTTCCGCCAAATGAAAAAATAGCCAAAGAACCTAAAGAGCAGATCAGATACAAGAATTGCCCACAATCTAAAATGAAGGATAAAACTACTACAACAATGGATATTTTACTGGGCTAATTGTATTGGTGCCCAAAAACAGAAAATTAAACAAACAATCACCGGTAATTATACCCCACTTTGAAGAAGAGAGGGTATACTGTTTTACCCTTGTCGTTTGTCTGACCGTTCGTCCGCCAAAACTGTCCATCGCAGATTTCTAAGCAACTATATTTTGTAAATATTTCTTTATCCTATAGTGCCGTATGGTGTATAGCACTTTCATGCTCCTTGGTCTGACATTTACTTCCTGTTTACCAAATACGTAGATTTTTACATATAGTTGACATAAAGGCAGAATTTTTGGAAAAGCGGGGGTAACACTAGTGAGCATTAGCTCACAGTCCACACTTGTTATTTTTCCATACATATGGTAAATTAAACACTACCTATATATGCATTTTGAAATTATCATTATTTTCTGAGTCTCCCTGTATGTTTTCACAACATTATTATTTGTGACCTTAATGATGGACATGTTTTGTCTGTTTCCTCTTTAAGGTATTTAAACATGCTATCACATTTACATGAAATTAACACTAAAACTGGGGATAACATGAGAGAAAGTGGTTAAAACCAGTTTTGGCCACTTTAAAAGTACATGTATAGGTGTGTGATTGGTAGTGAAATTTTCATGTGAAAAACCTGAGATATTTTTTTAAAGCTATTTTCTACATGTATCATATGTCCTGTCCTCAGAATGAAAGGTCTTAAACAAGTCGCCATAACTTCATGATCGGGTAAACCAAACAACATAGCACTTTGTAAACTGTTTATTGTTTTGGTTATTTTTAAAAGTAATTGAAAAGTCTATTGGATATGTATTCTGACTTGGTGATGTTGATGATCTAAAGAATATAGAAAACTTTCAACAATGAAATAGTATGGGGACAAGGATACACACTATCTGTGTAACTGAAAAATAATCAAAGAGTAGACTAATACTTGTATTAGCTGCAAAAATGTAGCTTTGAACTTACAGTTTAGCTCTTTTTATATCCCCGCTCGACAGAGTCGGGGGGTATATAGTGGTCCTCATGTCCGTCCGTCCGTCCACATTTGGTTTCCGGATGATAATTCAAAAAGTTTACATCCGATTTAAATGAAACTTTGGAATATTGTTATATATCAGGTTGGTAAGAAGCCTTTCGATTTTGGGGGAAATCCATCAAATTTCAAGGTCACAGTCCACGAAAAACATTAGAAATTTTAACAAAAAAGTTGTTTCCGGACAATAACTCAAAACGTTTACATCCGATTTGAATGAAACTTTGGGATATTGTCTTATATCAGTTTGGTAAGAAGCCTTTTGATTTCGGGGGAAATCCATCAAATTTCAAGGTCGCAGTCCACGAAAAACGTTAGAAATTTTTACAAAAAAGTTGTTTCCGGATGATAACTCAAAAAGTTTGCTTGTGATTTGAATGAAACTTTGGGATATTGTTATATATCAGGTTGGTAAGAAGCCTATTGATTTTGGGGGAAGTCTGTCAAATTTCAAGGTCACAGTCTACGAAAAATGTTAGAAATTTTTACAAAAAGTTGTTTCCGGAAAATAACTTAAAAAATTTTTTTATCCGATTTTAATGAAACTGTAAAATATTCTTATATATTTTGTTGGTAAGAAGCCTATTGATTTTGGTGGAAATCCATCCAATTTCAAGGTCACAATCCACGAAAAACGTTAGAAATTTTCACAAAAGCGGGGGTATCAGCGATCGCTAGATCGACTTTGTCTAGTTTAATTTTTTTTTTGTGCTGGCAAAAAAAAAAGTGAGCTTCTGAGCTATGTCTTTGCAGCTGTCCTTGTATAAAGGGTATTCACTGGTCAGTTTAAATAATAGAGTTTGTACATGGATTAGGTACGGAAAGAAAAACTGAAAATGAACACGAACACAAGTTCTGTCTGGTGTCTCTGAAAATTCAAGCTGCAAAGAAGTATCGAGGATTTCAGAGTTTGTCTGTTGGTTTTTACAATGTTTGTAAATACACATGTATTTTTTTTTTTTTTTTTTTGTTGGTTGGTTGGGGGTGTCAACTAGGCAAAAAAAAAATTGAATACCGGTACCCTGGTACTTGGAAATGAATAAAATAAAGAATTGAAAAATGTTATCAAAACATTAGAATTATTGTTGCGAGCACCCCAATGTAATTTGTTAGTTGATACTTCTTGATAATGCAGATAGTGTTTATGGTCAAACAGCTGGAGTATTACTTATCTGAGGCATAACTAGTTTTTCTTTATCTTTTCAGGTGAGACAGAAAATTTCCAGAATCCATTTGAAGGCAGCGACTACAGTGCTGGGGCTATAGCAATCTCTTTCTACTCTGGTTTCTGGGCATACAGCGGATGGTAAGACACGGTCAAGCTAACAAATTCATATGCTTCTTGATTTATTTAATAGTTTTGCACGGATATAACTTAGTTAAAAAACCTTGCAATGAAAACTATTAGAATTCCTAGGCCAGCAGTCCCTATCTGAAGAAAACCACCCATCTGGGGCATTATTTATGGGGTGTTTTCTGTCTATATAGAGGGATATATTACTAAATATTAGAATAAATGTAGAAGTTATGTCTATGCCTTTCAAGGGGTGGTCTCTAGTT
The DNA here is from genome assembly GCA_944474755.1 of Limnoperna fortunei. Lineage (NCBI taxonomy): Eukaryota > Metazoa > Mollusca > Bivalvia > Mytilida > Modiolidae > Limnoperna > Limnoperna fortunei. The sequence goes on from OX104115.1 coordinate 32,120,521, forward strand.
AGAGGGACCCTGAAGGAGGGGTACTATCACACCACTCCGCCATGCCTGGTATGATTTTTAAGAAAGATATGTTCCATCAGTTAATGACGTAATAACTGGAATCATTTGATCCACCTGAAAATTTTGTTTTGTTATTTCTCCTGGTATGTAAGGTTTATGTTTCAATCACAAATTAATTGGGTCTAACTTAAAAAAAAGAAGTAATGACTTTTTAGTGTAAAATAATGTTAGCAAAACTTTGAAGTTTTGAAAACTAAGTTACAACACATGACATCTATCAAACAAATCAAGCACCTAAATTGAGTATAAAATGATGTATTTACTGCTTTCTGGGCAAAAAGTTTTAAGCATTATATTTACTTTTAATTTTGAAATGAACTTATACGTAATACACATCACATTGATTCATAAGTTACAAATGTAATTTATGACATAATTAAGATAAGTCAGAAGACAGTGCATTTTCCCCACATTTCATCATTTCCACCAGTGGGATGTTCATCAGTTTTGGCATCACCATGGTATTCATAAACATGTTTGCCTATTTCTACCATGGGCTATTTGTGATAATTGCTAAAAAAAAATGCATCTTTTTTACCCTCACATGCTAGAGCACTTCCAGTATTTTTCCATTGTCGTTTGTTGTAATTAAACGTGATTATGCCTTGGGGGATATTTGACATTTTTGGCAAATACTAAGTATCCCTTCTAGGTTTAATTTATCTGTTAAATTCTGCAATGTTCCATCAAACCATCATGTTCCAATTTATTAAGTTAGGAATTGGGGGGGGGGAAGGACTGAAAATTAATTGACAAACAAATCAGTGAAATGATAAAGTGGGTTGGGGGGGACTGAAAATTAATTGACATACAAATCAGTTAAATGATAAAGTGGGTTGATGGAAAGGGGAGGACTGAAAATTAATTCGACATTGAACAGTCAGGGGCATAATCAAATAGCGTTATAAAAAAGAAAAACGCTTTTCCGTTATCATTGCTTTCTGTGAAGCATCGTAATTTTCGATAGATTTTTCGAATTTCCCTGGCTATTTGGGGATCTCGTTTGCCGCGAGACTTTTCGCCGTGTTTAAATGCGCATGCCCTTTTGTCTATACGTGGAATGAAAACAATAAAATCGGGAAAGTTTGTCAATTTCGGGCGAATTTGAATGCAAAATGCTACATTTTACGAGTTCATTTCAGAGGTGAAGGAAATTTTTGTGAGCGTTGAATATTTTTTTGCATCGAATCGAACATTAACACTGTCTTTTAGGATTAAATTCAGACGGGCGCATCAATGTTTTGATGGTACGCAAGGGCTTCAAAGTTTCCTGGGGGTAAAAAAAAAGTAACGGGAACACGTTTATGTTTTATTTTTTTCATTTTTCTGGGAGATAACTCTGTTGTACTTAGTAGTATTTGTAACTTTGCCATGTTTGCGCTGTAAAATCGTGAAAATAAATGAGTGTCGATGAAAAATAAAAAATCAACATCACCAATTAAGATTAAATTAAATGTCTATGACTATGATCAATTTTGTGAAGCCAAATACGTTTAACTATTAAATAACAAGAACTCTGTTCTTTGATTAGTATTATACATGTACATGTAGCATGCATGCACTGTATGAATGCCTTGGTCATGGTGTATTACATTCTGATTCATGACATTTGTACATGTAACATTTGCATGATGTACAATTTACATTTAATTAAATTTATATTTTACATTATGACAGTTTGTACATGTTAGCCAACATAAACATGATACATGTAAGTTAACATTAAGTTCAGGTGTATGTAGATTTAAAATCTGTATGATACTGAATTACTCTGGTATGCATTAACATGGATAAGGAGAGAAGGTAGACATTTGACAATTTTTGTAGTTTCCCAGGCCAAGTGTAACATGGCATGACCTTATCTGCTTATTCAATACTTATTATACATGAATAAAAAGTAACTGGTTCTGGTTACTTTGTACAGAAAATAAGTTAAACATGTTATATTTTACAATCCGATGTTTTGTACACATAACTCATTTTGTATGGGGTATAAAATATAAGTTTTTTATGGCTACCGGGCTTAACACAATGCCCTGAGTCTACTGGTGAAAACATTTTGGAAGCCCAGTAGCCTGTTTTTGTTGTTTTGAGAAAAAATAACTTGAAAAGGTTATATCATTGTTTATATTGAAATTGAAATGGGGGGGATGCTTAGTGATATTAATATTGTAAAATCTATGCATTAAGGAGTGAATGACATTTATAGCGTCAATAGACATTAAATTTTTTGTAGTTTTCAGGCGAAGTGTAACATGGTCTTTTTCACTGGCATGACCTTATTCAATGCTTATTATACATGAATGAAAAGTAACTGGTTCTGGTTACTTTTTACAGAAAATAACTTAAACATGTTATATTTTACAATCCGATGTTTTGTACACATAACTCATTTTGCATGGGGTATAAAATATTAGTTTTTTATGGCTACCGGACTTAACACAGTGCCCTGAGTCTACTGGTGAAAACCAAACTGTTTATACATTTTGGAAGCCCAGTAGCCTGTTTTTGTTGTTTTGAGAAAAAATAACTTTAACAGGTTATATTGAAACTGAATTAAGGGAGGGGGGACACGCTTAGTTATATTTATATTTTGCAATTCACAAGTCAACATATCACATCCTGTACATTGTACATTATAAAATTTGGCATTCTAAATTTGTGTAGTTTCCATAACCTAGGAACATGTTCTCTTATTCTTATGACCTCATTTCTATTATCATGTTTGTATAACATGACAAGTAACTTGTTTAAGTTACTATTGTGAAAAAGTAACTTAAAGAGGTTATATTTTACAATTCAGTGTTTTGTACATGACAGCCAACAATAACCTTTGACATTCAGTTCAAGCACACATACATGTAAAATCTTTGCATAAGGGAGAGAAATCAGAATGACATTTAGACATTAACATTTTTGTAGTTTCCAGGCCAAGTGTAACATGGTCTTTTTCACTGGCATGACCTTATTCAAGACTTATTATACACGAATGAAAAGTAACTGGTTCTGGTTACTTTTTACAAAAAATAACTTAAACAGGTTATATTTTACAATCCAATGTTTGTACACATAACTAATTTTGCATGGGGTATACAAAATAAGTTTTTTTATGGCTACCAGGCTAAACACAATGCCCTGAGTCTACTGGTGAAAACCAAACTGTTTATACAACATTTTGGAAGCCCAGTAGCCTGTTTTTGTTGTTTTGAGAAAAAAATAACTTAACAGGTTATATTGAAATTGAATTGGGGGGGGGGGACGCTTAGTGATATTTATATTTTGCAATTTACAAGTCGACATATCACATCCTGTAGTGACTGTACATTGTACATTTTAAAATTTGGTATCTTTGACATTCTAAATTTGTGTAGTTTCCATAACCTAGGAACATGTTCTCTTATTCTTATGACCTCATTTTTATTATCATGTTTGTATAACATGAAAAGTAACTTATTTAAGTTACTATTGTGAAAATCTAACTTAAACAGTTATATTTTACAATACAATGTTTTGTACATGATGGCCAACAATAACCATAGACATTCAGTTCAAACACACATACATGTAAAATCTTTGCATAAGGGAGAGAAATCAGAATGACATTTAGACATTAACATTTTTGTAGTTTCCAGGCCAAGTGTAACATGGTCTTTTTCACTGGCATGACCTTATTCAATATTTATTATACACGAATAAAAAGTAACTGGTTCTGGTTACTTTTTACAAAAAATAATTTAAACATGTTATATTTTACAATCTGATGTTTTGTACACATAACTCATTTTGCATGGGGTATACAAAATAAGTTTTTTATGGCTACCAGGCTAAACACAATGCCACGAGTCTACTGGTGAAAACCAAACTGTTTATACAACATTTCGAAAGCCCAGTATCCTGTTTTTGTTGTTTTGAGAAAAAATAACTTAAACAGGTTATATTGAAATTGAATTTTTGGGGGGGGACACGCTTAGTGATATTTATCATGTTTATATTTGAAATTTACAAGTCGACATATCACATCCTGTACATTGTACATTATAAAATTTGGTATCTTTGACATTCTAAATTTGTGTAGTTTCCATAACCTAGGAACATGTTCTCTTATTCTTATGACCTCATTTCTATTATCATGTTTGTATAACATGAAAAGTAACTTGTTTAATAAGATAAACATCTCTCTTGACTGCAACACCTCATGTGCAACCCTATAAGATTTCATGAAACTTTTAAACAAAATTCAAAGAATATGTTGTTGTGAACAATTATGTTGAAATAAAATTATATACAAACATTTTGTGATTTTATTATCAAATTTCTTGAAGTATGATGGTGCCTACATAAAATTTTTTTTCAAAGCTTTTTCTATTACATAATTATCATCATGTAGTTATTAGTATTTTAAGTCAGAGGATCCTGTAAAAATTTATTTGCATGTTTAATAAATGGTCTTTTAATGTATGGCATTTTTAGGTAATCTTCAACACATGCAATTGTCTGATTGAATATAACATTAAAAATTAATGTTGTTTAATTAAATGCATCTTTACTTTATACATGTATTGCAAATCCCATAGGGAGGTAAAACTGTTTAGATTTTACACATAACCCAATGATAATTTTGATTTACTTCCCCTTTCTTTGAAGAAAAAAAAAGTAACTTAAAAAGGTTATGTTTTTCTTGAACCTTCAAAGGGAGGCAACACAAATTGTCACTAAAAAGTAACTCATTTTGGTTATAAAAATTATAACCATTTTTGATTATGCCCCTGACTGTTGAAGTGAAAGTATGTAGAATCATTTAAAAGATCAAATTTGACTGCCAACAAAAATATACATTTAAGCCTATTGAATTTAAGTTCTCATCTGAAATCTTTTAAATAAATATTTGTGGTTAGAATTAGACTGATGGTTTCCAGAAATATTAAACAGGTGTGATAACAACTACATTAAGTATGTAAAGAGGAGATAAACCAAATAGAAACTTCTCAAAGTTCAAGACAATTGCAAATTTACATGTTGCTCAATCACCAAAATTTGAAGAAAACTTACCAGTAACAGAACAAATGCTGGGTCATACTAAGAAGAAGAGGTTTGAGGGGGGGGGGGGGGTATACTGGTTTACCCCTGTCAGTCTGGCCTTCCGTCCACAACATAACTTTCGTAACAGTTTTCTCAGCAACTACGTATCACAACCACTTGAAATTTGATGTGACCTTATCATGTGGTCCTATATTGCGAGTAACGTTTTCAGGTCTGTCGCATCTACTTCCTGTTTACTGACTTAGTCATTTAACAGGGGTATACTGAGTGAGCAGTAGCTCACAGGTTCCTTGTTTTAATATGTTTCAATACAGTTTTGCTATATTTTGCAGTTTATTATACTAGCAAACTAGTTTGGGGGGGTATATAGGAATCACCCTGTCTGTCTGTCTGTCTGTCTGTCCGTCTGTCCACATCCCTTGTAAGCGCTTCTCCTCCTTTTACATGAAAGAAGTACATCAAATGTAGATGTGCATGAAGAATTTTCGTCGCTGTCAGATATTATTCAGGGGAGATAATTGGACTTAGACTTTTAAAATATAGTATTCAGTGCGGGACCTCGTAAGCGCAACTCCTCCTAAACCGTTTGACAGATTTTGATGAAACTTTACATGAAGGGAATACATCATATGTAGATGTGCATGAAGAATTTTCGTCGCTGTCGGATATTATTCAGGGGAGATAATTGGGTTGAAGCGAAGCGGGGGTATCCGTTTGTGAGCATGCTCACAGTCCAAACTTGTTTAGCCCTCTTTTGATCAGAGATATAGATCAGCTGATTACAAAAGATAGTCAGTAGATTACTGTTAATTGATTGTTCATGTAATAGATAATCGTTTGATAAATTTGACTGATTGCACATCACTAGAACAATCATACAGTCCTGATGTTGAGGTCAGAGATCACAAGTTGTCCCATAGTACTTAGTTGACAACAACACTAATAAATATAACATATGGTGTGTTGTATTAAAATTGATTGGCCAATCACTAGATTAGCAGAATATTCTGTTGTTGGTACAAACCATACGTCATGTTAATATTTTTAACAAAAAGTAACGCTACATGTATGTTTCTATTTTTACATATATTGACACTTCACTACTAAAGCCAAAATAAATTAATAGTGTGTTTCCTATTTCACTCTTGAAAAAAGTAGGTTGGGTAGGTAGGGAAAAAATTTATTTTATTAATTTTATTTGTTTTCAATACTTCATGCATGTACTGCTTTTCATCAAATCGTGCGCGGAAGATGTATAATGATTAACTTTAAAAACACTCATCATGTCTGAGTGATCGAGAAACGATGTCATGAAACTCTTAGGTTCCTGTACGTGGTCGCATTTTGCAATTCGAATTGCAATAACACTAAATGGCAGTCAGCACGCCATGCTTTAAAATCTGTTTTAAAGACGCTTGAATCACTTTCATTTTCTGTTAGTTACAAACATTTTTAAGACGCAGTTAAAAAAAATTTAAATCGTACACGGAAATGACCTGAAAAAAATCGGGATTTTTTTAAAGTTGATAAAATGTTTTAGGGTCGACGTCCAAACTGGAGGTAGGGTCGGGAAACCAGAAACACACAATTAATTTATTTTGGCCTAAATATAGATCTGGATTTTCTTTCTGGTTTGATTACATTCGATATAAACAATAGGTTGGGTGTACAGTTGAAAAATTAACGACTTTTATATGGACCTCCTAAAAGTCCATTATTGTCTCGCCCGCGACAAAAGTCGCTGGAGGCGAGACATATGTATGGGAATCCGGCGGCGGCGGCGGCATAAACACTTGACATCTTGCTTCATATATTTGTAAGCCCAAGCCCTAGGTCCATCAAATTTGGTACAGAGGTAGCTTATGATGAGTACTTGCCAGTCAGTCACCTGTCACCTGACCTTGACCTCAATTTCACGGTCCAGCGACTACGTTAAAGTTTTTGGGTTACGGCAGTTCCTCTGTAACTACGCATAGTAGGATGACAATATTTGGTGTATAGGTTGCTGATGACTAGTACATGACTGTCTGGTAGGTGTCACCTGACCTTGACCTCAATTTCACGGTCCAGCGACTACGTTAAAGGTTTTGGGTTACGACAGTTCCTCTGTCACCACGCATGGTAGGATGACAATATTTGGTATATAGGTTGCTGATGACTAGTACATGACTGTCTGGTAGGTGTCACCTGACCTTGACCTCAATTTCACGGTCCAGTGACTACGTTAAATTTTTTGGGTTACGACAGTTCCTCTGTTACCACGCATGGTTGGATGACAATATTTGGTATAAAGGTTGCTGATGACTAGTACATGATTGTCTGGTAGGTGTCACCTGACCTTGACCTAAATTTCACGGTCCAGTGACTACGTTAAAGTTTTTGGGTTACGACAGTTCCTCTGTAACTACGCATGGTAGGATGACAATATTTGGTATATAAGTTGCTGATGACTAGTACATGACTTTCTAGTAGGTGTCACCTGACCTTGACCTCAATTTCACGGTCCAGCGACTACGTTAAAGTTTTTGTGTTACTGCAGTTTCTCTGTAACTATGCATGATAGGATGACAATATTTGGTATACAGGCCGCTGCTGATTTTTAATGCTATTTACGTAATGCTTATGACGAAATTTATTTTCGCTACTGATGTGGAATGCAAGCGAGACATTTTTCTGTGTCCACACTTGTTGATACATATAAACAAACCAATATAGATATTATATTTTTTATTAATGTACATGTACTATTAGACTAGTGTTAGTGTGTTTTTTGTACATTTTTAGGAGCTACTTGAACTTTCTGGTGGGAGAATTAGTGGACCCACACAAGTAAGTACCGTGTAATAATGACTATTTTGTTGAACGGAAAATCTTATCAGACTGGGCGAGTATTGTACATAAAAGTTCAAAGCGCTTAATAGAGAGGTTGAGATCAAAAACTTGTACTGGTACGCGTAGCTACATGTACATGTACACAGGTTTATTTGTTGTTATTTGTGTTTAGATTTCTTTGCACGTGTAATTGTACATGTGTTTCCGTTCTCATTAGTATATAAGGCGCCAAAATTAAAGTCAAAATTTACTTAAATAGATTGGTCAGTCATTTCTATGAAGCATATATTATGACTTTAACATTAGCCCCAAAATCTAAAAAAATGGTAGCCTTTTTCAGAGGGTTAGAAAAATACATTTCGTCTGGTTTTACAAAGACCAAACAAATAAAAGTTTAAATAAAAATGATGCAGCATATCCTAAACGTAATCAATATAGCACTCAACATTCATAATAATGCTGCTTTGTGTAAAGAAAACTACACGCACTAGACCTTCTTGTAAACAGCTTTCTAGAAGTTTGTGACAAACTTGTACGTCTGACATAATCATGTGATGTCCTAATGACGTAGAAGGAAAAATTTCATGTTTCACGTATCAGTACCGGTACAAGTTTCGAATCTCAACATGTCAAATGTTAAATTTACTTAATCACTTGTAAGAACTCTGTTTTTACCCCAGCGCCACGACTGTAAACCCCAGATGTATTATGGTTTAAATGACGAATACCGATACTTACAGTCAACTTCTCAGGGATGGACCACAGAATATTCGAGAGACACGAGGCAATTTACTTGTACACTGCACTAGAATCGAGTTTCAAATACTCACTTTCCTCACTACGTCTGCAAAATAAATTTAAATTTAACAAAACAATTTAGAATTATGATAACAACATGAGAAATTGAATAATTCTACAGATCGTTATAAAACAGATGATTATATATATCCCTTACATTTTAACTCAATTTATCCCTCCATCCCACTTCTGACACCACTTTGTCACGGATGGTTAGTGGCTTAAGAAGGGAAAATCATTAGGATATATATACATAATTTAATACAACAGAATATATACACAATAATATTATTTACAACAACAATTTACAAATTTACAGACAGTGCATCATCAACACGCCATACAAGTCTACTCTTTACATTCACCACTTTGTCACTGTTACACTGATTTCCTATTGGATACATTCCCATTCCTTGGTTTACTTATACTGGTTACTACACTGATTACTATACTGATTACTGGTTACTATACTGATTACTGGTTACTAGTTACTCGATGTTATTTGTTTACTGGTTACTCGATGGTATTTGTTTGCGAATGAGCAATTACTTAATATGACTTGAAACTACAATATACAAAATATTTATCTGAATATATATATATATATATACTACATATTTACAGCATTACTGGCTTGCCCTGTCGCTATTACAATTTGTACAAATATTTTGTACTACACGAACTGAACTGTTGACTTGTTTACAACATATTATACTATCATTTGAAGAACAATATACTAATTCATGACACAATCGGCTTATCGTACTACTACATTGTGATATATGTGTATACCGCGTTTAAATATCCGACTCGAACAAAAGTTGTGAAAAGTGTTCACGAACTAACGTAATACATGAAATTCATGAAATTATAAAAAACGCTTTACATTAATACAATAATTGTGCACTTAATTATACTTATACGAATGAATGTTATTTACGGTTTCACCTTCCGTAACAATTCTATACAGCCTAAAGCATTTGTGATAAGGTTTACCCATTACCTATGCTTCTGTGAATTATCAATTTACGTACAAACAAAACAAATTTTAAACCAAAATATAGTTACACATAGTGAGAAAAATCGAATGCTTTAAACATTTAAAAATATTAAATTGCATCTTACCTCGACTTCCAGTGAACATTCCTCTGCTCATTAACTGTCGTATCGTTAGGTCGTCCCTTTTATATTGACCAGGTGAGCGAAAACTCATTAAACCGGTTTCCCCTCACCATCATACATGTGAACTAAGGACAACCTGTACACTGGAGTCTACCTGATCCGTACCAGCGATCTGAGGCACTGACGACCCACCCATCACGTTCAAAAGAATGACTAGCATAATTTTCTTTAACAATTAAATTATAAAAGTCACCTCGTGATAGTATGGGTATATCACATCAATGCATATTATATACAATCAATCACAGTACCCAACATACATGTACTACATGTAGTTATGCATGGGTTATTTAAGAAACAAAGTGTTGGCTTATTTCAGACAATAGCAAAGTTCTCAGTTTATTAAATTAATCAACTATTCATATTAGCAGTGAAAAAAAGAGGTTCGTAACTTGATAATGTTGATAATGGACAACAATACTGTATACCAAATAAGAATGAGTTATGTTTTATATCACCATTGAACATATGTTTTGGGTATAAAGGGCTTAAGTGAAAAAGTAATGATTGGTATAGTTCAAAGCACGACATTACTATTTACACACCTCAGTCCAGTCCTAAAGTCCTTAAAATTGTGGAAATTTTTATCAGTCTTTAGTATTTGTTCTTCCAAACCATTCAAATTTGTGATAATTTTATTGTAGAAATCTGCCCAGAGCGATTCTGATCTCCATGACAGTTGTCATAGTAACATACCTGGTTGCTAATGTAGCCTACGTTGCTGTGTTGTCACCAGCACAGATGTTGTCTTCTCCTGCCGTAGCTGTGGTTTGTATTATTACAAAATGAATGGTAACAGAGTAAGAATTTTCTAATCTCATGATCAGAGAGTAACCTTTATTCTCCTTTTACAATCCTTTTAAAAAATGTGTGTTTACTGTTCCCAAACCCACAATTTAAAAAGTAGGTTGGTAGTGAGTTATGTTTGGTAGGAAGATAAGTAGGTTGAAATCAGTAGGGCATTTGTTTTTCCAAAATTTAAAACAAGAGACACTTTTGCAGTGGAAACATGCAGAATATAAAAACAATTGTACTTTCTTGAGGTTTTTTGCCTGACAGTTGAGCTGCTTAATGCACTTGGTTGAGCTTATACTCCTTTTGTAAATCCAAAAATGTGCAAATTTAATTTGACAATTAGTTTCCACAGTTAATCTGTGTTTTAAAATACGGCATTTTTTTCACTTTGATAGCGCCATTTTCTATAGTCAATTTTGACCTACATTAGAGCGGAACTCTTAATCTAAGAGTAGGAAACTATTGTCTATTCGAAACCTTTCAGACAATGTTGTTTGTGGTTGAGGCGGGAAAAGTCTTGAGGTTTGTCTGAATACCATTGAACATAACGAATTACGAAAGCAGACCATTTTTTGGAAACAATGCAAGGTCCCTATAGAAACAAAAATGGCTGACTTACTATGTTAATTCCTGTAGCAAAAGTCAAGGACGATTAATTTGTGATATGTAAACAACAGAGTCATAGTTTAAAATATGCATGTGTTATTGTGGAAAATTTTTTTCTATTGGATTTTCATAATGCAAAGGTACAATATGGAAGGATTTAAAAAAGCAAGCAAAAAACTGAGCACACAGGCGGTGTAAATTTTAGTATAAGAACGTGTGAAACAATTTTTTGGTTGGGTCAAGGATTATTGCATGAAAATTGGGAAATATTGTCCCGAACAGGGTTAGTCAGCAAACAATATTTTGTGTATATATTTCCTCAGGAGAGGATTTAGGTAAACTTTGGAATAGTCCTCAAACAAAGTGTTGGTTGGTTTATAACAAAACTGTCTTTTTGACGCATAATTCATTCGGTAATGTCATTCATCGAAGGTTTTTTATGGGAATGACCAATCAGATTATTGCTTCAAGAGTTGATCGTAGTTTGGTTGTAAACACATTACAAAATTATATAAGCTTAATACCCTAGCCATAATTTATGGAAATAATCTGAAGTCGGACGTAGATTTCTGTTCGTGTGTGCTGTGAAAAACTCTGAGATTGTTGTCAAGAAATTAATAGATTGTATAATAAGTTTTGGAGTCATAAAAATTGTTCTTATTTTAGACTTTTGGAGAACACACCATGGGAGTTATGGCATGGGTAATGCCCGTATTGATCGCCATTTCTGTCTGCGGTACCATGAACGGTTGTGCCTTGGGATTTTCCAGGTAAGATTTAGTCCAGACATGTATCCTGTTGACATTTTTTAACAGATACATTTTTAGTAAAATTCTTGTAAAGTGTTTTTAATTGCTTTACAATTTGAGCATAAGAAATGACATGCTCTGTGATAAGAAATGACATGCTCTGTGATAAGAAATGACATGCTCTGTGATAAGAAATGACATGCTCTGTGATAAGAAATGACATGCTCTGTGTTCATTTTTGTAGGTTGTTCTATGTTGCTGCACAGAATGGTCAGATGCCAGCTTTTATGGGAATGATCCAGCAGAAACGACTGACACCATCACCTTCTCTTCTAGTCATTGTAAGAAGATTTTTTTTGGTGTAATCTCAGTTCCTTCCCTTTCCTACAATCTATGTTGTATAAAGCTGTGATTTTTTTTAAAGCTCCCAGAGGGACATCTCATAAATACCACTCAAAATTCTGCATAGTCAATACATATATCATATTAACATTACAAGGTCAATATTATGTATACATGTACATCATGGAGACATGATGTAGATAATCATTAGACCAAAGTTCTGAATTTTTAAAATAGTTTGTTGTTTATATTGCAGATAGATTCATTTTGAATGTTATGTTACTTGTTTAGGGGAGGGGTATACTGTTATCAATCTTTGTGTGTTTGTCTGTCCGTAACCATTTTCATTACATTTTTTCTCATCAATGATGAATTATACAATACTGAAATTTTTATGCTCCCACCACAACATGTTTTACTCATGTCTGTCCGTCCGTACGTACCTCCTTACGAATTTCCGTCAAGCTTTTCTCAGAAACCGTACATGAGAACAAATTGAAATTTGGCAGGGTGGTTCAGTATCACAAGTTGTATGTCCTAAGCGACTTTCAGACCTGTCTGACAACTACTTCCTGTTTGGGACTTCATTTAGCGGGGGCATCTGTGTCCCATTGACACATTCTTTGATTTTTTAATTTCTTTGTTCCCGTCCTGAATATAGAGTGTGTATCATCAGGGAGCATTAGCTTACAGTAATGCTAGTCAATTTCTTTTGTCTGAATTTAGTTCCTTTATATTACCAGCATATATTCTGTTTTCTTTTGATGGTTATGATAGGTTTCAACTGATTGACTTTTATGTTGTATTTCAGCTGATACTTACATTGGTATACACATCAACAGGAGATATATTTTTCCTGATAGAGATGGAAGGCTTTGGCTTTGCCTCAGTACTGACCATGGTCTTTGCTGGACAGTGTTATCTCCGATATAAAGAACCAGATTTACCAAGGCCAATTAGGGTACTGACAACTTTTTAATCTGTTTTTGTTTTCATCTAGTCCATGTGTTTAAAAAAACTTGATTATTTCAAAAGTTTGGTTAAATATATAAAGTAGGCTTATTCTAACAAGAAATCAAGTAAGAATCTGACTTGAATTGGAAAAATCCACAAAACCAAAACTTCAGATATAATGTTCTGTTATAGGGAAACATTTTACATGTGATCCATATGTTCATCCCTTAGTCCTGTTCTAGTAAGCACAACTTCTCTGAAATTGTAAAACCCAATTTCATGAACAATGTGACTGTTTGGGGTATCTTAGCATGCTAATATGGGTCCTTTTATTTTCATAAAATATCTGATGTAGCATTCCATGAATTCAGTACACAAATATTACACTTTGTGATAAATATTCTTTGTGATTTTTACATGCTCTTCTACGATGGACATATTATGGTATACAAATGTCCATCTATCAATTATATTTTGCACCCTATCTTTATAATTCCTCAACAGAATTGCTCCTACTGCACACAGTTGTTAATTATGCTAGCCTCGTGGTCTGTATACACTGTACTTTAAGGTAAATTTGGGGATTTTTCTTTATGAGGTTTCTGGACATTGTTCTTGAACGAAGTTTTTTGTTTTAAGACTCTAAATTAAAACAATATTTCCTGTTTTTGTGAATTTTTTTTTTTGGGACAAGGATCCGAGAAGGTTACAACATAGATTGCTTACAAAGTACAGCTAATTGATATTTGTTATTTATTTTTCAGTTACCCTTTGTTTTGCCCCTGTTTCTGTGTATTGTCAGCTTCCTGATTGTTGCTTTGACCTTTTACCAGAAAGCCAAGGAAAGCCTAATGGCTTTGGGCTTTGTAGCTTTTGGACTGGTTACCTACATAATATGTGTGGTCTGGAAAGACAAACCTAAATTTATACAGCAGAAAATGTGTAAGTTGGTATTAAAATAATGAAAGATTGCATGTAAAATCAGATGGGCATCGGTGGCAGAGTGTGTAAGGTAGTTAGTCTACCATTAATTGTGTGCCCTTCAACAGTGAGGTTGCGGGCTGGAGTCTCACTGAGAGCAAGGTGTACTGGATTCCAATTCTAATTGACAAGGATGGCCAGTTTTCCTACTGTACGTCGAGGGTTTTCTTCACGTACTCAGGCATCCTCCCCAAAAAACTGGACCACATGATATAGATGAAAAATTTCTGAAAGTGGCATTAAATACCATTTAAACAAACAAACCATGTAAAATCTTGGTTATCCACTGCTGGTTCCAGTATGGGAGAGTGTCATAATAAAATTGCCATTGGTTACTGACAATGAAAATTAAATTGATTCGGTTGGTAAAAGTTGCATGCAAATTGAATAGTTTCATGGAAGCAAACAAACCAGTTTAATCTGGGGGAGAAAGTGTTGAACAAAAGAGGTAACAAATTTGAAAGATATTGTTGTGTCTCATTTAAATCAGCTGATGTCAAAGTTCGTAGGTAACTAGGCAAATTTTAATAGGACACATTTTTGTAAAAAAAAAATAAGTTCTTTGTGTTATGTAGGTATGCTATCACTATATATATCTAATCAAACAATCTAATGTTGTTAAATGCAAATGAGGCATCCATAGAACAGCATAGAATACGTCGTTTTCAAGATATAATCGCTCTCGTTAAAGGAGGTGTAAATCGTAATGCTGATCACGTGACATCTTAAAAAATTTAGGGCACTTTTAGTTTAAAACGTCAACATTTGTTAAGAAATGGGACGGCGTAAGAAAGACGATGCAAAACGAAACCTTTGCTGTGTTGTGCCAGGGTGCAAAGCCAACGGTAAAAATAAATTTATGGAAAGGTAGTCAAGTTTTATTTCGTTTTATGCCGTTTTCACATAGAGGAAAGTGCCCTAAATAAAATCACGTGATAAGATACATCTAACTACCTATCTTGAAAACGGCATATTTGGTTCTCCTCAACATACAACCAAGCATTTTTTTCTTACATGTACCTGGTGCTAACTTATATATCTCATGGTCCCTGTTTTGTGTTGTAGATGTACTCAATACTTTTGTACAGAAGATATTACTAGTGTTACCAATTGACAACCCAGAGGAAATAGAATGGGAGTAATCATTGCTGGAGACAACCCAGAGGAAATAATATGGGAGTCATCATTGCTGAGGATTGTAATTTGGTGCTTGTTTGTCAGTCAATTGATTCCAGCCAAATGAATTTTGAGTGTTATAAATGAGCTTTTTAATGTGTACATCATGCTGCAATTAATTTAACTGAATCTCGACATTTTGAAATTTATTTTTAATAAAATTGTCAGAAATTTTGAATGTTTTCCTGTAATTTTTACTGTTAGCCTTTTAATAGCATTGCTTGTGCCAAAATGTTGTTTAAATTGCAGTTGTTTTTGATTAGAAAATTATTGTATTTTAGCAAACCAGTTCCTAGATGAGTTTTTCCTGTCCAATTCAGTGTCAGATCCAGGATTACTCATTAGGGGGGCCGCTCTGCAGCGGATATGGTTGGGGCGAGACACATTTTTTGGAAAAATTTGGTGTGTCTACTATATATGCTGCTTGGTAAAGAGGCCTGGGTTTCCCCCTCTGGATTAGCTACTGCAATTTTCTATGAGCAGGGTTTTATTTACCGATCTCTTACATTTTTATGTTTTCATTTTAAGTTTGACACAATATGATGCAGTATATTTTCTTAAAAAAATCCTTTAAAAAGTTTTGTTTTACATGTATATATAATTTTTAGCATAATAACTAGTTATACCATTATAAGGAGAGTAGTATTTCTAATATTTGTAAAATGTAAAAAAATCTCGTGAATTTTATTGCAGTTATATATTTTTGAGTGTTAAATTGTAACATCCAGAAATCTTTCCATTTTAATTTAAGACTTCAGATCTCTGTGGTGAAGTGGTATAAACTCTGTCACCATTAATGTTGAGTCGGAATTAGGATGAGGTGTGCCAGACTCCCAAATTCAGTTTATCCAGTCTTCTTGTGCATGAGTTGGGAATTTTCACTAAATATTCTGACCTCTTTCCAGATAAAAGCTAGTTGCAGAATATAGTTAAATAATTGCTGAAAACTTTATGCAAACATACATACAAGAAATTTAAGACACATTTCTATATTTAGCATGTACCTACTATACATATATTGAAACCCATGTTTGTACGGTTGTATTTACATCATATGTAACATGCAGTTTCTGTCATGCATATTTTTTGTTTAATGTTAATGGGATATTTAAGATACATATTTTTAAACTAAATTAAATTTTTTTTTTTTTAAATTAGTTTACGTAAACTGAAAGTCTGATACTTAAGTTCAAAGTGATTTCAATAAATTTTAGCTAATATAGATTCTTTCAACCCTTACTATTAACAAATGTTTTAAAAAAAAGAGAAGTCAGAAGACTTGCTTTCACATATCTGTCTCAACTTGGTCATCTCAAACTGAAATTGGTTGGTGTTTTCTCCTTGTACTCCGCCTTCCTCCCCCCAAAAAATTTGCGCCATGATACAGCTGAAAAATTAATGAAAGTAGCGTTAAACATTCAAACAAACAACATGAAATAGGACATTTATAGAAGAAATCTTGCTGTTTAGCCATGCTGTTATTACTGCTCCGTGAAACTGGGTTATACAAATTGAGCAACATGTAAATATCCTTGTAAACAGATATAGAGTGAAGCTTGGCTAAATCGAACACCTTTGGGACTGCATTATTTCTGTCCAGAATACACTAATGTATTGTAAGACAGGTTTCACTGTATATTTTTTATGTTATATGTCATATATGTATTTTACAATACTTTTATACCCCTGCTTCAAAGAAGATGGGGGTATACTGTTTTACCCTTGTCCGTCCGTAACAAAAATTTCCGTCGCAGTTTTCTAAGCAACTATAGCATGTAGAAGCCTGATATTTTGTATATTGCTTTATCCTATAGTGCCATACGGTGTATAGCGATTTTAATGCTCCTGGGTCATCTACTTCCTGTTTACCAAATAGTTGATTTTTGTACATACTTACAAAATTTCCATCGCAGTTTTCTAAGCAGCTATAGTTAGCAGAAGCCTGATATTTTGCATATTGCTTTATCCTATAGTCTCAAATGGTGTAAAGCGATTTTATGCTCCTTGGTCATCTACTTCCTGTTTACCGAATACTTAGATTTTTACACATGGTTGACATTCATGAAAAATTTGGAGGAAAGTTGGGTATCACTAGTGAGCATTAGCTCACAGTCCACACTTGTTTTTCGTTATTTACTGACACAAAAACATAACCATAATATTAGGTATCTTGTTGCAGTTTGGCGAAAGTAGAGGACATTAAGTGATTTTTTTTTTCAGTTGCATAAAATTATTTTATTTTTCAAGGGCTTTGTTTTTTTAAAGATCTGTAGTTATTGTTGTTAGCAGTCTATGTATTTAAGTTCTTTACGAAACTAGTGTTAAACTGCATACAAACAAACATTTATCAGAAGAGATGAAGACACATATCGTGAAAGTGTAATATAAGTATTGTAATAATATTAGCTCCTGAAACATTCTGGTATAGAATAAAAGACAGCTTATCTAGATGTAATGCTCTATATTTGTTAAAACGTTATGTAAATTTTGTAATTCAATATATTGTAAATTCAGTTATGTTTTTTTATGTATGTATGTATTATTGTTGTTATTAGGAGGTATATGGGTATGGGAGTCTAATACTAACCTTTCTCAAAATGTGTCATTTTAAAACGATTACAAAGGAATTCAACTTTGACCATGATAAAAAGATTGAAAATATTTGTGAATTTATTGTAAATTATTAACATGATCAACACAAGCATACAGATCTTGAATTGTATATCTTATCAGTATGTTAACCAGATCTTATTGTAATTAGAAATTTAACAAACTTGTGCTGCTGTAAGCCTGTAACCCATTAATTGAAAATTGTGCCTGTCAATCAGTCATGCAAATCAAGAAGTCTCTGACCAAACAAATTGTTTCTGGCCATTAATGCAATTTTTGACACTTTTGACATTTTGTGCCAGACTTTCAGCCAGACAACTGAAGTTTTGCCTGTCATGCATTGTAGTCAGGTAAATTTTGTGTAGACAGCTATCATAATTTTGCAAATAAATGAATACTTTTTCTTAGGATTTTGTTTGGCATTATTCATTGTTGGACTTTCCCATTCATTAGGCAGTTCAAAATTGTATTGTTGCATTGTGTTCAGTGTCCTTTCTGTGGTCAGCAGAAATGTTTTTGTTTTGCTCAAAATTTTTAGGTTATGTTTAGTTTTTATTATATATTGTGGAGAAATGTTATTATCAAGTTGACTAATTGACAATGAAATTAACAATGAAATATATCAGGCATAATATTTAGCTGTTCATAGAAAATAGTTTAAATGTAATCAAGCTAAGAAATCATTTTTTTTAATCTTGTGTGGAAAAAACCTATGAATAAAATTTTAGGTAATTATAATGAATTCCATTTTTGTAAATAGTTTTATTGTGTCAGTCCAGCTTAAGATGCATATGCCAGTAGCTGACTTTATAGTATTCTTGTTTCAGCTGTTTTTTTTTAGATGTAGACATTTTAACATGTACATATTTAAATGTTTTCATTTTCATTCTCGTACAATTTTTTGTCTATAAATATTATAAAAGGTATTCATCATAGTGATTAGAAATACATCAGATCTCCCTGCTGTAGTAGAACTGTTAAATATAAATTGTGTTTGAGTAATCGACTAAATGTTGAAGTATTTTGTTAGTTGATCTGTTTAGTTTTAGTAGCGCTATATAAACAATGTTGAAATCGAGACATGGTAAATGTCAAAATCATTATCTAACCTTTGGGTGGTGGTTTGTTCAAATGGAAAAATCCAAATTACGACTAACACGATGTATAACGATAATAAAGTGCACAATGTGAATATTGAGTGTCACAGAAAACATCAGAATAAACATGAGTTTAATCTAGATGTGTTTAGCATTAGTGATCATACACCATATTTTCAATACTCACTCTGTGCAATTTATCTTCCTTTTTATGACATTGATGAGTATTGTATATGCTTTTGAACTTTGTTTTTGAATGTTATTGCACGTCAATATTTGCTATATGAGATATCGTTATGAAATACATTATGATGTCACTTCCAGGGAGTGACAAAACTGAATTTATTTCACTGGGAAATCTCTATATTTTAATCCCTGTCAATGTAATGGGTACTGTTATCATATTTGGTTCATAGAACATAGCAAGCTCTGTCAAGTTTAGCTACATACAAGCAACCTTATTGGTGACAGTATACATTGCTCCCTTTATTAAGTTATATGTCACAGCTTTGGATCATTGAATGTATCAAATTTGTTAATTAAATGTTATGCTTAAGAAATAAGCATAGAGAAATTGGGCACAAAACCAATAACAACCTCGGTTTAAAGTTTGGCCTGACATTAGTGTTTTAGTGGTCAGTTGAGCCAAAAGAAGTGAGATGTGGCTGGAGGGACTAAAAATTATTAACCTATAGGTCTGGTCTGTTGCATGAAAGTCAGGATGTTTTTGAATTTAGACTGAAAAGATGTAAAACACAAATGAATTGTTAAAAATAAAAATGTTGTTTTAAATTCATGTAAAACATGTTATTCCTTTGTTCTAAATTATGAACCCTTTTTACTCTTGTTATTCATTATTGCTCAGGTTTAGAAAAAGTGTTTTGTTAGTACACAAGTATGTATATTTTTATGAAAGTTACAATCTCTTGATGTGACAACTATTAAAAAAAATTCTGTCTCTGAATGCCCTATTTTATCAAAGAAAATAGTTTTGTTTCCAAACAACCTTATTAAAATAAAATCTTTTGCTTGCTTCACTGTTTTTCTGTTGTCACCGCTTGGAATACAGTATCTTATGTAACCCCATTCAGGTCAAATTCTAGTGACCTTTGTGTAAACAAAAATAATGTTATGCTAATGAATGTTTAGGCTTTTAAACAAACCAATCAAATTAAAGATCTATTATTGTCCCTATATAAGCATGGTCATGCATTTTGTAGTCGTAAACTTTTCATAATCAAAATTTATATGCGTAAGGTACTGATGTTGATTCCAAATTTGATTAATTAATAAGAAAATCTATCTCACTTCAAATTGGTGTCATCGCATAATAAAAATTATAGCAACTATTTTAACACAATCAGAACAAGGTTGCATTTTTGTCAGTAAATTTCTAAAAGTCAAAACAAGTTACAGGATAAAGATAGTTAATGGTCTGTTAATGCGAGCGGGAACTCGGATATTTCTGTAGTTAGTTTACACTTTAAGAATCCACGATGACAAATTAAAATGTCTGTATAAATGATGTAAATGACCAGAAAAGATCCTGCAAGTCGCTGTTTGGTTGGTCCTTAAAGTCACATGATCAAAAGTCACCGGAATGTGACGTGATTAGAGTTACTTTATAGATCTACACGAGGTGACAATAAGAAAAGGGGAGCAAAGAACAGATTTAATTTTAATTAGATTGGTTTCGAAAAAGCTTGAAACATGTAGTTGTGTATCAGGCTCACTTTTTGTCTCGCCTGCGACGAAAGTCGCTGGAGGCGAGACATATGTATGGGAATCCGGCGGCGGCGGCGTAAACACTTGACATCTTGCTTCTTATCTTTGTAAGCCCAAGCCCTAGGTCCATCAAATTTGGTCCAGAGGTAGCTTATGATGAGTACTTGCCAGTCAGTCACCTGTCACCTGACCTTGACCTCAATTTCACGGTCCAGCGACTACGTTAAAGTTTTTGGGTTACGACAGTTCCTCTGGAACTACGCATGGTAGGATGACAATATTTGGTGTATAGGTTGCTGATGACTAGTACATGACTGTCTGGTAGGTGTCACCTGACCTTGACCTCAATTTCACGGTCCAGCGACTACGTTAAAGTTTTGGGGTTACGACAGTTCCTCTGTAACTACGCATGGTAGGATGAAAATATTTGGTGTATAGGTTGCTGTTGACTAGTACATGTACATGACTGTCTGGTAGGTGTCACCTGACCTTGACCTCAATTTCACGGTCCAGCGACTACGTTAAAGTTTTGGGGTTACGACAGTTCCTCTGTAACTACGCATGGTAGGATGAAAATATTTGGTGTATAGGTTGCTGTTGACTAGTACATGTACATGACTGTCTGGTAGGTGTCACCTGACCTTGACCTCAATTTCACGGTCCAGCGACTACGTTAAAGTTTTTGGGTTACGACAGTTCCTCTGTAACTACGCATGGTAGGATGACAATATTTGGTGTATAGGTTGCTGGTGACTAGTACATGACTGTCTGGTAGGTGTCACCTGACCTTGACCTCAATTTCACGGTCCAGCGACTACGTTAAAGTTTTGGGGTTACGACAGTTCCTCTGTAACTACGCATGGTAGGATGACAATATTTGGTGTATAGGTTGCTGATGACTAGTACATGACTGTCTGGTAGGTGTCACCTGACCTTGACCTCAATTTCACGGTCCAGCGACTACGTTAAAGTTTTTGGGTTACGACAGTTCCTCTGTAACTGCATGGTAGGATGAAAATATTTGGTGTATAGGTTGTTGATGACTAGTACATGACTGTGTCTGGTAGGTGTCACCTGACCTTGACCTCAATTTCACGGTCCAGCGACTACGTTAAAGTTTCTGGGTTACGACAGTTCCTCTGTAACTATGCATGGTAGGATGAAAATATTTGGTGTATAGGTTGCTGATGACTAGTACATGACTGTCTGGTAGGTGTCACCTGACCTTGACCTCAATTTCACGGTCCAGCGACTACGTTAAAGTTGTTGGGTTACGATTGTTCCTCTGTAACTACGCATGGTAGGATGACAATATTTGGTATATAGGTTGCTGATGAATAGTACATGACTGTCTGGTAGGTTCCACCTGACCTTGACCTCAATTTCATGGTCCAGCGACTACGTTAAAGTTTTTGGGTTACGGCTGTTCCCCTGTAACTATGCAGGGTATGGTGACAATATTTTGTATACAGGCCGCTGCTGATATTTAATGCTATTTACGTAATGCTTATGACGAAATTTATTTTCGTTACTGATGCGGAATGCAGGCGAGACGTTTTTCTGTGTCCACACTTGTTTATATTATGCACAAGTGAGATAAGTTAAAGTTAAGAACATTGACTGAGTCCTGAGATATATAATTAAGCAATGAATTCAATAGTATTGACCTTGTTCAGTTTACGTATCTAAGTATTTGAAATGATGTGTGTAATGTCCACCACTATCATCATATTTATTTGGTGATTGGGCAAAATTGTATCTGTTTAATTAAAACATAATTATAATGTTTAAAATTGTTTTTAAAATTTATAAATAGTTTAGTTATGTGTGCTTAAAAAAGATAAATTTAAATTCAATTGAAAATTGTATACTAGTAACTAGTTATGCATGCTTCAGAAACAAATAGCAAATATAGAACTATCACATAATTAAAGTTACTATGTGCTCTAGTTGATGTTTTATCATGAATTTATTCAAACAACATTTCTTTTCCAACTACATTTGTTGTAATATGCATTTTATTCATTAAGTTTTTACATGTTTTGTTAGTCTTTATTTGAGGTGTTGTTTTATTGTATTTTAATGCATTTTGAATCTCAGTAAAGTGTGATTTGAACAAAATAAAATTTTCAACATCCTATACATGGCATGGTTTATTAGGGCCCCGCTACTTTCTTCTGGACGCCCTATAGTAATTAGTCCGTCTGTCCATCCCTCCATGCGTGCCTCCGTCGGCCTGAAACTTATCGTGTCCGGGCTATAACTTTTTTACTTTTGAGATAGACTTTTGATATTTGGATGGTGGGTAGATAATATCAAGGCGATGTGTCGCATACCATGGTTGATGACCTTTGACCTTTACCAAGTTCGGTGGGGCCCACAGAGATGGATACCATCTCACTGATATCTAGTTTAATTTTTAAAATTGTTTCATATAAACTCTTATGTTAATGCATTCCTGCCATTAATTTCATTTACCATTGTGTAAGAATTTGGCTGTAGATTGGTTGAGGTAGTTTATCATCTACTGTTGATCACATGGACTGTCAACATCAACCCTGATATTGAAAGTTCGAGCCTTCCTGCTGGGAAGGGTGTGCTCAACTCCAATCTTAATCCACATGGATTGCAGTTTTCACAGTATTGTGGCTTCCACCACAAAAAAACTGGACACCATGATTTTGCTGAAAGTGACATTTAACCCCATTCAAACAAACAAATCAAATGGCATTTCATGTTTTTGATTGGCTGACAACTTAGGTCCCACATGTTAACCAGATCTTAGTTCTAACATGGATGCCAGGAGGAATACTGGTTTCCGATTTTTTTTTTTAATTAAAAAAGTTCTCCTTAAAAATTACATGGTATAATCCATGGTTACTTGCAGGATTGATGTAAAAAATGTTACAATGATTACTTGTGAATCCCATTTCAAACATGGCTGACTTATAAAATCTTTGCTTCTGTTTGGATATATGGAACTGTATTTGATATCACTAAACATTAAAGTTCTGCCTGTCCAGTTAAGGTCCAAGCCAACAGGCTAACAGGAACTGCAAAAATTTGGATAACTGTTCTTGTTTGTATGAGATTCTAACATTATGCCCTGGGTGAAGCCAGTATGGGCTAAGGGGGCAATATTTGTAAACAGTTTTCAGAACTGTAAATGTCAATACTGCAATTATACCGATTACCTTTATTTCGACTGAAGCATCATTATTAGCTGTAATCAGTTGTGTAAAAAAATACACGCCTTTTTTCTCACAAGGCCATTTGATCAGTCTGTATGCATATTATATATAAGATAGTAACGGGTTTAAGTTAAATAAATTGATTCATCCATTTAAGTGCTTGTCATTGAATCACTTTGTAAGCTAAAATCTGATTGGCCAATTCAAATGGAGCAAACCATATTATACCATATAAACTGAGTTGATTGACTAATTGATTGATAAAAAAAAGATTGATTGATTGATTGGTGGATAAGCCGGTAGGCCGACAGCTGGTTGGTGGCTTGATTACTTTTGAGCCTGAAAGTGTTGTATCAAACAAGACTATGAAGGTTACATTAACTACTGTTTGTAAACTTTATTATAAATGATGGACTCGAGTTCCAAATATCAAAATACTATAATTAACAAAAATGATAAAAACATCACATAATTTTAATTAATCACAATATTTATTTGTATTACAAATTATTTTTATAATTGCTAATTATTTTCATTCTACTAAAAGTGTTGGTTATTGAAATATAAATTTTCATATTTGTGCACATAAAAAAATTATCATTAAAAGAAAAAAAAACATATTGCACAAGAAACAACATTCCAAGTGCCTGACTGGAATTTTAACATTAAAATTTGTGAAAGATATCTGAAAAAAATTAAAAATAGTGATAGTACAATCGGTGAAATGTCAATCACATGGTCCATTATAAAATACATGTATCATTGTGTATTGCATGTGTAAAACACAAAAACTCTGAAACACCTTTTTTGTTATCAAGTACTTTTCATTATTATCAAATTATTAAAAAAAAAGTGGTTTTACAAGTCTTTGTGAATTCCAGAAACAATACTTTTCTCTGGAAAAATGTACAGATCAGCAGCATTATTTATGTCACACAATTTCAAACCTGTCCTGTTAAAATGATTTTTATAAACTTAAAAACATGGTTTATAAGAGATGGTCATGGTTATTTGATTTTTGATATGTTTTATTAACATCACTGGTACAAAACTTGTTTTCTTCATTACTGAATATGGAAATTGAATCTCTAAACAAGAAAGACCCATACAAGTCTGAAATAAAAATGAAACACAATTTAATTTCTAGCATGATTAGAAGGTTGAATATGAGTGGTGTAATTAACATGTGGATAGGGTATTCCTGGTAAGATTCCTGGTAAGATTCCTGGTAAGATTTTTGGTAAGAAAATTAAAAGACTGTAAAACTCATATAAAGTAGTATTTTATCAAAAGTAATGCTATCAAATGAGTTTTTGTTACCTTTAAATCCATTAACACGAGATAAGAACATAAATCCTAATGGATCATATTAGACATATTAAATGTAAAGCTTGTACAGTTTTATGCCATAACATTCAAGTAATTTTCTGCATATATTTGTAGCACTGACCTTAACGCTGAACATACAAACTGAATTAAGAGACCTGCCTTAAACCAACACAGCAGTATGTTTTGACCATACAAAACAAATGAATTATAAGTTACTACAACTGTTGGGTCTTGGGGATGAGGGATATGTATAAATAAATAAGATTGTTTAATAAAAATTGGCAAAATCCTATAACTGAAACAAACATTTTGGAATCGAGCCTTATCCACTATTAAGGTATCCGGATCACAATTGACCACGTGATCATATTTGGTGTCCTGGATGTCTATTGGTTTTCAATGGAGCAGACCTCGGTAATCTTCGGCAAACATCGGAAATACTATTTGAGTAACTAACTTTTTTGGTAAAAAATGTTAACATTGACTCAAAGTAAAACAATAATTTTAATTTGTATCATTAATTAGCAAAGCATTCATTTAATTAAGTTGTATTTCTTGGTCGAAAAATAAATTAAACTGTAACTTCAATTATGGGTCAGATACCTTAATGACATGACTTTTCAAAATTTAATGAATTGCATATAAATTAAGATATTCTGAAAACTAGTCTAAATCTATAAGCCAGGATTATTGATTAAAAAAACAGGTTGTCTTTCAAAGTAGGTTATCTTAATTAGACAGGTTTATGAAATTACAGTCATTCTCTAAAAAGTTAGTATTACGTGTATTACAATAAATTATCAATTTTCTGTCCTCCATTTAGGAGGAATGTTGTTTTATACAAAAATGTTAATACATTTAATAGTTAATTATTATGTTAGCAAAAAAGGTAATAAGTGACCAGCACTTTATATATATACAAATATATAAACATAGACTAAAAGTATACAAAACACAAAATATATATATATATCAAGGACGGAAACATCAACTGAATTAATGAAATGTAAAATTGTGTGTTTTCCAAATATAACATGGTATATTATAGCAACAAAATAAAATAATCTTACAACAATGGATTTCTCAAAACAATCTTAGAAAGCAAGTCAAATCTTAGATTTAAGTTTGAGTTGGTTTTTTTCAACTACTGTAGCAATATTAAAATTCTCAAGTTTTTTTTCAACTACTGTAGCAATATTAAAAATTCTCAAATTTTGATTGGTTAACTCAAACTTAGCTAGGATTTTAGGGACAAATCGAGGTTTAATTAGAAAAGACTATAAAAATTTAACTTTAATTATGATTCCAATGTTTCATAAATTAAATGCAAATGATTAAATTTGTAACATGTACATTAGAACTACGAGTTGATGCTGAAAGGAGGATGTAATTTTACTTAACATAACAGGACAGTAAAAAACACAGCCATGTTCAAATTCTAAAATTGTAAATGTTGGCTTACAAATTTAAATAATAAATTGTACAAGAATAATACTATTTGATAAGCTAGAAGATATTTTTGCTCAGAGGATGGAAGACAAAAAAATCATAGTCATGGTGACACGCCACCTTTGACATAATATATTATCAACCGGAATATTTACAGTTTGTGTTTTGATCTTTTTTTCAAAAATGTAACATTGCACAAATTAAATTCTTGAATTTATTTTAATATTTGAAATTATCTATAAGTATTGAGGGATAACAAAATATCTGTTGTTGCACATTTTATATAATCCGTTACTTGGATTATAAAATGTGCAAACTGGAAATTTTGTTTTCCCTCGATTTAGAAAATATTTTTTAAGTTAATCCTTTATTGAATGTGAAAATGAACTCTTGTTCTATGTAGATGGCTGTTCAACACCAAACAATGCATCAACATTCCTAATACATATGTAGGTGGAACTAGGGAATACTGTTCTATGATGTAATCAATGAAGTCTCTTAAACTGTCATTCCTGGTTCTGGGGGAATTCTTCCCCCAAGTTTGGTGATCACATCTTTCATTTCAGCTATATCTAAAATAAAAATAAACAATCAATTATTAGGATGAACAATTACCTGGTACTGTAATGACAATTGCCATATACTGCAATAAAAATTACTACATACAGGGATGCCATAACATTTACCATTTACAGTAATGGTTGGTTGGTTGTTTGGTGTTTAATGCCACTTTCAGCAACTTTTCAGCTATATTATGTCATCCAGTTTTTATTGGGGAGGAAGCGGGAGTACCCTGAGAAAACCCCTGACTGGCAGTTCTTGAAAATTAAGATTGAAGTCGAGTACACCCTGCCCCCACTGAAACTCAAACCCGCAATTTCTGTGTTGACAGACCATGTGATCAATATTAGACGAACTACCTTAACCACTCGACCCCATTTACAGTAACAGTTATTACATCTACCATGTACTGTTATAGCAATTTCTAGTTATAGTGATGACAATAGTTACCAGATACTGCTATAACATTTATTAGATAATGGCAACTACCATATACACTATAGCAATACCAATGAAAAGAAGATGACACTTATCAGGTATTGTCATAATTACCAAATCCTGGAATAATGCATATTACATTAATTTAATAAATAAAATTTCAAATATGTTTATTTTTCAAATACTGGTAACCACCTACTCCATTTTGACTGAAACAGTGAATACAAAATATAAACAAAAAAAACCCCAAAATAAACCAATTCATTTCGATGCACAATTTGGTTCATTCTTAATCATTTAAATATTGAAGCTATAACAATGCAATCAATATAAACTATGGCAAAAATTCATTACTTTGAACAAAATATTGTTATACTTAAAAAGATTATTTACGTTTTTTGAAACAAGATGCATTTTCTTGTACAGCCCTGAGATGAGATGACGAGAAAATGCATCGAGCTTTTCGCTGTTTTGCAACATTTTGATGTCACGGTGTTTACTTAACGACGTCTTGACAGCGAGGTGAGATGGGCCCATCTCACGCTAGTAGATTGAGATAGGATGATACTGAACATAAAGATCAAAGGAAAATACTGCAAAATAGCGATAAATATACATACGTTGTCGTAGTGTTTTGGTCTCGTCTTGTAGTTCATTATTGCGACTTGATAAGAAGACTGCATCCTGTATGGCATCCTCTAACAACTGGCGGTACCTCTGGTCCATCGCTATTTTCTGTTCCTCAAACATTTCCCGGTAACTCCTGAATGTCTGTAAGAAAGAAAATATACTTCAGAAAGAGTGGTCACAGACTGTTTTTATGCATTTTATTGTAATAACAATCTGTTATGGATTTCGTTCATGCACTGCCTGCACCGCACCTCCATCTTCCACAGAAGGAGGTTGAGATTTTTGGTATTATCTTTCAATTAACTCTCTTGTGATATGATTGGCATTCTGTGAGCCTCTTATTCAAAATAAGCATACAAAACTTATGTAATGGTAAAGAATGATAAAACCTGCCCACCTCTGAACTCCATTAACAATTTGATATTTCAATGGTTCATGTCATAATCAGCTTCTCCTTTCTTGAAGTGATAATGTTCGAACACTGATGGTGAACCAACAGAAGGTATAGGATACTATGTATAGAAATGTGTTACAATGGTTCAGTTCAAAAGAAGTGCATGAGCTACTAGAAATACATTTTTGGTTTACATGTGATAAAGGTAGCTAAAATTGACATGTTCGTGCTCTGTTGATCCATCAAAGCAATGAAAAAACCAAGTTGATTTCATCTGAACCCATTGAAAACCATATTTTCATGTTTATTTGGGGTATCATGACATCACCACTCCCTGAAACAACCAACATTACCATACCTAACTAAATTAATACTTGTAATTCATGGAAACTTAATTTCTCAATTAAGGATGATCGCTGGTCAATTTTTGAGATTTCTGTCAGATTTTCAGAATCCTCTAGATTTTACCATTAAAATAGTGATAATTTTTTTGCCCAGCAACCCCCTATTTTCTTTTTATAATAGGGTTTATTGGATCAGTTAAAGCTAATTTACAAAGTTTTATAAATTTCGTGTTATTTTTTCATAGGTTTTTACACTAAAACATGTCCAATGCTAAACCTATGAAAAAGTCAGAGAAAGCTTTTTCCCGCCAAATTTTGGATGCTTATTATCTCGAAAAAGAGTTCAGCAACCTATGAATTTTTTAAGCTTATTTTGTACCTTTAACTATGGTCTATTTATCAAATATATAAATTTAGATACCTTGTTATTTTCAACATGACCAGCGAACATCCTTAAGAAGACTTAAAGTGATGATGCTCTTTAATGCATGTGTGTTTATTACTTTTATTACTGTATCATCTAATAAAACTATAAGCATGCATAAAATGTGTAACGGTCTCTGTTTATTATACTTTAACTATCCTCAAACATGGAGAACTTAAGTTGTGGTTTGCCTTTAAAAAACAAAACAACCCGTTATCCATTTATTCTGGGAGATTTCAAATTGATTGATGGGAACTGTTGTGTGTGATGCATTGGTTCATATGGATATTTTTACACCCATGTAGATTTCAATAATTTAGATTTCACTTATGTATATTTCACTGATATAGATTTATACCTGGAAATGTTGTAGCTGTTGCATCTCTAACTCATCCTTGTGTACTTTATGTACATCTTCTAATTCCTGAACAAGTCTGGCTTTTTCCTGTTGTAAAAGCTGAATCTATATGATATAAAAAACAGATATAAGATATTAGATAACTTATTTAACAGTATACTGGAACTGCTTAATGATACAAATAAATAACTTGTTCTTTATTCTTTATTGATGCTAACATCACATAAAATGTCATGTTTTCAACTTTTTTTATTATATTAAATTAGAAAAATGGTGAGGAATGCTCGCTATTTGATAACCCCTGCTTCCCAAAATATCTGTTTTAAAAGTGCTATGTGTTTTAAGGTGGTGTTTTGACATTTTCAGATATGATGATGATGGGGGTTTTTAATGTCCTACACTGGTAAATTAATACCCTAGGTCAGATGGTTGTTAGTCATTATTATACTATGGACTCCACTATAATGGTTTTGTCGAAGCCCGGCCTTCTGGATACCTGATTGAAGAACTCGGCAGCATGTGTCCTACTAGCGGCCACGCTGCTCCGATGTAACGTTGGCCTACTCCAGTACCCCACATGGGTAGAAGAGTTTCCCCACTCTGACCATCTTTTCAGATATATTGTGGCATCCAGTTTTATATGAGAAAGATGACCCAGAACCCAGTGTGATATAAAAAGAAACTAGCTCCTACCTGCAATGTGGTAACACCCTTCTCTGCCTTCATTTCTGCCACCTGTACTTCTAAATGTTCTCCTTCCTGGACGGAGTATGCATGACCTTTGCCGACCTTCATCTGTATATCTTGTTTGGAATTTTCTACATCAATCTTCATTTTGTCAAGTTCAAAATGTATGAGAGCAGCATGTTCTTTTTCTAAATGTTCTCTCTCTTCACGCTATAAAAAAATTAGGCCCTTTTACGCAAAATTTATACTTCATAAATTTTAAAAAAAAATATCTTTTAGTATGACTATAAATGTTTGCTTCATTCAATCTTCTCCACTAGAATGAAAGCAAATTAAAAATAGCAATGTTAGACTTTCAAAGCTCTTTATTTCAGCCATTTAGGGCATGTGAGTTGCACCCACGGTTTTCATTGAGTTAGGGAAACTCCCTTTTTGGTTTTTTTTTTGCTTATAGTTTTTGTTTCATGTAGTATGTATATGTTTATCTGAGTTTCTAATTGTTCCTGGCTGTTCAGTCAGTTTTCTTGTTATTTTCCTTTTCTTTCAAAACAACAAATGCAAATTACAAAATGACTGACTCAACTATTGGACTACCTAAATTGAGTTCAAATGTAACACAAATACATGTATCCAGTACACATACTGATATTCTTTTTTTGTTTTTGAGGGTGTTTATGGAATAATACCAGTTATAATAATTTATGAACATTGTCAAGCATCATAACAGATTAATTTTAGGAAATGCCACTCCACAAACATAGTATATTTCTATAGAATCCTAGAATATAAAACAAAAGTCAAAGCATTTCACTTATTTTATTATTATTATTATTAAGACTGATAACAATAATTTCTTACAGTAATGAGTTGAAATTCAGAAAAGAAGCTCTTTGGATGATGGACCTAGGTCCAAATGCACTCAAAATATTATTATTATAAATTTTTTTTATCATTATTATTAAGACTCATAACAATATTTCTTTCAGTAATGAGTTGAAATTCAGAAAGGAAGTTCTTTGGGTGATGGACCTAGATCCAGACACACCCAAATTAATGTTCGTAAATACCTCAATTTTTTCTCTTAGTTCTGCATTTCCTTTCAATGAAGTTATCTGTGCCTTAGCATTCTGAAAATAAATAATATGCAAGTGCTTTACTACATCAGGTGTCAAAAAATGGAAGATACAAAATATTGCTATCAATCTGAACAGATTGTTTAACCAGATATAGAAGCTGAAAAAGTGAACAATTTGTCTGTGAGTGCTCTTTGCAGATCAGCAGATATAGTGAATCTTGCATGACAATTAAACAAATATTTTTGCATTTATGGTTCAATTTGTTTTCTTATTCTTAAAAAAATATAATGAAAAAAATCTTTAAAAACATTAAAGATATAATTCACAGAGGCTGTTTTATAACAGGGGGACCATTTATGTCATATTATTTTATCCTGAGCGACAGAGAGAGATTTATTAACGGCATAAATGGTCATCCCGTTGTAAAACAATGATAAATCATAACCTTCATGAAAATATTAGAATCTAAGATAAATGGGTTGTAAAATTATTGTGCATCTGGTACATGTTACTATACTTTATCATGTTTGTGCAATGTAAAATTTGGAATAAACCCTGGACCTCCTCATTATTTTTTACATTCATAGGCCGTAAATTCAGCTTAATAAATTTGTTTAATACTTTTCTTTTATTCTGCATAGGTGTAATGCACACACATGCAGAAGTAATTTTCCTGTGAAGAATGGTTACAACAGGAAATTAAGCAATTTTTCTTTCACAACAGAAATTCCAGTCACTGAAGCTATGTTTACAATTACCTGTACATGTGTACCAAAATTTGCTAGGTACATTGTATAATACAAATGGAATATAGGCACCCAATTAAATGTTATTACAATAAATGATTCAATTAACCTACTTGACTTCTGGTGTTAAATACTTGACAGACCAGATTATCTTTTAAGCAAAAAACTAAATAAAAAGCATGCGTCCCATAGTCAAAACTAGAGTAAAAAAACCTGTGAGCAATGCTCACCATTGATACCCCCCGCTTGAAAATTACTTTGAAAATTCAGGTGTTCTTAACTGTGAAATTGAAACTTTATCTAGTTAAACGTGAAGGCGAATTTGCAGATAATACATGTAACCCTCCCCAATCCCCCAAAGAATGGCATCCCCTATGTCAATGACAAAGTCCATGTTTTTCTATGGCAAACCTCCAATAATATTCTGATCAAAATTTTTAATATCCAATGCACAATGGCAATATGTGACCAAGATTCTGTGTAAGTTTCAACAAATTACATTCAGTGGTGTAGGAGGAGTTGCACATAAAAGATGGGTATGCCATTATGTCCATTACAAACTCCATGTTTTTCTTTGGGAAACCCCAAATATCATTCCGATCAAAATGTTAAATATCTCCTGCACAATGGCACTATGTGACATGGATTCTGTGTAAGTTTCATCAAATTCCATTCAGTGGTGTAGGAGGAGTTGCACATAAGAGATGGGTATCCCCTTATGTCAATGACAGTCCATGTTTTTCTATGGGAAACCCCAAATATCATTCCGATCAAAATGTTAAATATCTCCTGCACAATGGCACTATGTGACATGGATCTGTGTAAGTTTTAACAAATTCCATTCAGTGGTGTAGGAATGAGTTGCACATAAGAGATGGGTATCCCTTATGTCCATGACAAAGTCCATGTTTTTCTAAGGGAAACCCCAAATATCAATCCAATCGAAATGTTATATATCTAGTGCACAGTGGCAATATGTGACAACATTCTGTGTAAGTTTCATCGAATTCCATTTAGTGGTGTAGGAGGAGTCGCACATAAGAAATGGGTATCCCCTTATGTCAATGACAGTCCATGTTTTTCTATGGGAAACCCCAAATATCATTCCGATCAAAATAATAAATATCTCCTGCACAATGGCACTATGTGACAAGGATTCTGTGTAAGTTTCAACAAATTCCATTCAGTGGTGTAGGAGGAGTTGCACATAAGAGATGGGGACCCCCTTAAGTCAATGACAATGTCCATGTTTTTCTATGGGAAACCCCAAATATCGATCCGATCAAAATGTTTAATATCTCCTGCACAATGACACTATGTGACAAGGATTCTGTGTAAGTTTCAACAAATTCCATTCAGTGGTGTAGGAGGAGTTGCACATAAGAGATGAGGACCCCTTTAGGTCAATGACAAAGTCCATGTTTTTCTATGGGAAACCCCAAATATCATTCCGATCAAAATGTTAAATATCTCCTGCACAATGGCACTATGTGACAAGGATTCTGTGAAAGTTTCATTAAATTCCATTCAGTGGTGTAGGAGGAGTTGCACATAAGAGATAGGGACCCTTTAGGTCAATGACAAAGTCCATGTTTTTCTATGGGAAACCCCAAATATCATTCCGATCAAAATGTTAAATATCTCCTGCACAATGGCACTATGAGACAAAGATTCTGTGTAAGTTTCATCAAATTCCTTTCTGTTGTGTAGGAGGAGTTGCAAATAATAGAAAGTGTAACGGACGGACGGAAGGACGGACGGACAGACGGACACCATGAACACTATATACCCCCCGCTTTTCAAGCGGGGGGTATAATAAGGTTGATTTGTTTGTGGCACCAAATATAAACAATGTTCAAGAGTGTACAAGAAGAAAGTCCATCTCTAATTTTATGAACATTTTATGAAAATCAAAATCCTTTTACCCTGCACACATCCATTATGTGTACAAATATGCTACTAAATATAAACCATGTTCTGAATAGAAAGTCCATCTCTAATTTTATCAACATTTTATGAAAATCAAAATCCTTTGGTCCTGAACACTATCATGATGTGTACAAACATGTTTCTATATATAAATGCTGTAGCTCAAAAAATGAAGGAAAAGATAGTCAGACAAAGTATGCACCGGTATCTCAGTTATCAGGGCCCAGCGCCATAAAAAATTTTTTTGCTGATAATTTTTTTTATTCTCAATTTCATCCAATCAAATCTTTCCTTTTCCCTTGTTGTCATGGTAATTGAGAAAATTCTCGTGCTGTACAAAATATTTTTACTCAGAAAGGTTTTATGGCGCTTGGGCCTGGTCAACAAACTTTGTTCAACTATTTCTAGTTTTCAGAACGTTTCACAAAAATCTAAATTCTTTGGCCATACACACCTTCATTTTATGTACCAATAATTATGGTGTTCCTTCAAAACTGTGCAAGATTAATGCACCCGCCAATCTAGATGGATTAACGGAAAAGGGTACATTAATATACCCCACCACCATCCCTTGATATTTTTCTTCGTGTAGCATAAAGAATTTATTGTGCACAATTTATTACAGTATTTTACATGTAATGGTTTAGAGATTTTCTAAAATTTAATTTCTTTTCCTTTATATAAATAAGCAAATTAATTTTGTCCATTGTCAAGGGAACTAACCCTTACATATGAGAAACAACCCACTCATTACAAACAGGACTTAAAATCACACGACACGATAATAAAACTATGAAAAATAGCAAAGAAAACTGATTGAATAACAAGAGCCAAAAGTCAGGGGACAGTTATAAATCCGGATATAAACAAACATACACAACGCAACACAAACACCAAAAACACAAAACAGAAAAGAGTAAACCGAACACAACAAAAACCATGGATGCACTATGACTAGGAGATATTGACATCAATCCTGGTATTTGCTATACCTACATCTCTCTCATTTTTCTGTTTCTCTGTCAATTCCTGGAGTTGTTCTTTCAGTCTTTTCAGACCTTCTGTTTCTTTTTTCATTTTTTCCTTCAAGTCATGTACAGCTGTTACTTTCTTCTTTGTTTCAGACTCTGAAGATTTTCCTAAAATAGAAACAAATAACATGACACATATATGACAAAATATTTTAAATTGCATATGAATAACAACACTTTTAAAGACATTAAAACAATAATTATGGAATAAACAAAACAAATAAGTATAAAGACATGTGATATATGTACAATGACATGTGATATATGTACAAAGATATGTGATATATGTACAAAGACATGTGATATATGTACAAAGACATGTGATATATGCAGCACAATGTTTGTTTGTTCGAATGGGTTTTTTTGCCATTTTCAGTAATTTTTCAAATATATCATGGCATACAGTTTATATTTAGGGAAGAAACTGCAGTACTCCATAAAAACTCCTGACCTTTAGCTATGTCATGAAATATACCACTATTACAACTTTAAGATACACAATTTCCAATGCTAAATACACAAATACAAATGATCATATTAACAGTTATTACACACCGGGTATCCAGATCCAACAGCCGCAGAGGGATCCAAATTATGCTGAGCCAAACAACAGCAACAACGTAGGAGATTGGTAGGTTTTTTAATGATCATGGATCAAATTGCTCGTGATGAATGGATCCGATTATTTTGAAACCCATCGACGCCTACGTTGTGTCCGTTATTTGGCTCTGTGGAGTTAGGATCCCTCCACATACCCTGTACTATGATTATCTAGCATGAATTAGGATCCCTCCACATACCTAGTGTGTATTGGTGTTTTTGATGACCCTGTACTGTGATTATCTAACATGAAGTAAACATAACACATAACATTAGCAGTTCATATAGTTTAAACTTGATGACCTGAAAGATCAAAGAAATATTTAGCTTGATAAATTTTCAGTTTGCTATACCGAATTTTTATGACATAATGTCTTACCACTTTGTGTTAGTTTGGAGTACTCTCCGATTTTCTTCTGTAATTCTTCATTAAGGTCATCCACAACCTTGCGTTTTTCCTTGTATTGGTAAGTAAGCTACATTAAAAGAAAATCTGAAGTAGAAGTTTAGTTGGTAAAGGCATCCATCTTTTTTTATTTGGTAATCAATGCTGTCTTAAACGTTCCATTCAATATTAGAAAAATAAAGAAAACATATAATCTTTAAGTCATGTCCCCCAGTCTATCTTAATTACACCTTGTACAAATTACATTTTTTCAGATATTGGCATATTCTTTTATCTAAAAATATGACTTAGTTAGAATATAGAAATATAATTATAAGTGAGGACAATTTTATTTTTAACAATAGTACATTAAGAATTAAGAACCTTAACATTCCTCATGCTACCTTTTGTTTTTTAACTGAAAACACATAAAACATTGCAGATGAACTTAAAATGACTTAAAAATCAATTTTACTTTTTGAATCATCATCACATACTCAAA
Source organism: Limnoperna fortunei (assembly GCA_944474755.1). Classification (NCBI taxonomy): domain Eukaryota; kingdom Metazoa; phylum Mollusca; class Bivalvia; order Mytilida; family Modiolidae; genus Limnoperna; species Limnoperna fortunei. Next base: position 32,157,542 of record OX104115.1, read on the forward strand.
ATTATGAAACCAAAATATATTTTATTTTGTTATAAGGTCAATTTTAAACTCTAAATAACTTATCTGGCCCCAGTTTAACAAAAAGTAGCACCACTTATGACCTTTTGAATGTTTTGTATAAAGTTAACTACTGGTAATAAGTCATTGAAATTTTTGTGAAATAGGGTCCTCTTTTTCATTATATAACAACACAAGTTTCAAACACAGAATAACTTTCCCCACGCCTTTATAATTCTATATAATGTATAAAAACATCATCAGTTACCAGCTCAGAACATACCTGATCTTTTTCTTTTTGTAGCAGCATCAGTTTTTCCTGCAGTTCCCTGTTGCCTTTCTTCATACTGTCCTGAACCCACTCCAGTACTCCCTGTAATGCAAAAATGCCAAAAAAGTGTTAGGGGTCTTGAAATAAAACTCAAAAGCACATATGTAACCCAACAAAGCCACTTCATAATTGCCACCGGGGTGGTTACAGAAATATCTTCAAACAGTGACTTGCTTCATTTAAAATGTGTTTTTCTTGGTTGCCACATCATACCAGCTTTTAAAATACAGCCCTTAAACCGAAGAACAAATCCTAATAGAAAAATCTTTTTAGGAATAAATGTCTAATATGTGTAGTTTTTGGGGAAATAAACATGGTTAGACATAAAATTCACAAACAGTTGTGCATAATTGGTTAATTTAAAACAAAATTATTAAATGTTAAAAATAAGAAATGTAATAACAGTATCATTGAAGTATGACAAGTACAATGTAATTTTTAAATTATACATAATATATAGTCATTATGGCTTTTTAAAACAACAAAAGTCATTACACTTTTCCTCAAGATTTTACTGCTGATGATTTATAAACAATATTTTTATGTAGAAATAAGTTGCCTGAACCAGGTATTGGAACACCTGAATAAATTGCTAAAATTTGGATGAGATGTGATATCGTTGTATCTGTGAGTTTGGATGAGATGTGATATCGTTGTGTCTGTGAGTTTGGATGAGATGTGATATCATTGTGTCCGAGTTTGGATGAGATGTGATATCGTTGTGCCTGTGAGTTTGGATGAGATGTGATATCGTTGTGTCTGTGAGTTTGGATGAGATGTGATATCGTTGTGTCTGTGAGTTTGGATGAGAAGTGATATCGTTGTGTCTGTGAGTTTGGATGAGATGTGATATCGTTGTCTGTGAGTTTGGATGAGATGTGATATCGTTGTGTCTGTGAGTTTGGATGAGATGTGATATCGTTGTGTCTGTGAGTTTGGATGAGATGTGATATCGTTGTGTCTGTGAGTTTGGATGAGATGTGATATCGTTGTGTCTGTGAGTTTGGATGAGATGTGATATCGTTCTGTCTTTGAGTGTTCATGAAATGTGATATTGTTGTGCCTGTGAGTTTGGATAGGATGTGATATCGTTCTGTCTGTGAGTTTGGATGAGATGTGATATCGTTGTGCCTGTGAGTTTGGATGAGATTTGATATCGTTGTGTCTGTGAGTTTGGATGAGATGTGATATCATTGTGTCTGTGAGTTTGGATGAGATGTGATATCGTTGTGTCTGTGAGTCGTCCAACTTCTTACCTTATTTGCTAAGTTAGTTTTTCTCTCATTCTGGTATTTACTGGATTGTTTCTCTCTTTCTTCCCAAGTTGACCTTTTGGCAATCTGTAAATCTTGTACCAGAGCCTGTATAAATATACCAGTGTTCAAATTTCAAGTTAACAATGAATGATTTAGGATTAAAGGGAGATAACTGCATTTCCCATATAGTATAAAAAATATTTCCATTGATAAAGATTATAAAAAGGAAAGTATAGTATATCTCTATAGTCAACTTTACCGTGTCCATACGACGGGTTTTTGCTTGACAAAATTTGAAAACTGCTACCGCGTTTGGTCGAGTTTATGGTCCTTTTGTATATCTCATATTACACTATTTGAAGGTAACAATTATTTTCCACAGTTAATCGGCTTTTTGAAATGCGGCCGTTTTTTCATTTCGCCAGATCGATTTTCCATACTAAATTTTGACCTTGTTTTGAACGGAACTGTACGTTAGGAAAATTCCATTGTTGTCTATTCGAAATCCTTCGGGTGTTGTCGTCTGCAGTTGAGGCGGGAAAAGTCTCGCGGTTTGTCCGAATACCATTGTACGTTACGAAAACAGACGAACGTTTGTAAACAACATTAGACCCCTTAAGATACAAAAATGGCTGACTTCCTATGGAAAATCGATCTAGCAAAATGAAAAAAAGGCCGCATTTCAAAAAGCCGATTAACTGTGGAAAATAATTGTTACCTTCAAATAGTGTAATATGAGATATACAAAAGGACCATAAACTCGACCAAACGCGGTAGCAGTTTTCAAATTTTGTCAAGCAAAAACCCGTCGTATGGACACGGTAAAGTTGACTATAGACTACTTGAAAGAAAAATGTCTTTATATATCTATGTTTTCAGTCTATGAAAATGTAACATCTTTTCTAGATTCAACTTGCCTCCATTTTGAGAACATCATCCTTGTTTGGTTGTGATTGAGCTGCAATCTTTTCTCGTAGTTTTGAGATTTCATCTCTCAAGTCATTTATTATATCATGTGTTTCATCCTGAAATGTGAAAAAAAAATAAATAAATGCCTTGTGCCCCTGGACTTGTATATAAAATGACTTAAGCTGTAAAATTATAGTTTTAACTGTTATTACACTGTTTTCCATTTTAAGCACGATTTTAAAGCAGAAGTAGAATCTATTATCGCTATTTTGCAGTATTTGCCTTTATGTGCAGTATCATCCCATCGCACTCTACAAGCTTGAGATGGGCCCACCTCACCTCGCTGTCAAGGCATCATTAAACAAACACTGTGACATCACAATGTTACAAAACAGCGATAAACAGATTATTTAGGTTTTATGAAGATCGATGCATTTTCTCGTCATCTCATCTTGGGGCTGTCGCCCTTCAATGAGATAGGGACGAGAAAATGCATCTTGTTTAAAAAAACGTAAATAATCTTTAAATACTGCCTTTCTAACAAAAAAAGTTTTCACACACTGCTTAATTAAAGACGATTTCTACTACTTTCAGCAATGGCACATCTATATCAACGAGTAATGAGTACCAACAGAGAAAATTCTTTAAACGTATACACAAAATAACTTTAGAAGATTTGCAATATAATGTCAATAGCAATTATTACAATTTATTAATCTAGTTGAGGAAAATATGTATGGTATGTGTATTAAAATCAAACAAATAAATAAATGCAGGTATGACATACCAAATTCATCTTGACATGATTCTTCGTATTTTTAGCATATTGGGCATACTGTAGTGTTGTCATGGTATCGTGAGATGACTTGTCTACAAAATTCAAACAGTATATTGTTTAACCCTGCTTCTAAATTTTTAAATATCTGAATGAAAACTGTAACAAGAAAAATGTTCAATTTACAACTTTTTTGTTTAACTTAACAGCAATACTTCCAAAGTTTTACCAGTAGGCCAAAACATATGTACGAATTGTGGTAATTTTCTAATTACAACACCTCAATTAAAACAGTAACACTGGTTACATAATATTGAATTTTCAAAAGAATAAACACCATAAATGCTTTTTGTTTACTTTTCTCAAAAGGAAAATATACAACAGAACAAATTTAATTTACAAGTTTAATAATTTTAATGACATATTTTGAGATAGGAAGAGGATTTAAGATGATCTGATTGAATGGTTGCTCAACATGTTACAGAGAATTAGTTGTTTGTGGTGTCTAAAGGAAGCCTTCTCCTTTACAACATCTACAATAGAGGTCTTTATCGAGCAAGGAGTGTGGTGTTCTCCAAACATGTCACCCACTACAGTCAGCAGCCAGGCCTTCCACACTATAAACTGCCAACCCCACAAAATATGACTCCTTCTATCTGCCACCTGTCACCCACTATGATAAACATGTGCACTAAATGACTTGAACAAGCCACTGTGTTGCAAGTTATTCTATTTTGTTTTTATACTATATTGGAACCAAATAAATTTTAAGGCATTTAAAATATCTGCATGCATGTATGAAATAAAATTTGTGCAAATTTAATCATGGACTTCACATTTAGAAATTAAAACTTACCAACAGGGGAGACAACTGCAAAAACCATTGTCACAACATTTCCACCAAGACTTTCCTGGAAAAACAAAATGTTTATAACAATATATTACAATAATCGTGATCAAATAATTCAATGACTGAAGATGTTTTAAACATATTAATAGTATTAATATGTTTAAAACATCTTCAGTCATTGGTTACACTACAGAACCAGTGGATTCTGCTCTTCCACCTATTCATAGTGGGCAGCCATTTTATGTAAATTCTAATTGTGAACATAAATGTTTAGCCCCTTTGTTCATTCTTATATGATAAAGCAAAAATAAACAAGAAAATATATGTCAGAGACACCGAGGTCCCACTTGGCACATCTTTTTTTCTAAGTTTACTCAACTCAAAGTTACATGGATATGTGAAGTCATTTTCATAAAAAAAAACCTTCATCACAAAGGTAAACCCGAGGTGGGATGGACACATGAATGAACGGACGGATGAACAAACAGACCAGAAAGCTATATGTCCTCGGACTATTATTGGTGAATTTCTTGTTTATACTAAAGGGTGACTATAGTGTAGACAAGCTAGAAGTTTTACCCATCACATGCCTATCCATTGTGTACTGGTGGAAAGAATTCATGAGCTGTTGTGTAAATATATAACATAATTTGGCCAACAAAAATTTAAACAAAGAAAAAATTATTATTGTTGAAATGTGGAGGTCAAAGTACATTCCTGTTCTGTATACACTTCTAAAGATAACTAGCGATCACTGAGATCCCCCACTATTAGGTTTTTTTTGTGTATACATGTGAACTTGGTCTCTAATTGAATTCCTCCAGATCAATAGGCTTCTTAGCTACATGTACCTGATATGTAATAATATTCTAAAGTTTCATTGAAATCAAATGCAAACTTTTTGAGTTATTGTATTGAAATGTCTGTTTTGGTAAAGTTTATAACATTTTTTGGTAACTGTTACCTTGAAATTTAATGGATTTCCCAAAAAATCGACAGGTTTCCTACCCACCTTATATGCAACTATATCCCAAATTTTAATTGACATCAAATGCAAACATTTGAGTTAATGTCTGGAAACATCTTTTTTGTAAAAATCTCTTAACGTTTTTTTGTTGACTGTGACCTTGACTTTTGACAGAGTTCCTACAGAATCAAAAAGCTTCTTATCCACCTGATATGTTACAATATCCCAAAGTTTCATTGAAATTGGATTGACATGAGGACCACTATATACCCAGACTGTCCAGAGGGGGTATAAAAATTATAAAATTTTTCGTTATAGTATGTAATATACCTGAAGTACCCTTGTAATCACAGAATCCCTGTATGGAATAGCACCTCCTTTTTTAGGTCCTCCCAAAGCATTGAGCACACTTGCCATGCCTTGTACTCTACAATATTATCAAAAGACATTTTATACATTTATACTATCAGTAGATTGATGAAAAAGATTGAATATTAATAGATGTTACCCTGCCACAGCTCTAAATTGCAAAGAGTAGTTTGAGGATATTAATCTACAAAGAAATTTGAAAGAGGGACTGAAAAAAAAATAAATGATGATACAATGTGTATTTCTAATCTGCATTTATATATGTTTTTCTATAATCTGTAAATGTTTATATAGCAATTTTTAGAAATTATAGCCTTCACAGACATGAATTAGCAGTCTGGTAAAAGAGTGAAAAATACAATAAAATAAAGAACTGCTGATGGCAAAATCTAGATTGAAAAAAAAAATAATACAAATTTAACTTTAATTCTTTAATAAGAAAAATTCAATCATGCCTTTCATTACAAAGGAGAATAACAAAAAGTACTTCGTCATTTTGCACTATTGCCATATTCCTGTTGCCAGTGTTTTTTATATGGTGATTTTAAATTTAGTTTAGTAAGCATGTGTTTCTGCCATTTTTATTTGCAGAAACTAATTATCCATCATTTAAATGATCTACATCTGTAAGTATTCTAACAAACTCATGCAAGACTAAGATTTTATGGCAATAGTGAAAATTAGATATGTTTTTTTTAAATTGTAATTTAAATCAAACAAACAAAAAGGCTCAAAAGTATAATTATCTTGCCAAATCTTTATTTATTATATAACAAATAAAACATACCCAGCTACCACTTTAGGATCAGTGCTGCTTCCATGGTCAAATCCTGGAAAAAAGGAACAGCAAAATATAAAAATCTTTTAGACAATCTTTTGATTAGAACCCGTGAAATGTATAACAATGTACATGTAACCCTCTTTTAAAATAATTAAGATTTACAAATCTCCAATTTATAACAACTGGTCTTGAAGAAATTGTAAAAAAATGAATGATCAGTTTTCATGAGATATTAATCTGAGATCCCTGATTATCTATTTGACCATACAAGTGGGTGGTAAACGGGGTTATAAGCAAAGAATAATGTAAAATAAAACACATTTTAAAGTGAACATATTTTCATGCAAACATGTGCACAGAAATTAAACCTCATGCACAGAGTTAATATATAATACACCATTTTCAAGATAGGTAGTTAGATGTATTTATGGTATCACATGATTTTATTTAAGGCCACTTTCCTCAATGCAGTCTTTTAACTTCTTGTGAACTACATAAAACTTGATCCCCTTCCATAAATTTATTTTTAGTGTGGGCTTTGCACCCCAGCACAACACAGCATAGGTTTTGTTTTGCAATGTCTTTATTTAGCCATTTAATTTTGTTTCAAATGTTGCTGCTTTCCACTCAAAGTGCCCTACATTTTTTATGAAAAAAAGTGATCAGCATTACAATTTCCACCTCCTTTAATGACAGCAATTATATCTTGAAAATGATGTAATTGGCTCAACAGATTCATAGAACCAACTGTCTCCTTCAGGATTCATATTACTATAAATAAGATATTTCATACCTGCAATCTCTGCCAAAGACAAGACAGATCTAACACCCACTTTACTGGATTGCCTCTCCTTCTGTTCAATAGTAATAGAAAACACTGAGTGAGCTCTGAAAAAATATGTATACTGCATAAAACACTATTAAAGATAATATTCATTTGATAGTTTTCTAATCTGACATCCTGTTTTGAATATCATCAAACCTTGGATGGCTCAAAAACTAATGATTTATCACACTTTTATAGATATGTCAATTTTTAATATATGTATTTGTACCAAAACCCTGCTTTTCTAACTCTAAACTCCAACTCATTTAAAGATCCCTATAAAAGCAAACTCATGTCATTAATACTCATACTTAAATAACGAGCACCAGTGTGAAATAATAAACCCCAGTTACAAAGGATGTGGATAACTGAAGCTATTAAAATTAGTGACAGGTAGGTCAATTCATCAATGTAACAGGTAATAATTCAGTCATGACTGTTTACAGGTAAATAGACATAAAAATTGAATATCTAATTAAAAATATTAACTGTGCCATGCGGATTACAAAATCAAACCAAAATCATTCCAGTTAGAAATCAACTACCATTTTGATGACAATTGCTGTTTCACATTAAAAGACAATTGTACCAGCAAAAAATAAATTTGCAAAAACTGTCAAAGTACAGATTTATTTGCAGAAATTGTCAAGCTTTGACGGCACAAATTAAAGAAAACTCTAAACTATATTTGGAGAACCCTTCAAGTTGAGTTATCGAAGTTCTACTGAATGCTAAATTCGAAGCAAAATAATATTGATACATAAGTTGGTGTTTTTTCATGATACTATAAACAAACCTAGCTCGGCTGCCTTTAAGATCAGATCCACCTGCTTCATGAACTCTTCTGCCTTGTTCATAAAACTCTAACATTTCATCATAGCTGTGGACAACCATCTCAGACAAACCATCAACAAAACTAAAAATTAACAATAAAATCAAAGTTTATATATGTATTTGATATGATATAAATTATATTCTTTCATTTTTTTGAAAGGGATTCATTGGTGTTTGAGTGAGACCAACTCACTTACATACAATATATTAACATTGTTACTGAGTTTTCAAGTACATACACCATTGAATTCTGTAAAAAAACTGTTTTTATTCGTTATAGTTCCACCCAATTAAACATAATTTTCCACTTAAAGTCTTTTGTTCAAATCAATGCACTATTTAATTCTATCATTTATTCATACACTAGGTCAGTTCAATGAAAAATGAACTATAAGTCTATACACATAAAAAAATGACATTACAATGGACACTCAATTTATAACGCTTAACTTTTATTAATTTTAATAAACATATAAAATGCAATTATGCAATAACAGTATATGTTATACATTTGACTGACACACCATTAACAAAAACAAAACAGATTTGTGAAAATGAGTTTGTTTGTTCGTTCAATAGAATCAGGATTTAACACCAAAAAGATTTGTCATGCACTTTATCAACTAAATGCACATTCCTTTCTGTGAATGGTGACAAATTTACTTACATTCCTTTGTGTGGATGGTGACAAATTTACTTATATTCCTTTGTGTTGATTGTGACAAATTTACTTACATTCCTTTGTGTGGATGGTGACAAATTTACTTACATTCCTTTGTGTGGATGGTGACAAATTTACTTACATTCCTTTGTGTGGATGGTGACATATTTACTTACATTCCTTTGTGTGGATGGTGACAAATTTACTTACATTCTTTGTGTGGATGGTGACAAATTTACTTACATTCCTTTGTGTGGATGGTGACAAATTTACTTACATTCCTTTGTCGGATTGTGACAAATTTATTTAACAAATCTTTGTGTGGTGACACATTACTTACATTCCTTTGTGTGGATGGTGACTAAATTTACTTACATTCCTTTGTGTGGATGGTGACTAAATTTACTTACATTCCTTTGTGTGGATGGTGACACATTTACTTACATTCCTTCCTTTTTTGCGGATTGTGACACATTTACTTACATTCCTTTGTGTGGATGGTGACGGATTGTCATCTGGTTGTTATGTGGATTTAACAGATCCATCATCTTCTCATCCATCGCCTGAAGACAGAATTATTTATAAAAGGAATGTTGTACTTTTTTCTAAGGAAGTTGGCTGGTCATGTGTTTGATGTGTACATTATATTTTTAACTTCAGGTTTTTCTTTCGCAAAGCATTAAATATTTCCAAATTGACCCTCAACTTCATTTCCATAACATAACAAAACAACTGAGAAATTATTTTGAAGTTCTTAGTATTTCTTAACAACCTTTAATAGAAAAAAACATGTCCACATATTAACCTATGAAAGATCATGAGAAAAAATTTTTCCACCAAACTTTCAATAACTTGTTTGAATATCATTATTGTAAGCTTATTATGTTTAGAGCATCTTACAAACTAACAACCATTAAAAATTTCTTACTCTTAATAAACAAACCAGCAAACATCCTTTAATGTTGGAATGGAATATAAAATATAGCAATCAAGACAACATCAAATCATGGATATTTGTACTTTAGGACAAACTTGTGATTTAGCTAGCACTCGCCACTTTCGCAGTTGATGAATCCTTTTTAGAAATGATGAAAATATTTTGAACGTAATTTGCCACTTAAAATTTCAAAATTTTCATCATCAAAATCGGCACAGGTAAATCCAAACATCTTACCTAAGGTACAAGTTTATGACCCAAGGCAATCAAAGTAATTATGTAACAGACATGCCACTGGATATTATTTGATAATTAATCACTTAATTACTGTGTATACACCCGGTCACATGCGATCAAGCATAGCCATTTGAATGGCCACTCTGTCAATCTAATCATGGTCCAACATTGCCGTGTTCATCTTTAAAAGGGACTTTGAAGTCACCCTGTCGTCTTATGTCTCCTTTGAATTTTATTGCCATTTTCGTCCGAAATCGTCTTATTTTTGTCATAGCCTGATGTTTATCACGCTTTGAAAGGTGATGGCAACTATGTGGAAAACCTTATTAAATGTGATATTATATTTTTGAAAACTTTCATTTATTACTTCTGTCTGACATCAGCTTGTAAACAAACCAATAAATTTCATGATGTACTTTTTAGGAAGTACTGAAACTGATTGAATGTACAAACAAAAATCGAACAGTATAATCCAAAAGTCTGCTTAAGAAGAATGAAATATTACCTATTGAATAAAAAAGAAAAAAGTTTCAGATGAAAACATTATTGGTACCTATTATCTATTTTACCCCATATTTTAGTGGATAATATTATTAATGCATTACTATTATAGAATTTGAAATATTTGAAATTGTAACTGTAATGAATTTTAAATGCTAATTTTACTCCAAACTATTTATAACAAAAATATTTGTCAGCAATGTTTAAAGTTCAATACTATTGACATGATCTTCTGGATGTAGAGTGTAATCAACTAGGTAACACTTGGACTTTACCAACTCAAAAGTTTTAATGTCAGCCAATCAAATCACATGTTACATAAGACAGTTAAGTAGAATGAACAGAAAACACTGAAGAGGTTTTTTTCAGCTTCTGTTCCTTACCTGTAAGTAGGAAACTGTAATGAAGAACTCCCTGTTACTTTTCTCTGCAATGTGTTGGTACAGCTTCTTGATCATCTGCAATGAGAATGTTGCAATTCAAATATTAACTACCAACAAAATACCAAAAATTTACAGAAAGGACAAATATTAGAGAATGAACTAATGGCTTGGAACAGATAAATGAAGCATCATGAGGAAGCACTGAACCAGTTTTAAGAATCCCAACCCAACCCGTTCATTGTTTATGGTATCTGAACACAGACATGCAGAAACCAATCACACACAAAAAAAGATTTTTCAAGTTATTATTTGATAGCTGCCAATTTTTGACAATTTTTTTTTTATTAACCGTCATCAAAACTACAAATAAGATTGTGCTCAAAATTGTGATTTATCTTCATGTTAAAGTACTTAACAGCTGAGCAATGTTTAAATAAAATCTGTTGATGGGTTACAGACACTCATGTCTAAATGGAGGGTATAACATAATATCTCACCACTTTGTGTGGCGGGTATAAACACTAATGAGAGAATATTGTATACAGACTTAAGATAACCAAATTGTTACAGTATCCTGATAGCAGTGGATAGGTAGATATATAGGTAATCTATATAATTTTGAAAAACACCACGTCTTTTTTTAAATATGCTTTCAAATTGCAAATTATCTTACTTAGTAAAATCAGAAAAAAATCTTGAAATTTCCATCAAATTAATTTGGGAATGGCCAATTTTTTTTTTTAAAGTATTCATCTAAAGTGGCAAACACGTGATAAAGAAAACTATAACTATGACCTGAAAATATTATTTGGAAAACATGACTGAATTCTGATGGCTAGAACACAAGTTGGTAATAATAACAAAGCGTGCTTAAAACAAAAACTGCAGATCAGATTAAAAGCTATCTGGATAGACCTACATGTATGTTTTATAAAAATTACACAAATTTGTGTAATATACTAATTGATTGATTGCAAAGTTTAAGAAAACTTCCAAGTAATCTCTTACTTCCAAATATAGTTCATTTACTTTTTGGGAGTTGAATGTCACCTTTCAGCAACATTTCAGCTATATCATGGTGTCCGTTTCATTGTGAGAGAAATTCAAAGTACCCTGTGAAAACCCCTGACCTTGTCAGGAAGACTAGCAATACACATGAAATAAAAAATAAAGTAGGAGTTGAGCACACCCTACTGCAGTAAGGCTCACCCAACCAACCTCAGTGTAATGAAGAATTAACAGACAATCTACACCAAAAGATAGAGGTAAATAAAACTTCAGTCAGTGGCTTGACAAGTTTTTGTCATGATCTATTTAGAATGCACACACTTGCTAACTTGTTTGTTTGAATGTTGTTTAATGCCACTTTCAGCAATTTTTCAGCTGTATCATGGCATCCAGTTTTCATTGTAGGAGGAAGCCCTAGTACCTGAAGAAAATCCCCAAAGGTAGAAAAACTGGCAATGCTCATCAATTAGGATTGGAGTCAATCCCACCCTGCCCGCAGTAAGACTTGAAGCCACAATCTCGGAGTTTTGATTTGAGGCTTGTCTTTTTTTCAGTTTCTGTGTTCTGTATTTTGTTATTACCTTCACTTTTAGGGAATATTATTTAAAGACAATTGAGGTTCAAACGTGTGCCTTTTGTTAGGCCTCTGAGTTAAGAATCACACAAAAAGGTGATTTTTTAAATAAGGTATTCAAATATAAATGTAATCTTACTTTCTAATGTAACTTTATTTATAATACTTACCTGTGGTGCAATACCTGGACTGTCCTCTGTACCAGACATCAGGTAACTTTTTCCAGCTCCAGTCTAAAATTTGACCATAATTTACTTTTATTTATGCCTGTCTCAGTCAGTAATTGATAACAAATTCAATACAGTCAATGACTTGTTGTTAGTTTAAAAATGGGTATTAGCATTATATTTTATATTATTTTTATTCTGCAAAATTGTGAAATATAGTGATAAAGAGTATTTCTATTTAATTAAGTAATTACATGTATTTGACTTGACAACTTAATTTGATTTAGAGATTTATGTTGAAAAAAGAAAAATTGTTTACCCATAGGTCTTTTCTATAAACCAGAATATTTCAATGAAAATACATGACAATTTTAACAGTAATAACAGAGATTACATCATGGAACAATTAGAATTTTACAAGCTTCAGAACAGGTCATGTGACCAATGCCAGTTATCATAACCTGTGTTGCTCCATTTGAATTGGCCAATCAGATTTCAGTTTACAAAGCAAATTAAATTGTTTATTATAATAACTGTTAGAAAATAAAAATAAAGGTATGAATTGGATAAGATGGAAATTCTACTTTATCAAACTCACAGATCCAATTGCCATAATTGTAGAATTATATCCTTCTGCTGCTCTTTGAAGCATTCCTTCACAACACTCTTTAAAGATTTGTTCCTGCAAATCACAATAACACAAAAAATTTCAATTAAAATGAATGTGCAAGGGTAGAATGTTATGTTTTCTTAAAACATCAACAACAAAAAATCTGGCAACTGAAAAGTAAAATAAGAAATAAAGCAAGAACAATCACAATATAAGATTTTCTTGTCCTTCAACAGTTAGAATCTGATTTCACTGCTGTGCACAACCTTATGATTTCCGATGATTAATGGTCTGCTAGTACATTTCTGTGTTATACAAATAGCTGAGAAATGTCTTGTCAAACCATGCTTAGATATATCTATTGTATAATTACCTCTTATCTTAGTGTAAACATAAACTTACATTTTTGGCATCTCCAGAATAAGCCCCATCAAATCCAAATGACTGCTCCTAAAATGACACAATTTTTCCATATTTAATAATAGTTGTAACAGATAATTACAATACAATTTAATCTCCATTCTCCATACAATAGCATATATCAGAAGAAATATAACAGTATTTTACTGATTAAAGTTTAACTGATTTACATGTCTTTGTCTGTATACAGAAATATAAAGGTATACTCTGGATTCGGTAATCAAACTGGTGCTGAATTTCATGGTTAGAGAAAAAGTTGTTTAAAGGATACATAATTTAATTTTGTGGTTTTGACATCTGATCAGATCAGATAAACCAAGAATTTTTTATTTCGTTGACCTTTGAGTACATGGTTTGCCCTTCTGCTTGAAATCCACATGAAATAGTATTCTACGAAGAATAATAAAGAATCTACAAGTACTAGAAATACATGTTACATAAAGACAAACCAATCAGGTGGAATACCAATTTTCTTGAATATGCAAATATTGTGAATTAGTTTTAACATTTGAGGACATTTCAGTATTCTGTTTTGTTGACCATATTGGAAACAAAATTGTTAAATGTTTCATTTCAAATAATGTTATGGCTAAACCAAAGATGACATAAATAATGTGATTTTCGTCATTTTGATTTTGGAAGAAAAATTATTGAAAATGTATAAGTAAATGGAATCAGCCACTAGTTATGCAATATGGAAATAACTTATAATGTTACCAATGATAAATCTACATGCAATTTTTCAAATACACTACAAAATTTGTTAAAAGTAGATTTAAATGGTGAACTTTTTATCTCCACAGCAAAATGTAACTTAATATTTAATAAATTTAGAGAACATGTCTGGAGGATGCCTGGTGCATTTACTTCTGTCATTGATGACATGATTTACACAGCTCATGAGTTCCATCATGACATTATGTCATTACTTAATCTCTGTTGTTTACATAAAAGCTAAAGAGTATTTTACCTTTCCACCAAGTTCTAACAGAATCTTGTCGCCAGAAACTTTAACAACTGTTTTGACTCCTTTGCTAGATTCTTCTGGTGTCAATGGTCGACATCGACCTATGACTTTAATGCTTATGTTTTCAGGCTGTAAATTTAAAAATATTAAACAGCATTTAATTTTCAAACAATTTTTGTTAAGTTATTAGTTCATAAATGGATTGAAACAAGACATATAAATGATTGAAGATTCAATGCTGCAGGCACAAAAATAATAAAATACATTGGTTAGGAATAAGAATTCTAACAACATAACAGGGCACAGAAAATTGTATCCATGCTCATAGTATTTATAAGTTCAAATTTATAAAATAAGTATAAATTTCTATGTCTATAGGGGCGTGACAACAACAGTTGTTCACTGAAAAAAGCTGAATAAAATTATTTTTGGGGTTCAAAATGATTTTACTCTTTCAAGTTATTTTTGATGAAATATATGTCACAATTAGTGACAGGCATACACTTTTTAACTGCAGTCGTATATTTATACCGGCAGGCGTATTTAAGTAGGGCCGTTTCAATGACATTATATTGTTTGCTGGGATTATTATAAAATTTTAATTAATAAATTATCATTGTCAAAATAGTAAATATTCCTATCAAAACCAATTAATTTGTTATGTTCATCACCGAAATTCAAGCGTACTGCCTTATCATAATTATTTCTTTAATATGTAAACATTTTTGCTTTTTGATGCTTTTGTATGCTATTAATATATTTTAGTGCTTTCTTCTAATTTGCTTTTATGTATCCCATGTCTGCCCGTTTTTATGTGCTTAAATGTATCTACCCTAAGCTTTTTATGTTTTATATATCTGAGAAAATCTCTTATGTCTGCATGCTTTTATGTACTGTATTTAGTCCTTAAACATGCTTTTACCATTGATTTTATGTATGCAATGTATTGTTTGCTTTGTTTGTTTGTACTCATATAATGTCAGCTCATCAGAGCTTATGTTATATGTATATAAATTTGTTATCGTTTTGACTCACCGACTATAAATAGCAGGTCATTCCGGCCCCAGTCGATTCGGCCCCAGACGATCCGTTCCCAGTAACAAAATTATACTATATTTAAATTTTATTTTAATTGTTTTTAAGTGGAAAAAGTGAAAAAGTGAAAACAAAATATGGGGTATGGTTTTTAATTATATTTAATTTTGTTGTACTTGATTTTAATTGGAAATTGTTAAAGTGTTAATTAAAATAAGTTTAATAATTAAATAAACAAAATATAGTGTTTTTAATTAATTAATGATGATAACAGTTTTGATCAGTGCACAAAAGGGTAATAACAATTTGATTATTTTTAAATTGCTTGCTTAACAACTGTAGGCTATGCTTTGTAAGATTTACTCTGCATCCAAGCTGACTTTAACATCAAAGGTTACAAAACTACTACAATTTATTGATGCTGTACGTCAAAAATTTTAAAGAAAACATTCAGTGAGCTCAAAGAATTTCTCAAAAAGAAATATTAATTGTAGGACTCCAAATCGTTGGACATATAAAATGGGTTACAACATTTATGTTCATTCTGAAAATGGAGTATCCATGCTAGTTTTCTTCTAGACAGGTTACAAGTTGACAGCAAGCCCTTGAGTGTGACATTTGTCACAAGTGGCAACATAGGACTTGCAACACGGGAATTACCCAGTTTATTAATAGGGTAATCTGCAGAGAAGATTATTATTATACATTTCACTGTTGTGAATGTGCCGAGCCAGTTGACTTTGATGACCTAAATGAGCCTGAGCCAGAGCCACAAGCAGACCCAGTACCGGAACTTTGAAAAACGTATGTCTTTTATCATGTTCTTCATGTTTTTTATGATTTTAATTGTTATCAATATTAAATATAATAAAGAAATAAAATTATTACTACTGTCTCTACCGTTTTATTACTATTATCTGACACGTGTCAAATGTTGGTTACAAATTACAGGTTTCAAAAAGATAAATACTAAATAACAATTACAATTTAATTAAACGTACACATAAAACCATACCGTAGTTGAAGAAGTAACAATACGTAAAAATAAAGAAAAAATATCGCAAATCATCCCAAATCATGTGCATGTGTACACATTCGACAACGATGGAAACCAGGTGAATCTAGACCAGTCTAAAGGAGAAAGGGACATAGGTGTTTGGGTTGACGACCACATCAACTTTTCCAAACACATGCAACAGCAAATAAACAAGGCCAATGGCATTATGGGACTAACTAGAAGGACATACACATATCTAGATGAAAGAAGCTTTAGATATCTATTTCAGGCACTAGATAGGCCCTATTTAGAATATGCAGCTGCTGTATGGAGCCCACATAAGATAGTAGAAATAGAAAGCATAGAAAATGTGCAGAGGAGAGCTACTAAACTCATCCCCTCCCTAAAAGGCATGGATTACCAACAAAGATTGAGGAAACTAAAAATGGCAACACTAAAGTATAGAAGACTGTGTGGGGATATGATTGAGACATTCAAGATTCTCAGGGGGATATATGACAAGGAAGTTACTGGCAATCTGCTAGAAAGAGACATAAATACAAGAACGAGAGGGAACAGCAAGAAACTAAAGAAAAGATTTTGCCGGTTAAACCTCCGCAAATACTCGTTTAAAAACAGAGTAGTTGACCCCTGGAACAGCATACCGGAATCTGTAATTCAATCTAGGAATGTAAAGAGCTTTGAAATAGCACTAGACCAATTTTGGGAGACA
This sequence comes from Limnoperna fortunei, assembly GCA_944474755.1. Taxonomy (NCBI): domain Eukaryota; kingdom Metazoa; phylum Mollusca; class Bivalvia; order Mytilida; family Modiolidae; genus Limnoperna; species Limnoperna fortunei. Next base: position 32,174,667 of record OX104115.1, read on the forward strand.
CAAGAGATCAAATATGACTACAAAAAAGACCTGGATATTACATCAAAACCAGGAAGTTGCCAACAGGACAATAAAGATGAGACCACAGAGATGGATATAGGGACCTTGTGAAGCCTGCGTCCATAAACAGATTCCTACAGATATAATTAAAAATACAACTTTTTTATATATTTATACCTACCTGCTTTATTTATTTTACCTACCTTTGATTTTACAATTACATGTCCACAAAATGAAAAAAGTCTTTATAATTTTCTTCAGGAGACTTTAAAGTAAAGCAACCATTATCTGTATCATGGTCACAAAACTTGCATGCATACTCGGCAATCAAAATAGTGAATTCCTGTGTATTACCATCCTTTCCATACTAAAAATACTACTTATGAATGTTTTTTATATATGTTACCTACCTTCTTTATTATTTCCCCCCTTTGGTTTTACTGGGGCCGGATCGACCTGGGGACGGAACGACCAGGGGACGAATCGACCTGGGACGTATCGACTTGGGGACGGATCGACTAGGGGGCGGATTGGTTTGGGGACGGATCGTCTAGAAATCATAAAATTTACTTGACTTGACAATGTAAGAAAATATTTTCCTGGTGCGTTTGTCTTTAAATTCAGAAAGTCAAATTTTGTACTGCATGTGTTATATCAAAATACAGCATCGTTACAGCCATTTACCATTTAAGGATATCTGAAGAGGGTACTAAATAAAGTGCTAGTTAAATAATTTCACCGGAGACCAGCTCCTGTACAATTATTTTCACCAAGGTACTTGCGTAAATACACAGAAAGTTATGACGTCGAGAATAGTTCACATGGGAGAAATCAATTTGTAAAATGTTATTATTCACTTAACAACATTTTGATTCTACTTAAAAATTTAAAAACACGCTATTAACATTTTCTAAATTATATATAATAACTGATTAAAATTGCATATGACATAAAAGAGTAAAACTATTAATACAGTTAATAATATTCTTCGTAGAATGATGCATCCCTTCCATAAAGCTCTCGTTTTGTGAAAAACAATAATGGCTTCCAAAGAAGAAAACAAACCACTTTGCAAATTTGGAGCTAACTGTTACAGAAAGAATCCCGATCATCTGCAAAATTATAGACATCCGAAGAGAAAACATGACTCAGTAAATTGGTTTCTTATTATGTTATAGACCAAATTATTGCCTGCATATATTCAATGATACAAACATCACAAAATAAAAATCCCGCCAAAATATTTCATTGTCAAGAACTTCAATTTGAATGTAAGCTGCGATATATTGAAAATTAAGTACCTTCCCGACTAAAAATTTAGTGGCATGTACTAGGGCGAACGGACCCCGATTCGTCAAGAACCAACAAAAAGCATTTTTTTTTACTGATGAGCAGCTTTTCACCGACGAGAAAGAAGACAAGATTATTTGTTGTATACTACTTATCATGAAAAGATATTTTTTTTAAATTATTGTTTTTCATTGTTTTGTTGTACGTATTGTGCATTATTATTTACAGACACGGTTTGTAAAGGTTACCTCTCTTAAGGTGTCAAGACACTGACTAAAGGGGCCCAATCAAATTTAGAAAATATAAGAAAATAGTACTTAAAAACAAAATAGTCCTGTTTATCTTAGTGTATATTTAAAACTACTAACTGGATTTTAATGAGGGAAAGTTTTTCTGAAAGGTGAATATATTAGAGAAAATTTTGAGTCTTAACTTGCTCTGTTCTAATGGTGTTTAGTATGTTTTATGTCACATTCACTACATGACCTATAAACCGAGATTTTCTGAAAAGAAAGTGCTATATTTAGAGTGGGGTTTCCCCCGGAAGCTGGTTTTCTCTTGGAAGGTTTTAAAGAGGTCATGAAATTTTGAGAGAACATGGGCCTGTCATGTATGATTCTGGATATATATGATGTCGATCAAATTAAACTTTGGTAAAAGAGCTGCACTAATTAAAAAAATAAAAAATTTAGTAGAAAATCTTAAAGAATTGGATTAGTGTTTTCTCCCCTTAAGAGATGAATGGTGTCTTTTCAATATAATCAGGATCATTACCGACATGTGCATTCAATTAATCATCCAAATTATCAATAATTAGCTAGTGCCTAGTATTGTTTGAAATTGTATTATATATAAGTATATTTTAAAATAATTTACCAATTTATTATGACTTAGTTAGGAATACAATTTATTATTATACTTTCTTGTCTTAGGTAAATACTACACTACATAAACAACAAAACAACAACAACAAAATTACACAATAAACCACAAAAATCTTTTTTTTTATATTTCTTTTGATAATAATTACAACAATTTTTTCTTTCTTGTCGGTGAAAAAATGCTTCTTGTCTGTAATAAAATGCTTCTTATTGGTTCTTGTCGGTTATAAAATGCTTCTTAATGGTTCTTGTCGGTAATAAAATGCTTCTTATTGGTTCTTGTCGGTAATAAAATGCTTCTTAATGGTTCTTGTCGGTAATAAAATGCTTCTTATTGGTTCTTGTCGGTAATAAAATGCTTCTTATTGGTTCTTGTCGGTAATAAAATGCTTCTTATTGGTTCTTGTCGGTAAATAAGTTGACAGAGTTATAGCAACCATAAACTTTCCAGAATCTATCCATTGTTTGGCTGTCAAAGGTTTTGGGTAAATTCCATCCATATATGATTAAATACTGGTGCCATTTAATTAAAGGCAAAAATATAGTTAATACTCTATGACATGAAGCATATAAGTTATCTCTGAGTATGTATAACAACAATCAAGAATCATTTATTGGATGTATTAGAGAATTATTTAAAGGTCTGAATCTAGATTATTGTTTCATTAATCAAAACCAGCTGACAGAAACTTTCTTCATCAACAAAGTAAAATATGCCCTTAAAGAGAAGATGCATACTTTGCGGTTAGACAAAATTAATACTAATTTTGGAAGAGGTAATAGTAAATCCAGAAATAAACTAAGAACATATAAAAAAAAATTCAAAAATATTTTTTCATTTGAAAATTATCTAAATATCAAGTCTAAATCAAACCGACAAATTATTTCCAAATTTAGAACAAGTTCACACGACCTTGAAATAGAAAAAGGCTGATATATAGGAATAAGTGCAGAAAATAGAAAATGTAAGGTATGCCAAAATGGAGTAGAAGATGAAATCCACTTCCTCCTTAATTGTGCACCTTTGGCCTGTAAACGTAAATGTTATATAGATGCATTTAAACTTAAATATAAAAATCTTCCTGAACTTAATGATGAAAACTTGTTTATATGGATCCTCTCCTCTGAGGATGAAGAAGTCTACCATACTCTTTCAAATATGCTTATAGACTTATTTGAAGAACGATCAAGGATTTTAAAGTTAAGTTAAATAAGAGACCCTTCCCCTCCTTTATATAACAACAGTAAAAGGTATATTTTCCATATGACAGTGGCATTATTTGCTTTGTTTACATATTGTTAACTTAAATCGCTATCATTCTATTTGGTTTATAACTTTACTTTATTTTATCTATAATTGTTCATTGTTTATGTAATCAATAATCACTTTTTTTAATAATGCCTTATTTAGATATGTTTTCTTTATGATGATTATATATTTTGATTGATTAGCTCAATATTGGGCACCATGATTGGTTTAATAAAATTGTCTTGTCTTGTCTATAGCAGCCAAAATGGAACTTATATCGGTTAAAAGAATAATTGTTCTGTCCACTATATACAGTGACCCACCGTGTTGACCACGGTGGATTTTTAATTGCCTTTCATGTTTACACCATGAAAAAATTAAAATGTTGCGATTTAATTTAGAGATTTGTTTTAAAATATGCCGTTTTAATACGTTTGTTTCAAAAAGAAATTAATCTGCGTTCTTACTATCTATTCAGAATACGAGAATACCTTACACCAGTGGTGGAAACGATTTTTTTTTCAGCTCGCCATCCTGGCCAGTACCAAAACAATAGTACTTGCCGAATTTATTATCTACTAGCCTAAGTTGGCAAGTATGCTTACAAAGTTACTCGCCAACAGTCAATATCAATACTCATCCTTTGAGATGATTCTGTAATTCGTTTTGTTTTTTTATTGATTAAAAACTTTTCCATATTTGAGTTTAAATTTTGGCTCCCAAATGACTACTTGCCATACAAAAATAAGTACCTATTTCCGACCTTGTACCCATTAATGAAATTGCTCTAATAACTTCATTTCTTCTAATTCCGTAATAATTTTAATTTCTTACATCATATTTCACCTGGGATTAATGGAAAATCTAGATATTTGGGTAATATAAATTGTTTTAGATAAAGAAATTAAAAAATAAAATTACGATTATGGCAATCCGAGGGATCACCGCAAAGTTTTTAGCCCTACCGGTGAAAAAACCGGAAGTTAAAACAAGTTTATCGTGGTCAAAAATTGTTTTTGTTTATAATTAAAATGAAGTTAATTACTCTTAAAAACGAAAGAGAAACATGGCAAATAACATCGTTAACTCTCAGTTATGGTGCATTTATCATCAAGTAAGCCTGGATTGTTACATTTTCTTAGAACTCGCCAGATAATTTCAGCTCGCCAATTCTTCTCTGCTCGCATTGGGCGATTTGGCGAGCGGTCGTTTCCCACACTGTTACACTTGCTTCTTTCAAGCAATTTCATTAGTTGATATTTTGAAGATTTGATGTCATATGAAAATCTTCTAACCCGGGAATTTCCTAGCAAAGTTTGTCAGGCTTTCATGGACACATGTGGACACAGAAACCCTGACTTGTGTGGAAGATATTTCTTATGAATTTATGACTAATAATACTTAGAAAACCGGAAAATATCAGTATATATAGATAAACCAATTTTACCCTACCTTCAAACTGTCTGCAGTAATGATAAATGTTTTTTAAACAAGATTCAAGTTTATTGGATACAGATGAGTCAGTTCTTTACCTCAACGAAATAAAATGACCATTCTACTGCATGTGATCACCAATACTGACACAAAAGAGTAGACAACTGGTCTCATACCTAGTCTTTTAAGTTTCTTTGGTAGTTCCTCTATTTTAAGCTATTTTCTGCCATAGCATCTGATTCCTACCAAAATTCTCTAAATGTCTCTTTATTGTGACTGCAAATTGCAACTTTTACTGTCATACAACAAGAATGGATTTTTGAGCAGGCTTTTCAATCGGTTCATGGGGTACTTTTACACTTTGTAAAGATTTATCCCTCATGAGTTGGCAATTTAAAATACAAACCTTTTCGATGTGTAAACATCCATAAATATTTCCTTTTGAGTTCTCCACCATATTACATTGCAGTAATGCAAATATAAAAGAAAGTAAGAAATTGATTATCTGTAAGGGCTAATTTACTTATCATCAAAAAGCATCATACAGCATGGATACCAATACAGATACAAAGAATTCAGAATAAAATCAATACACATAAAGAGGAATAACTCGCAGCATTTATGACCAAACGTCTTGACCTTCCCTCAGTGTTACATTATACTATTAGTGAAGGCTGCAGAAACAGCATTTTAACATTAATTAACCATCTTTGTACCTATATTTCATAACATTACACCAAATCCGGCTAATGCAAATGCCCTGAAAATAGAAAACAGATTTAAGAATATTGTCGAAATTTCAGGGCAGTAAATTTAGACCATGACTATCAGGCTGAACTGAAACAAGGACAAACTGTTTGCTTGCTTCACATGACGGAAGTCTATTGCTGTAGTTCATACTTCAATATGTATAAGGTTACATGCAAATGATGTTGTACATTAAAAATATTTAATGTTGATGTTGATAAAGTCCATTATTAAATTATTTCTCTGCGTTTTGTGATGCGCGCTTAAAAAAGGGGTTCTATAATTTAAGTAGTATTCCCTACTTTCGGCAGACAAGATTTATCTCCCATTTGCAGTGTTATCTATTCTTTAGAGCAGGTATTTCATAGTACCTACTGTGGGTAAAAAGTAGTTTTTCTACAATATTTTTTTATTCACATATATTAAAGCATCCGGTAAAATTTAATATGATGTGCAAACTAATTCTGCAGTTTTTTTTAGTTGTAATGGAAGAGTCAGTCCACAGAAATTATTTAAAAAAAATAAAAACATGATTTGTCCCTATCTGTTCAATACTAGATACCTGCTGTTATGAAAGACAACTCTTGAAAATGGGAAGTAACTCTTGTATTCAGAAAATAGGGAATAGATGATAAACATTTTGGTAAATTTCTGAGAGACAAAGACCACAAATTATGCAAAGTAAAACATCCCTGTCATAATAATCTTATATTGCTATCATAAAAGTAACCACCAGAATCATTACCACGGGTTCAAAAAATCTGTCTTTCTAGTATCATTGAAAGAATCAATGACATTCCTGCCAGCACTGAAATGTGACTTTTGGACTGGTGATACCCGTGGGGACTAAAGTCCACAAGCATAGGTGGTAAAAAAAAATGTCATCAAAGATACCAAGGCTAATAGAAATTACTATGCCAAATAAGGTTTCCTCTTTTCTCTAATTAACCTTTAAAGGTTTCAGTGATCTGTATTTTAGGGTGACTCGGAACCTAAAAAGAGAGGAAAGAAAGAAGAAAGTCCTCCAGAAAAACAACACAAAACAATTCAAGACTTCTTTAGTGGAAAGAAAGGAGAATCAGAAGCTGAGAATGGGAAAGAAGAGAAGAAATCTGATCTTGTACAATCTAGTTCAAAACATGAAGGTAAATTTATTACAGCCCAGCAGCGTTTTTCACTAAAAGTTGTAAGTGTAAAATACATCGTTAGTGCTGATGTCACAATGGATTTCCCTTTGATCTTCCAACAGTTACAATAGATGAAATATACACTTAATGTTAAAGTATGTATTTTTAGTGAAATTCTTGTACATTTTTTAGTTGTTTAAACAAAGAATTATTATGTGCGTAAATCTAATCATGACATTCAATTATTACCAGATTGGATTTGCTTTGTCTTTAATTGTACCAGAAGCATGTGAAGTTTGCCTTACGTGTGACGACCAAGTATATACAATTAGGGCATATTGATATACTTGTCATTAATTCGAATGACATGATGTTTTTACAGTAATTAATTACTGCAAGACCATTGACAAAAACATTGTTTATATTTAATTGCGAGTTATTTATTTCAAACTTGAGCACTTTTTATTGTTACAGGAAGTAGTTTTCGAGATGTTCACAATCATTTTACAGACTATGTAGATGACAAAAAAACTTGTTTGAATTATTATAATTACATTTTTAATGATGAATTTACTTTCAAATCATTTAAAATGATAAATATAAATGTTTGTTTCTAACTCGTAGTTATCCTCTATATGGAGGTAATACACAACTGGAAGTTAACTGATCCCTGGAGTACACATGTGTACACAATATTGTTAGATTAATACATTTTCATATGTCTTGTTGCATTCTTATCTACAAAAAAACCTGAATGCTGTTAAATCGTTATTATAAAGTTTAAAGTTTACTTAAAGAATAAAGTTGCTTGTGATTATTTTTTTACATACAAGGTTCATGCGCTATGGGAAAATTAAGCACCCAGGTATATATATACTTTGGTGAATTCTTGAATTCGTGGGTAGATAGTGCCCATGCATGAAAACCATGAAAATTGATATCCAATGAATAAAAATGAAATACCAGAACCTGACCAAACACGTGTACAGTTAAAATTTTGTAAATATCAAAATTAGTTTCTTTATGAAATTATTCATTGTTATATAGCATTTATACTTGCAGTGTTAGAAATCTACAGAAACATAAATGAAAAGCAACAAAAAAGGGGTGGGGTGGGGGCAAAACACATTTTTTGTATCTAATAGGACTTTTGCATTTAGGTAGCCTATACATGCAGTTGATACAATCTGTCAATAAAAAAATTTTTTGGTCATATATTACATTTACAGTCATACAGTCAGGATACAGTGCATGCAAACATTTTTAACTTTGCTAATATATGTAGTCTAATAAGGTGTTACTGTATGCTTTGGCTGGGAGTACCAAATTTAAACGGGATGTTGCATCAAAAGTTTAAAGGTTGTATATAAGATCAAGAATCACACAGTCAATTAGTTGTTTCCAATTAATGTGACATTGAATAAATGTGTTGTGTTAACAAAAAAATGATTTTCCAGTAGAAAAAGTTATATAGTACAAATCAATTTATCTATGGAAAAAACCTAACTTAAAATAGGATAGAATCATCTTTTGACAATGTAGGAGAAATATAAAAACCTGTTAAATGTTACAATATATTGTATACATGAAAATGTGTGTTATAGAAGAAATTGAAGAATCACAGTCATTAGATGACACAAAAGATGAAAGTGATGATGAGTCATTACCATCTCCAGATGATGTCAAAGAAAACATCAAAAGAAAATTCCTGGTAGAAATGCCAGAGGATTTTTATGAATTCTGGGAATTTTGCAGCCATCTTGATTCAAAGAAACCAAGAGGTAAATACATATATTACCTGACAGGTGGTTGTAATGAATTATTTTGTAATTTATGTATTGTCCCTGTTGTTCCATATTATTGTAGGAATATTAATTAAGACTTTTTATCCACCAACTGCAAAAAATATTAGTTTTTGGAAATGGATACATTGTTATACAATATCAACAGAGAAAATAAAACCTAATTAATTTAATTTAAACATATTTATTGCCATAAAGTTATAACACTGGATCGGATACAAGTTATCACAACTTGTCTTTTCCTCTCCATATAACACAATGAATGCTACATATACATACATACGTCAGCACATAATTAAGTACATACATACAGTACATTTTAACATGTAAGATCAATATCATGCAATATTCAGAACAAATATAATAGCAAAAATACAATTACAATAAAAGAGAAAAAAAAACAGTAAAAGGGGGGATGGGGTCATGTTTAACATTAACATTGGACCAGGTATTTAAGGAGAGATGATACAAATAAAGCGGAAAGAGAGAGGAGCAGAAAGGAATCTACAATAAAGTTAAAATTATGATCAATTAAGTAAATCGTTTTGTTTGTTTGATAAATTGCTGAACTGCTAAAAAAGCTTTAAATTGTTATCATAGTTCAAAGTCTCGCTACCAAAAAGTAAGATTTCAATGTCTATAATATCAACAAAATTTAGTTTTCTTAATAACTCAGTGCGGGGACCAATGTACAAAGGACATTCAATAAAAAAATGAATCGAATCCTCAAATACATTACAGCAGTTACAACTTGAATAATCAATTAAGTTAACCCGAAAGAGGTCTGCATTGAGGTTGCTTGATCTATGTCTAAGTTTAGTATGTAATATATTTAGTAATCTATTACCAGCCAGATAAAAATTTGGAGGTTTCACAAGATCTTTTTCTTTTAATAAAAGTCTTTTGAATATTTGGTATGATTCTGTTTTTCTTAAAGATTCATTTAAGTGATTCCACCTTTGAATAGTTGAAGGTAAAAAAGAGTTAGTATATAGCTGTAATCTCTGTCTAGGTACTTGAAATTGATTCTGCGTTCTTAAAATCCTGACGTTTTCCCTATAAAAGGGAGATCAACAATCACTCAAATATGAAGGACAGTTATTATATTTAATTTGATGAAACAAATTCAATTTCCTTCTTTCTCTCCTAGATTGAAGCGTTTCCCATCCCGTTTCAAAATATAACGATTCAATACTCGCAAATTTTGGAAGACAGTTATTATTCTTGCAGCTTCGTCATGAACTTGTTCAAGTTTATTTTTATCTTGAACAGAACAGCCATCCCAAAGGTCACAAGAATATTCTAAGATGGGGAGAATATAAGTAAAATAAATTTTTTCAAGGTTTGATCTACTTAGACTAAATTTAAATTTTCTTAGCACACATAATCTAGCTGATGCGCTATTAATTATGTTCTGTATATGAATAGTCCATTAACAGTTTGAAGAAAACGTGACACCAAGATGTTTGTGATTTTCAATAATTTTTTCCTTTTCATTGTTGAAAATAATATTTAGATTGTTGGTTATTCCTTGAGGTGTAAATACACGCAATCTGTTTTACTGTGATTAAAACTAACAAGCCATTTTTCAGACCAAAGTTGTATTTTACAAAGGTCAGAGTTAAGAATAGTTTCAGTATCAGAAATGTTATAAGAGGAACATAATAAAGATGTGTCATCGGCAAATAATCTTGCAAAACTGTCAGTTGTATCAGCAATATCATTTATATCAGCAATATCATTTATATATATTAAAAACAATAGGGGGCCTAATACTGATCCCTGAGGTACTCCCCCTTTGATACTACCAACATCTGAGTAAGAATTACCAATACATACTTTCTGTTCTCTATTACTGAGGTAATTTTCAAGCCATATTAGCAGTTTTCCCGAAATTCCATATGATTCAATTTTTTTTTATTAGTCCTTTATGCCAAACACGATCAAACGCTTTAGAAATATCACAAAAAATTGAACAGACAACTTTTCTATTTTCCAATGCTATACAAATATTATGGTATATTTCTATGAGTTGATGAACAGTAGAGTGTTTTTGCATGAAACCTGATTGGTATTTGTATAAAAGGGAATTTTCTAATAGAAAGTTGTATATGTATTTGTAAATCACTCTCTCAAAAACTTTTCCGAGACTGCTTAATAAACTTATTGGTTGGTAATTAGTTGGATCGGATTTTTCCCCTTTCTTGAAAAGCGGAATAACTATGGCCAATTTCCATTTTGTAGGGAATTCAGCGTGAAAAAGTGAGAGATTAAATATTATTTGTAACGTTATACATGTACTCGCAGCCGTAAATTTCAGTAAATGATGGCTTATACGGTCTTCACTGACTGCTTTACTGAGAGGCAGACTCTGTAATACGTCTTTTATTTCATCAGATGTAATAAAGTCAATATCAATTTTCTGAACAGTACAAGTTTCGAAATCAGGGACAGTCTTTTCTGCATTTTGAATATCAGATATGGACAAAAAGAAATTATTTAAGACATTACTTTTTTCTTTGTCAGACATGACTAGATTACCACTTACATTTTTAATGAGAGGGGGGATAGTACTTGATTTATATCCATTAAAAAGAAATTTAACTAGTTTCCATTAGGTTTTCGGGTTGTTATTTTTATTCTCATCAAGAAGATCATTTGCATTTAGAAAGAACTGTTCATGTGCATATTTTATCATGTTATTAACTTTATTTCTTTCCGTTTTGAACTTTTCAATAGCCATTGTACTATGTTTTCTCTTCATTAATTTATGCAGCCTATCTCTTATTCTTATTTCTTTTCTTATTTTAGAATTAAACCAAGGTTTATCATTTGGGCTAATTGTTACAACTTTTGTGGGAATACATTTTCTTGCTAGGGACATGAATTTGTTAGTAAAGTTTTCAGTCATTTTATTGATGTCCCTTTCTCCGCTAAGAAAATTTTCCCAGTCGAATCTAGATATTTCAGTATAAAATTGGTTAAAATTGCCATGCTCATAATGCCAGACCTCTCGTTTATATGTTTTCTCAAAATTAATAGCAGCTTTAATTGTTACAGAAGTTATATCATGATCACTAAAGCAATGCTTATTTCACAGTTGTCTGAAAATATAACTGGATCAAGCAAATTATCGAAACGAGTTGGTTCAGAAATGCAGTTTTGAAGATTGAAATTTCTCATAAGTAAATTTAACAGATGATCAGTTTCAGTCAGTAAATTTACGTTTAGATCACCTGTGATTTTTACGCGACTTGAGATATCTAATGCTTTCTCAATGGATGCATGAAGATTTTCCCAAAAGGGGTTCACAGATGTGGGTGGTCTATAAATAGCGCATACTAAAAGCTTATAATTCTTCAGAGAAATCTCTATCCACAACATTTCATTATTGCCAAATTCTAAATCTTGTCTGCGCGTGAAATGTAAATTTTCTGAAACATAATTAATACACAACCCCCAAAACAGTTGCGATCTTTACGGATCGGTAAACTATAGCCAGGTAAAACCAAATCATTACTATTCACGTTTGCATCTAAAAGAGTTTCTGTTATACAAACAACTGCTGAGCCATTGCATATTGTTTCTAAATAGTCGATTTTATTTCTAATACTTCTTGCATTCCAATGAAATATAGATAGCTTGCCATCAGTTGAGTTGGGCCCAGGATTAGTCTCAATGTCATGGCTTAGGATCAATAGTTGCAATAAAAATAAAGTGAATGATATGTTATGAGAGAATGATTCACGCATATACAACATACATCTACTAGAAATAAATAAAAAATACCGCGCCATTTTTTGTGCATTAAGAAATAAAAGTATTATTAGTAAGATAGTTTTGGTATAATGATTTTTACCTTTTTGGTAACGGGTCGGACTTTAGCGTTGAATAAACCTATTGCCATTCTATGACCAACAATGTCTTTATCCATTGCCAAACAAGGAGATATAAGAGTTAAACAATTTATGGCAATAGGATGCGATTTGACTTTGTGCAGCAAATAGGATCATATGAGGGTGTCAATTCCCAGTGATAGTAATGTACTTTTAATAGGGGTATTGTTTACAGATTGTAAGTAACAGATTAACATGATTAAGCTCGTGATAATTGAGTAATATTCCAGATTTAATTGAATCTAAAACAGTTGGAGAACTTTTGACTATAAGGCAGCTCACTACTCGACCTCGCAAGCAGTAAATGATGACCATGTTTAGTTTCAAAATATTGTGACATGTAGGATTAACATTACTATTGAGTTTTCATTTTAAAACATGACATGGAGTTTTAACCACAAAAGACTAGGATTTAAGTTAAAAATAGAAAGGTAAGGTGAGCGAAAATCAAGGCAGTGACGTACATGATAGGTCAAAGGAGTAACAGGTGTGTTGTTTACAATATCTATTATTAGAATCGCACATGTCACAGGTAACTATATATACAAGAACATGATCAGAGACTGGAACATTTCATAAACATAAAGAACGAGTAAAAAACTCACTTTATTAACATAGTACGATTAAGAGTTTTCCTTATAACCATCGATTACAGCATCATTCAAGAGTACATGTATGTCGTCAAAACTCCATATAGTGTTAATACGGTTAGTGCATTTAGGCAAACAGCCTGCCATCATACGACCAGCAAAAAGCAATTTTCTTTTTGAATCGTAGGTAATTCAGTTTGTTCATAATTTGTTGACGCCTGTGTGTAAGGTTTTCAGTTATAAAAATGTTGTTCTCATTACCTTTAAGATTTTTCTTTACAGAGAAGACACTATTTCTATGTCTATATGATGTAAAACGTGCAATTACTTGGACCTTTCCATTCTTAACTTTTCCAATAGGGTGAGTGCGTCCAAGTTCATTCAGAGTAATAGGAACACCTAGAGTTTTGTTACAAATTTCTAGAATGATCTTATCAGTGTCCATTTTTCGTATGTTTTTTGGATCTAGGCATGGGATATTGTGAAACCTCAAAGAGGTTCTTCTTGAGTATTGTTCTTGTTCATCCAGTCTATTATTCAGTCTATTATCAAGCAGTGATTTGATGGTGCAATTGTGTGTTAGATTCCTCCAGTTTGTCATTGATCTGCATTTGATCAGCTACCGGTAGTTTGTGTTCTAAATCGTTCACAATTTGTAGCTGCTTATTTATAATATCACTTTGGGCATTCAGTAATTCATCTTGTTTGTCAATTTTCTCTTGCATAGGTTTGATATAGTCAGTAAAAATTTTGTCATATTTGGCTTCAATTTTGGACCACAGGGCTTCAGTTATTTTCGGTGTCAATTTTTCAATAAAGTTATCGTCCTGTAAAACTGCACATACGAGTTCAGGAAGATTAAAGGTTACGCCAGGTGTTTTATTAATAATCTTTTCAACTTTATTTTCATCTACCCCACCTTGGTCTAAGTTGTCAGCTGAGTAGCTTAATTTTCGTGGTTTAGTTTGACGGCCTTGCTGCATTTTAGTGGCAAGAAGGTCATCAGGGCTACAAGGATTTTTACGTTTACTAGTATCAGTGATCTTCTTAATAGTTTCTTTGTTGTTAACTAAAGTATCACCTTTGTGTCATCTTTCTTTGTGGACGCCATCTTTGTATTTTGTAAACAATCGAAATGGTCAAAGCAAAAAAAACCACAATATATAACATATGAACTGATATCATCAATCTGCAAACTTCTTAAATCGATAGTCCACACATTTAAGTAATAAAAGTATTCAATAGTTACATGCTCATATGTTTACTGATGGGATAAGACACACTTTAGCAGGAGGTCTCTTTAGTCGACCATATTCGCTGACGTATTGGAGATTAAAAGTACAATTACGGTGGTAGTCTGTTGTAAACTCAGTCATACTGTAAAGTGGGATAACAGCGTACAGGATTATAACAAAGTTTGAGTAAATCTGTGGTTCCATTTCTATTAAACAGTGCATTTTTATCATCATTACATGCATTAGGCAGATAACATACAAATTTATGTTAAATCCAAAATAATGCTTATCATTCTAAATGACCAAATATAATAAAGGAAATTCTTACACAAACAGTGTATTGAATTAAATATGTTACATTTTCCATGGTTTTCGTTATGAGTTGTTTTCTTGTCTTGTTGGCACCTTAAGGTGTCCGACCCATAATTAAAGTTACCATTAAATTTTATTTTTTTACCAAGAAATACGGCCTTATTTAATAAATGTATTGCTAATTAATGATACAATTAAATATATTATGTTACTTTGAGTCAATGTTAACAGTTTTGCGCCAAAAAAGTTTGTTACTCAGATAGTACTGTGATTCCTTTTTTTTCGTTTGGTACCAATTTTTGTGGTTTTCGTGGGTAGGCTGATACACGAATTTAAGAATCCAACGAAATATTAACTCTTTTGTATTGTTATTATGGATGTGAGCTACGTTTTACAATGTGGACGGATGCTCTAAGTCATTGAAGTGTATTTTTAATAGGTTGCAAGCTATGGGAACAGCCAATCTTTGATTAATCTACCTAGGATATCAAAGTCAATCATTAAAAATATCTCAGATAAGTTTTTGTCATGTTTGGTGAAATTCAAATGATTTCATACGTTTTTGTGCAAGTCAGTTATGCTTCCGGTTTATTAAAATATTTTTGTAAAGTGTTCATTTTATGTGTACAGAAGTGTTATAATGTATCTTGTACGTTCACATGTTCTTTTCTACTTAAAAAAATAGAATAAATTTTATACTAGTAAAAAATTAATCTGTTTTTTCTATCAAATTTATAATCATGTCCTGTCAAACCCCGACTGAAGCCATAAAAACTTCACTACCGTTATATAAACACCCGTAGAGTAGTTTCAACAAAATTAATTCTATCATCATAAATCAATTAAAAGTCTAGCCAGGTGTTTTTAAAAGGTGTTAAGATCATAAAATTAATCAAATCAAATAAGAATTGATAAATATTGAAATTAAAAAAAACAGTTTATTTTCGTTGGATAGTTTTAAAGATGAAAAGATAATAAAAATGAGACCTACCTTTACAGCTTCACAGCTCGTTAACACATTAATTAATGATAATTACACAATTATAAAGGAATTTTCTGGCTTATGTTTATTTAAGTAAACAACAAATATGTCTTGATCATCTTTATTAGGTTGTGAAAATCGATATCTTTATTAAATGAACACTTTCATCTGCCGACTCTAAACGAGTACAGCCAAATACCACAAAAAAATTTTTCTTCAAAATTACAAATCCATGAATTTACAAATCCACGAACTTGCAATTTTGGGTAAAACCACGAAAATTGATACCCACAAATTTAAGTACTTTCACAGTATTTCCGATGTTTGCCGAACATTACCGACGTCTGATCCATTAAAACACAATAGACATCCGAGACACCAAATAGAATCATGTGGTCAATTATGGTCCAGATACCTTAATTTGAACAATCGTTTAGAAAATTAATTTCAATACAAACTGCTGTTTTCTTCTATAATGTAAAGAATAAATACCGATCTAGAGTATTAACATACATCATGTAGTTTTATTGTTGAAAGTAATAGATTAAACATATAAGTTACATAAACTTTTTTAGTACTTGTTTTAGTGTTTTTTTTTCAGATGCTCTTAATGATGCACTAGGTTACCAGTTGGTGGGACCATTTGATATTATTGCCGGATGCCATAAAGGTGTGAAGAAAAACAAACATGGCCGAAAGCCAAATTATCTTATTCATTGGCGATATTTTTATGATCCTCCAGAGTTCATGACTGTCATCAAGGGAGATAATAAGACTCAGTTTCACCTTGGTTATTTAAGGTAATTAATGGTACATTGGTTTTAAGGATTTGACTGCAGGTATATACTGGAGACATTCAGCTAAGGGAGATAACTACACCATTGTTTGTTGGTATAGATTGCAAAGCACAATTATTTGCAATGAATATCCTTTATGGTACCCCTTGCAATTAAAATCATTTGTGTGAAAAATGGCTAAAATTTACCTTTCCGAAAACATTTTTTTATGTAAGCTGATATGTAAATCTTCATTTTTAGAAAATAAAAAAGTATATGTTGTGCAGCAAAAAATGACTGAAAATTGTGTTTGAAATAATCAGCTTTTAATGACACTGAAAAAATGTTCAACCTAACTCTTTGTTTGTCTAAATCAGTTTTCAGCCTTTTATATCCTTTTCAAATACAGAACATTTTCAATCAATAACGTTTATAGTTTTCAATTAACCCAAACATTCAATCCTATGTGTATTTTCTTCTGTAAACTTTTGGGGGGGGGGGACATTTTCCTGGTGTGATGTAAACAAATAATTAGGCTATTGTAACCTATCAGTGTTTAATCAAGTCAGTGTATACAATTATTTTGATGATTTTATTTGAATGGGCCTCTTCATTTGTTTTTGTCTACTAGCCACATTGTCTTGCAAGAGTTTTGTTTAGAATTTGTTTGGTTGCCATAAAACTGTGAAGCAACAGATGTAGTTTACTTTCATTGTATCAAATGTGACATAACACTTTTTCGTGAGCAAACATAATTTCTGAAGTTATTAAATGACTATAGAAATAGAATACTTGGATATACATTGTAAGTAATCACAGACTTACATGTGTTCACATTCTACTTTTGTTCCTGGTGTAATCTGCCGTATTTTCCGCACATTTAGTCGATGTGGACGATAAGTCGAATAGACCATTTTTGGTGAAATTCAGGTGAAAAAACATATAAGTTGAGGTATCCGTGGCCATTCACTTTGGTAAGTATTCCAGCTCTTGAAAGATTCTATGTCACCAACCATATATTGGCAAGTTGTTAATATTTAGAATAAAATTGTTTAATAAATTTTGTTGAGGGGTAGATCGTTATAAAATGTGTACGAAACTTCGCTTTAAAATGTCAGCGTCTGTACGTGAGGGAGAAACGTGCATGTTGATTGATGTCATTTGGGTTATTATCTCCTTAAAACAAAAATTTCATGTCAATTATTTTATTAATTAAAAGTATTATGCATACCTGGCTGAACACCTGTCACCTGAACAGGTGATCGATCCACATAGCCCCAACCGACAGAGCGTCCCTAGCTAATTATCTCATTTTCAAATTTAAACCTGACTTCAATCAACGAGTCAAGATAATAATCAACATTTGTTCCTTTAATTGCCCAATTTGACATTAATTGGAAACGAAAGACCCATATAAATACAAGAAAACCATGTCGTAATATATCCCGCCATTTTTGAAGAAATATAAACCAACAAGCATGTTCCGGATGTTTATTTGCATGTATCATAACTCCGTTCATAGGAGCACTAAAATTCATGACAATCGAGAAAGTTTAGTCGTTCTTGTTGGGTTTTCTTCGTCCTGTTTGTTGGAAGGTTTCTCTGATTTTATCAAATTTTTGTTTTAAACTACATGTACAATAAGAACGCTTAATTAACCAATTCATTCAATTTATAAATTTTAACGACATCCGGAACATAGTTTCTCCGGTTTTTCGTTTTCCTTCTTTATAAAGCACAATACACTTCCTGCAACCAAAATTCGCAGAAAAATAAAGATAAACAAAACATGTCTATGCATAATTTACTTTGTTTATTTATTCAAAAATGAATGCAGTAACATTGCATATAGTGTCCTTAGAATCCTGCAAAAGAAAACTGAAATTATCAGTACACGAGAAAAAAAAAAATTCCACATCCGACTTTTCTGATTCAAGCCTTAGATAAGTCGATTCGGACGATAGGTGGAGGGTAGGACTCCCAAGAAAAAAAGTGTTGACTTATTGTCCGGAAAATACGGTACAATATGCATTTTCCACATTTTATTCAAAAGATAAATCAGATGGCACTATTTTATATTCAGAAATTATTCTTTTAATCCAATCAACAATGGCATTAATATTCAATGTAATAATTGCTTAAATCTGATATTTCAGATTAAATTTAATTTAATAAGAAAGGGATCTTTATCATGCTAGGAGTGGCATGGTACTCTCCAAACACATTATAATGACCTGACAACCCCCAAACAAGAGGGTCTCACCTATCAAGGATTAAATATACATAAATTTATAGGTTTTATTGACAAGTTAAACAAATTTTGAGCAGCTAGTATATTGTTATGATCAGTTTTTGGGTAGAGCATGGAGTGAATATTCTATGGTCACGATACTGTAAATTGTATTATATCATGTCGCAAGTTGAGTCTGCACTGTTTTTTGTCACATGAAACGGTTCAAATTAGCATATGTAAATTGAGGCAAATGACACTAATTTGACTATATGGCACAAGAAAATAATTGAATGCTAGCTTTTGTGTATGGTAAGGGCTGTTCAATTAAAACTGTGTTAGACACCCTGGAAAGATACTCTTGAATTGCAGCTATTTAGTAGTTTAAAATAGCCTTATCTAAACACATCAAAGTTTTTCAAGTTGTTTAACCAATTTTAGAGTAGCTTCGAGGGATACAGTAAAAGATTTAATGTAATTACCGTAACATTTATAAAAAGAAAGACTGTTTCATTATATTACATTTTGTAGGGATGATCCATCAGGTATGCCTGTTATGGTAGCCTCCAACTCTGCAGCTGAATCCTGTAGCATTGTACCGAAAGGCGACAATTTGTTTGCGACAATAAAGTAAGTGTCTAATACCAGATACAAAATAATTTTATTTGCTGCTTGCTGAAGAAAGTATATAAACTTAGATTTTCCTGGCTATATTTGTTCCTTGCATTAAGGGAAGCAAAAGGAAAATTGTGATTCAATTAATTTATTTGACATTTTACTTTCTACCCATTTTAAATTGATTTGTTTCAGTTTACAAAAATATTGTTGATAACAAATGCTATGGACAATATGGAAACATGTGTATTGGTAGCAACTTTTAGCCATTTCCTAGAATAGGAACATTACTGCCCAAGAAAACGAACATCCCTAATTAGATTTAAGGCTTTAAAAGTTAATGCAATATGTTGGTTGGTTAGTGAATAAAAACACTAAACACCAAGAACACATAGAAGTTAAATACTGATATCATCTAACAATATATAGGTATTTTTTAAAGTTAGAAGTAACATGACTAAAATCAAGAGATGCATTGTTAGTTTTATTCTTTGATGATTATCAGATAGACATAAAAAGGCTTCGTCATTTGTTTCTTTTAACCGTTTTCTTTTAACATACACAAATACACTTATCAGTATAATCACAGTCATTATAAAAATGAAATACAATGTAGCAAAATTGAGCTGCATGCATTTTGGAATGTTAGTACATTTGTATTTGTTCACCCCACTGTTTACGAGTAATGAGGGTTGTTTCCACAAATTCTTCCTGTGTAGTGCCTTCCTGGGGCTGCCTTTCATGTATATGTTTTGAAGGAACAGCTCATGTTTAGAATTAAAGTCCTAAAATTTATGATATTTGTTCCTCATTCACTCGCAAAGGAATTCTTTAAAAACTGAGTTTACATGCTAATGAACACTCAGAATTGCAATGGTTTTTTTTCAGTAATTATTAATTTCATAATTTTAGAAATATTATTGATGAACAGATGAAAGCTAAAAGCACAGATAGTACAAAAAAGAAGAAGTTACAAAATCTTCAAGATAAAATTATAGAATGGGCAAAGAAAAAGAATATTTCTTTAGATTTGAAATCTAAGAGGATGAAGGATAGAGACAAGCTGGTTGTGTGCAAGACTTTCCATGGTGCTGGTATTGTTGTTCCTGTTGATGATAATGAAGTTGGTTATCGTCCTGTTCCAGAAACGCCTGGTAGGTTGTCTTCGAAATAAGCGCTTTAAGCATAGCAGAACATTGCATATTTATTATAGTGTGTGTTGTTTAAGGCCAAATGGCGAGACAATACTATTGTGCATATGTGGTTTCTGCTCTTTCCTCCAGTTAACAGGGAGCAATTTACCTGTGTTCACTACACTTGACCTCTTACTTGTTACAAAATATTGGACAAAAATTAGTGATCACCAAACTCAAAACAAACGTAGGAAGAAGTCTTCTTGGCAATCAAACAAGAAGAAGTGAGGCTCTGTTAGGTAGAAATGGGGGAGACCATAATTATACTTAATTAAACAATTTTGATACCTTTTTCTATTATTTTGACAAAATTGTTAATAGTAAAGATTTTTGTGGATGATTTTTCATGTATTTCTAAACAAATACATACTAATTCAGCTTAAAAAGTATTATTTACAATCATCAATAACAGTGAACAACACATAATCATTACTAAAAATCATCATTGAAAAACAGCAATGCCAGATTATTGATTCGACAAGCAATACAAAGTATCAACAAACTATCATCCAACAACTTATTTGATATAAAGATGAATAATACTTCTTACATCATAATGTTTAACCTATTTCATGTATCTGTGCTAAAACTTTCTAAAGTACATAACATTACCTTAAAACTGGAAATACATGTAATTCCTCTCTTCAGCACCACTACTTGCACTAAGCAGTGTGGCAACTAATTAAACAAAGCAGAATTCATCTGAGCACTAGTGTAGTCATGTGTCTACCTTGTAGTACAAGAACAAAAGGCAACATTTTAGTTAATTATTTAAACCTACTTTCATGTTTTTTGATACATTACCCTTTAAGCATTTCTTCTTATTTACTTTTCCCTGCAGGTGATTTGAAGAAAATGTTCAAAAAAGTAGTTGACAGCAAAACAGACAAAGAACGAGATGAGAATATGGATCCCATCCAGGAATTAATTACATTGGTTCAGTTTGCCAATGACGAGTGTGATTATGGGGAGGGATTGGAACTTGGCATGGACCTTTTTTGTTACGGTGCCGAAGTCTTCCATCCCATGATAGAACATTTATTGCCGCTTGCTTACCAGCTTCTAGGTCGTAACGAATTCGAACAAATTATAAAAGCTCATTTAAAATGTAGACAAAAAGGAGCAGACCTGAGTGAGCTGGATTAGAAGTAATCATTGCAACCATTGTTGTAAATGTACCATTGTTTCATAATACATAGTCATTTAACAATATTTGTCTTAAATTTGTTTTTGTTCGTTGATGTCAATGCTTAGATCATTGGTTCTCATCCAATCACAGAAGTTAAACAAGACGTCTTTTCACAAGTGTATACTTTTGTTTCATTAGGAGCATATATGTAATTAACAATAATTGAGAAATTATCTTTTATTAAAAAATTGTCAAAACAATTAGTGAAGGATACAAAAATAAGTACAGAAACACATTGATACAGACATTGCCACAATCAAGAAGATACAAGAAGCATTTTTTCTACAATTTAGATGAGAAACTGCTAGAAGTGGCCTTAAAACACCAGTCAAACAAACAAAACAGAAATCTTCAATCCCTTTTAACACAACTACATGTAGCTGTTTTACAATGATGATTGTGATATATAGCTCCAATACTAATGAAAACAAAATTGGTTGATGAGAAGAATATCATAACAAACACAAATAAAATAATCAGTGATTCTATCTATATAGACAGAACGTTATCTTGTCAAATTCAGACTGTTAAATTTGCGGGTTAAATGGTAAATTAAATAAAGGTATATCCATTCAACAACCAATTTTGCTTCTGGGACATCTTGAATCTTCTTTCCAAAAAGAATTATTTGAATTTTTTCTGCAGTATTTATTTTGTTTTGTCATTGATGGCCTGGTTTATATCTATTTTGTACTATACACAAAGTATTGAAACAAACCCAGCTGATAACAGAATATCTCGTATTTAAATGGTAAACAGGATTTCATTATACATGTTGTATGAATTTACAATGTTGCTATATAAATGTGTATGTTGCAGGATTCCAACTAAAGTCATTGTTTGAAGCACGCTGTCAAAGAGCTACTGGTGTTGCTACAAACATAAAAATTCCAGTTGGATTTACGCTAAATTGAACAACAGAGGATATATTATATCGTCCCAAGTACACTCCTTCAAATGCTTCTGTCAAATCATACACTAGGTTGTCTAATCCATACTTGATGAGTGGGATGGATACTATAGTAGACGTCCCTACATTTATTTTGTTTACTACTGCAATAACAGTGGTGCCCTTGGGAAGGATGGGTCTCGACCAGAATTGCAAACTCCCCTGAAAATAAATGTTCAAACTAAAATATAAAAATCAAGTGTTCTGATAGAATATTGTTAGTTTCAATACTAAGTAGAACACACTTTTTTGGAATTTGTATGATTAACATGTTTTTATTTTTTTTTTTCATTTAAGTAGAATTTTTGAAGTATTGGACACATGCAAAAGCCCCGTAGTGAATTTGATTTACTATAATTGTTGTATTTCTATAGACTTATAGAACATGCATATAGTTGTCTTCATACCTGGGTAAACAGGATTCTTGCTTGTATCCCAAGGGGGTCTTGATTGATAGCCAACAGTCTTTTGTTTAGTAACAAAGCTTTAGAACTTTCTCTGATGTTTCTGAGGTCATTTGACATAATTAAAGGTGCCGCAAACATACACCACATCCCCATCTGAACCCTTTCTTGGTCATAACTCAGTCCAAAGTCTCCAACAATTATCTGACAAAAATAATAAATATGAATACAGATATAGTTTATAACAATTTTTATTTGCTCAAAGAACAAATAAGGATAGGACACAAGTTTTACCAACTTGCGAGGTCTTCTCCAATACAATACAATATTAAACAAAATACATGTACATAAGAGCACGCATTATAGATAAACACATATGTATGCATATTGTTGTTGTCGACCCAACTTCGGTGTTATCTTGCAAAAGTACTAGTATTTATTATTTATGATACCAGGAAACGTTAAGAGCTTTTTATAACTTAAATACCTCATTTTATACAGATATATATCTGGACTATAGTAGGTAACAGGTTTTCAGAATACTAATCTCTTTAAACGATAAAGACCCATTGTGTAGATTTCAAAAAGGTGGGTACAAGTAAGCTGCAATATATTTTTATTTCGTCCTAACTCTCCATACTATTCCCATTACTGTCAAAATATTCTTGGAATTGACTGTATATTTTCAGAGCAGCTGCAGTAATGCACTCCCGACGTGAAGCAGTTAATCCATCAAAGTATAAGAATACCACAACATAAATCTAGAAAGCTTGCTCCAATTAATTTGCTTTCGTAGGCGGAATTGAAGGTTTTTATCATTACTTAGGAATTACTGATTACAAAAAATCATTGATTGCGTTAGTTCTTTTAGAGACTTGTGATAATTTATAAAGTTCGTTTTACTCTCGTTGGTTTTCAAATACATACCATATCTGGGTCGTTCCATCCACCAGGTCCATTGTAAGATGAAAAGTTATATATGTTTGAAGCCCAGAAGTTAATTATACTATTGATGCTGTCCCAAGAATCTGAAACGTCATAGAAGTTTCTCCATATGTTACAAGTCTTCCTTATAGCGGCGAAATCTGGCTGCCAAAATACAATGATTTCTTATAGCTGCATATAGTAGATCATTACAATGGAAGCAATCTTATTTCAGCAGCTGTGAATTTTCATATAGACATAAAATATTAAAAACAAATGGGTAACTCTAGAGTACAAAGGTGTCGCCAGCATATAAGTATGATCAGACAATTACCTGTGCCGGGGAATATCAAATCATTCGCGATGAGGAACTGTTATCAAGACAACATATGGTATTAAGAACTATTGAACTTATTTTCCCTATGATTCGAGTTACTGGAATTTTGTAATCGTAGAGCACTTTTAAATGTTTACACTTTCTTACTACTAGCAAATACAAATACGTGGAAAGAGGTCAAATAAATTTATCATATAGTGGGTTGAGCATGTATAAAGTATAATGGCATGACATAATAGAAGAATTAAAGATTGTAGAAAACTGCTTTAAACTTTTTGATGTGGCAATGGTTATAAAATAATATTGTGTTGTCCATGTAGAATTTTTGTAGTTGTTCAAGATAGAAAACTTTAGATATGTTTTGGCATGTTTCATGTACATTTCAAGATTTTATTGTTATTATTACTCCAAAATGTCTTTATAAGTGTAAAGCGCTCAAATGACCCCGTTAGACTCCTATTACTAAATAACGTTAAACACACAAATCGCAAAATATGATTATAATGGTTACAAAAGCGCAATTGTTTGCAATGCATTTCCCATATGGTTCCCCTTGCAATTAAGGTCATTTGTGCAAAAAACCTCTAAAATTTACTCCGGAAAACAGTTTTTTCTGCAAGTTGAAATATAAAACCTCATTATTAATAAATAAAAAAGTATAGGTCATGCGGCAAAAATGACAGAAAATTTTGGTTGAAATAATGAGATTTAAATGATACTGACAAAATGTCTAACCTCCCTCTTTAATTGTTTTAAGCTCAATTTTCCAAGCTCTTATAAATTTCCTCCAAAATACCGAACATTTTTAATCAATAATGTTTATAATTTTTAATTTTGCTATTTTCAGAACTCCAGCATCCAATCAGATGCCTCCGAGTATTTACTATTCATACTATCTTTGGGTAAAACATTTTGCGGTGTCTTGTAAACAAATAATGAGGCTATTGTAACCCAATGATGGTTATTTGCGAGGGGCAAAAGAAAACAATGGCTGCGCTGCACTCTGGTCCGGTGAACCTGACTTAACCTATGTTTTTTTATTGGCTTCGAGTTTTTAATGTGTGTTTTTGTTTTTTAAAGTTTGTCTAAATCAAGATATGTAATCGTCCCTTGACTTTCGCTCTTGTTCGTTCGGTTTCCTTATAGCTTCTATAACTGTCTAACATGATGATAATATTTGATTGTAGTTTGTTTTTGTGGATGTAGTTACCTTTGCTTTCTGAACAAACATGGTGTTCAGGGGCCATGCGCAAGAATAAAGCATGGGTCTGCCTGTTTTGTTAAGGTAGAATCCCATTATTGGATAGCCTGTAAGAAAATGATAGCTTTATAAGATAAATTTAGAAGAATTTTATCTTAATTACTAATAGGGGAGGAAGCCGTAGTACCCGGAGAAAACCCCTGACTATCAGTAGAAATAATGGCAATACTTGTTAATTAAGATTAGAATCGAGCACCCTGTCCGTAGTGAGACTCGAATTCGCAAACTCAGTTTTGACATGCACGTGTTCAATAGTAGACGAACTACCATAACCACACGTCTACGGCCTACCGTATATGAAAATGAAAATCATTTGTAACGTTCAAAGCTCATAATGCCAAAAAACAATGGTCCAATCAGATTAGTTGAGGTAAAAGCATTTGCAGCAATATCTCTTGACGCCTGTTACATTTGTTTATTTAAGATTGTTTAGTTCTAGAATTGCAGATACTAGATGATTATAATAATCAATTATAATCAAACAGCTGGAACGACCTGATATTGTTGTATCTGCTTACCATGCGACTATTTAAGTTCTTCATATTGCTGGTATATGCAAAATTTATAAATGGCTTTTAGTAGAAATACGATAATTCATAATTGAATTACCAGTACTGCTTGCCCGGTTAAGAAGACTCGGTTAGTTAATTTCGTTTCTATAAGTTCTTGATGCGAAACGTATTAATATTTTTTCTTATTTTACAAACAAAATTCTAATTCTTTTGAATGTTCCGTCAAGACATTATTCATCAAACGTTCTAAAATTATCTTGACTTCTTTCAGACATTTGTCTTTTATTTCCTTCAGCAATGTAGCAATTTAATATTTAATCATGGGTCAGATATTAACAATTAGGGGTTAATATTTAAACTTACCAAATTGTATATCAGCGGGATCGGCATAACACTGGTCAAACTTTAAGAAATCAACGCCCCAATCTGCAAACGTTTGGGCATCCATTTGCATGTAGAACTCACTTCCAGGAAATCCTGCACATGTTTCTTTACCAAAATCTTCATAGATACCGAATTTGAGACCCTTAGAATGAACCTGTATTGTACATCAATTGCTAGCATTAGTATTTCTTATGTGTTATGAGCTATGTGTGTCACACGAATACCAATCTGATATATTTGATATGCTTTTAACATAAATAATTCAGTCAGATAATGGCCTTTCCACTTAATGAAAATTCGTGTATTGTTAATTCTGAATTAATCGTCTTGTAATTGTGCATTTTTCTGTTTTGATACAAAATCCTTCCTTATGTTTGAATAATTCGTAGAATTCCTTTCTTTCCTCGTCTACACTCATATATCACTTTGTTAATGTCATGTTTAGCAACTTGTTTGAAGCAATTTAGAGGGCACCCTTTTTTAAGTGGGCGGAAATAGCTAATATATACATAGCAGAAACACCAGATTTATATATACAATATTCTCACATAATCAGCTAACGCCTTAATCCCGCTAGGAAATCGTTCTGGATCTGCCTGTAGCTTTCCATCTGGAGTTCTCTCCTTTGCTGGCCAGCAATCATCAATCATGACATATTCATATCCTGCCTCCAGATATCCACCAGATACCATTGCATCTGCCATTTCTTTAATAAGTGTTTCACTTGAAGAAAGTAACGTTAGTTTTTATGTCATTCGACTTATTGCAATAATTTATAGCTGATTGATGCAAAGTTTTCTTCAAACCAGCAAGTAAAAGATAATCATGCTTCGAGGGTGCCAGAATCTGTCCGAGGAAGGGGCAAACAAGGGTGCAGTGTATTTAATAAGGTTTAAAATTTTTAGCCTTTACACCACAAATTTCAACTTCAACTAAATGGAAGCGATCTAAAGCGATGTCGGGTAATGACACCATCTGCCACTTTGTATAAAATTGCGTTCGAGATTTTCACTTTTACCTAATTCAATGACAAAAAAATGTAATAAAAAAGAGCTAAATACCTAATACAATTCTTTGGATCATTCGTACAGTCAGTATTACACATAAATCTTTCCCAAGTCAGCCATCCTAAGGGCGGTGTAAGAGCAAGTCCGTTATCCAGTGTTTGAACCATTTGAATAAGAACTACTGTCAATACACATGATATAAGCAACATATTTGATTTGTATATTGGTTGATTATGATTGATTGGTCGAGTTTAATGTCCAGGAACTAATCTGTAAATAAATAATAAACACATCATACGTATGACGCGTAAATTATAAATTAAAATGTGTACGAGTACCTAACTGAAGTTTAAATGATCATGGTCAGTCAAACTTAGAATATAAGCGAAGTTGAAACTTCCACTCTGTCAACATTTAGAAATCATTTTACATAATGTTTTGACTGACTTTTCCTTAGTTAGTTATTGCTACAACGTCGAATAAACGAACATTGAATTGGTCTAGTAGAAAACAAAACATCAAGAACACTATTTCAGTTTTGAATACGAAATGGCTCAAAAATGCTTTAAAACATAGAAGTGTGATAAATTTATATTCTTACTTGTAATATTTCTGATGCTTATGATGATTTGGAATAGCTGTTTATGATATGTCCTAGATGGTTACCACTAAAACAAATGAAGTTCGATTTCAGGAAAACCAGCAGCCAAAAATATATCAATTAGATTAATGGTTCTGACTTGATACATGCATTTCAAAAGAAATGTTGAGTTAACCTAGGGTGGTTTATGGCATGCGTTAATAGATGGGTATCATATACCACTAGTCAGTAATATGTGTATCCAATAATCATTGCATCACAATCACTCTGTACTAAATTCAAAAATTTGAAAAACTGTCTGCCCATCATATTTTCAAATGAGATATTTTTAAACAAGGAAATGGTATCTATTTTAAAACCTATTATAGGCGCAGACGAGTCCTTTTTTTCTTGTAACCTTGGTTTATAAGTTTCTTCCGAAAAAATTCGTAACTTGAAAAAATCGGTATATTCATTATAAGCTCTTGCATACCTAATCAATTGAAACATATAGACACCATTTGCAGGAGAAGCTGGAATATTGCTGCATAAGTGAAGAAAATTTATGATTTTGAAAAGCACAATTCTTATATATACCGATAATTGTTTAATATGTGTTTGGTACCGGCGTGTATGCCACTTAATAGCACACGTACACCACATTAAATTGTTATATGACTTACTGTACACAATACGTTGTTTTAGTTCAGAAATATATATAATGCATTTGTGCACAATAAATGCATTTACATGTACCTGAAATCATGTAACAAAGGAAATTAATATTTCAGTGTGTATTAAAGGGAATTATAAGTACGATTTTGTGCAACCTTAGAGATTTGACATACGCATACAATAACTGAACGATGTATACCGATATTCTATTTCAAATTACAAATCGATATGTGCTTCCGTTTATGTAATATGGCGATTCATTCTTTGTTTTCTGCACTGATGGTTTTTTTTAAATTCTTGCATATATTTGTATATTGCTTATTTATTAAGGGTAATATATATTTATTATTTATTTTAAATTTGAAATGTGTAGGTGTTTAAGGAATGGTCGATATTGTTAAATGCAAAAACTATTATTACCATACCTTACCATAACAGTACTGCATCAACGCCGGCAGAAGATTGTTTTAAATCACATGATAGCATATATTGTTTACATCATGTGACTCGACACGACAATGCATGGGCCAGTAAACATGGTAAATACGTTTTGAATAATTTAAATCTGTTATAGGTATAAACGTTTAAATTGGATGAGTCATTGATTTTTCTCGTTACGTCTAGTAAGCGATATTTAAATTATTGTCTCGACGACAACACATCAAAATCAATCAAATTTATTGAATCTGTACGTGATTGGTCATTGGCACAGGAGGAAGTACTAGGGAGAGGGTAGTAGTTTCGAATTATTTTTTAATGGAAAGTAATAATTGTTAACCTTTTCACTGTTCTAGATAAACAAAAAATTGAGTATAACCGGTTTCTTTTTCAAATTATCATACATCTTTCAAAGTGTATACCATATTGCAGACACAATATTATAGATAATTGGCACCAAGTACGGATTCTTCTGATCTGTTGAAATATGTCTTCCTTTTTATAATTTCGTATACTATTTATAATTTCTACAGATAAGCCATGGTTCATCATCGTTTACTGTTTAGATTTAGATACATAGATGAAATTTTATCACTAAATAACCAAAATTTTAATGACAAAGAATCTATCATTGTGCACTTGATATTAGCATGATTAGGAAGCAAATTCATACACCACTATCCGCTTTAAATGTAGATTTTTATCTCACCACCGATGTAGTGGACGTCTAAGGTCTATGACAACAGAGACGACTGCGAAATCCTATTGTGAAATTTCCATTGAGCCGCCCACGCTTATAGTGTATTTTTTGCCCAATTGATACGATACGCTATAGCCTTTTTTCTAAACATAGCTTCTTTAGACTTGGAAAGCTGTTGACTGAGATGCTGTGAACGCTTTCAAAATTAAAGTCATTGCTCTGTAAGTTTTGACCGATCATTAGAAAATTCTTTTACGCCATTAGATAGAGAACGTCCTGTCCATAGATTGAACCACCATTCCCTTTACATGATATGATTCGCACGACACGTTTTGCCAACGAGGGAATACTTAGTATGTCGACATAAATGCACTCCTTCTATGTTCGTGTGTTCTGTTTTGTTATTCAGGTTTTGTAAATTTGTTATCATAGACTTTAGCTGCAGAGTATTATGTATTATATCATAATATTCTTTAAAGGGGAACTTCGCGAAAAAATGAAAATTTGATATGTTATTCTTCAAATAAAAAGAAACACTTTTGCCTCTTGATGTTTTATTATATTTTCAATGGTTAAGTTCCTACATTGAATTTACCGTGTAAAAAATGCACTTATGGAGGTCCGCCATCTTGTCACTATCTCGTCACCAGATGGCGATATTAGAGATCCCTGGACATCCAAATACCTTAAAGTCGCCGTATGATAATAACGCGAAACGGTCAATAACAGAGGTTGTACTATAAGACAACGTTGTGGCAAGATAACGTTTCGTATTCCTGATCTAAGCCACAAAAAACCCCGATATGTGTAACAAATAGTTAACCAGTTTCAAGACTTCTATTTAAAACTATGTCCACAGCAGCAACAACTTCATGCGAATATCATTTTCCAGAATTAAATGGAGAATAGTTTAATGGTATGGTGACCTCATTTTTCATCGAATAGTCGTTTGAATTTTGTCCATAAATATTACTTAAACTGAAAATATTCGTATGATTATTTTCATCTTAATCAGATTATGCAACTTATTGAACGAAATTTTCTTTATACAAAATCTTTGCGAAGTTGACTTTAGAAATAACGGTCATTAAATGAAATATTTATAAATACCATGTTTTCGCGCATCAAAATTTCACTTCACGTTTAATACATTTATTATTATTATTAATACTGGTAACGTTTATTGTGCGTGTGCCTAACATATTTTCCAAAATTTTACATGTGTATATTTTGAGTCAACGTGTCAGTTTTACGTTTCCTCTGACATGGCATCTAAAGGTATTCGAAATCTTACATACATCCTGTGTTCTGATACTTCAGTGTATTCAAATCATAACTGTCCTTTGCAGGAAGGGGCGTGCCGTTCTAATTTTGAATTACATGATTAACCTTCAATCTGATTAGCTTTTGAAAATGTCCGAATATTCATACTTCAAAGTCGGCGTCAAATGATCTAGTAATTGCAATAAACATCCTGTTTGTTTACCTGCTTATTATGTTAATTACCCTTCAAAAACGAGTAATGATTTTCTTGTAAAATTTTCACGTCCAGGTACAACTGCCGTTTCAAGACGCGCAAAATTGTCTACGGAATTTTATTTTATGTTAAAAAAAATAAATATACAAATATATCTTTTATTACAATTATTATTTAGTTAATTATCTGAGTTAAATAAAGACAGGTTTAAAACTTTTATTAATACAAAGATCATTAAAACATTAAGACGTATTTGGTAATCTTACGTTGTCAGCTGGTTATTAGTCATCGCCACAGTTTTAATATTCTTCAAAGAGCAAATGCAAAAAAACATATTTTTAAGCTGGATTATTTATCATATTTACTGGATAATTACATTTATCACGTCAAAAACGCAGTCACGTGATAAAATACTGTCAATATGGCAGCCCCCATACACAAAATTTTACCACCATTAATCCACTCTAGAAGCGTAACGGTAAAGAATACAATAAAACATCAAAAGGCAATTATATTTTTTTTATTTGAAGAATAACATATCAAATTTTCATTTTTCGCGAAGTTTCCCTTTAAAGTGGTTTTATGTTCCTCCGTTAACTCTGTTCGCCGGTCTATATTTGAATATTTAAAATGTATTATGTTCACCGTTAACGATAATCGCCGGGACATATTTGAATATTTAACGTGTTTTTGAAAAAATGACTAAATTGTATAATTTGAAATAAGTAATAATATATGAAGTGCCTTCCTGGTATATCATGCTTTTGAAACGGAATTATTCACCCGTAATACTTATGTTAACCGAAAAA
This sequence comes from Limnoperna fortunei, assembly GCA_944474755.1. NCBI lineage: Eukaryota > Metazoa > Mollusca > Bivalvia > Mytilida > Modiolidae > Limnoperna > Limnoperna fortunei. The sequence goes on from OX104115.1 coordinate 32,206,672, forward strand.
TCGGCAGCTAAACTGTGCAAATTTGTGCCAAAAAAGTGGCTTCTTATCCAGCGCTTAACCTATCGATCATCATTGAAATTGGTTATTTATTTGGTCAAGACACAAATTGGTATGTTTTCTTTGAATATTTTAGAACACATCATTGCGCAAACAGTTCCACAGTCAGTAACAAATGAGCCAATTATTAGTTATATTTTGGCACAAACTTTGCGTTATAAATAGTTTCACTTTGCCTCTTTTTTATCGCACAATAAGAGGTTTGTTGTTACAGTGTTAGAATATTTGCGCAACTATATGTGCTTTGGTTTTTAATATCACTCATACTGTAAATCCTGCACGATTTTTGGAGACGCAGAATGTATTAATTTTAGTGTCCTTTGTTTGAGGTGTGAATTTTAACATTTTTATCAATAGTCTGAAAGACAATAACTTTACACTAAACCAGTCCTATCACAAACACCATCTTTTTTTAAGGTAACTTAAAAATATCCTACAGCAGACTACCTCTTTTGAAAATTACCCTTTAACTAAAAAAGGTTTGATATATTAAAACGCTATATATATAATTGTCACACAAAAGTATTCACATAAACACACTCAAAAAATAAACATGTTATTTAAACCCCCAAAACTTATCGCAATACTTGCGATATGTTGTGCATTTGATGTTATAGCACCAACACTTCGGATGGGCTAACCACACATATATAACTCTACACTGAATGTCCACGTTTTTTATCATATAACAAAGAAGAAGAGTCTTATTTGAGAGCAATAGCAGTTGAAAACAACATGGCAAGCAGTGGTTGCATTTAAAATAAACATTTAAGACCCATAAATTGTCAGGAAACTGCATTTGTAAGTAACCTATCCTACTACAAGACATTTTATGTCAGTGGCATTTTGATGGGTTCTGCCATTTCTTTGAACGTTACAATTTCTAAGTATTTATTCATCCCGACAAAGGATGGGTATCTATTTGAACATTAAATAAATGTTTCAAACAGATTAGCCTTAATATGACTGTTCTAGACCGTGGTTAATTATTCAATCACAAAAATCCTCCAGAGTTATACGACAGAAAAAAGAAACCCAGACAAAGTTCTTTTACATGCGCATGCACCGCAGTACTGACCGAATTATGTTCTAGAAACATAAATATATTTACTTTTAGATTAAGCATATACATTTGTAATATTATTAGCAAGATAATGACATTCGGAATAACACAACAGACATTTAAATAGAAATGCAGGCAGGAAGACATTGCTTTAAAGTTTCCTCAAAACATGATCATAGTCTTGCATGTTTATGTTTAGTTTGTATGTTATGAGAATACCACAAAACTGTTTAGTGAATATCATTTCCAGTAATGCAAATAGATGAAGTCGCCAGCCAATGAAAATGGATATACAAATAAGACTCGAACGTCAATAGCCTTCATATGGCGAAAAATTAATATAATCTGTTAACTGTTAATTACCGACATCTTGTACAAAATAAAAACAAACAAACAAACAACTAAACAACGGAATATAAATCGGGAATTGTAACTAGGAACCGGAATTTCACATTTGGAGATATGAATGTTACACACAAATTAAACCTTTGAAACAACATTTAGTGCACATAAAGAGAGACACTGGCGCTCACAGAGATACTGGAGATGCTACAAACATAAAAATTCCAGTTGGATTTACATTAAATGTAACAACAGAGGATATGTTATATCGTCCTAAAGATAGCCCTTCAAATGCTTCTGTTAATTCGTACACTTTGTTGTCTAATCCATACATGACGAGTGGGTATGCTACTCTTGTCGAAGACCCTCCGTCTATTTTATTTACAACTGCAATAACTGTAGTACCCTTGGGAAGAATAGGCCTAGACCAGGCTTGCAAATCTCCCTGTAAAAGTAGAGAAAAAAATTAATAAAAATAACTCATAAAATATTGTCTGTTTAAATGCATAGTACAAACAATCTATGAATAAAAGTCCGACATAAATTTGAATGTTGTGTAAGTTATGTTTCCGGTTTTTCGTCCACAACACAATTTATAAGTAACTGATAAAATCAACCTTAAATTGTAAATGGATTACTCTGATGTACATTTTCCATATCCTTATCTGAATACCTGTTGAAACAGGAGCCTTGCTTGTATCCCAAGAGGGTCTTGATTGATGGCCAACAGTCTTTTGTTTAATAACAAAGCTTTAGAACTTTCTCTAATGTTTCTGAGGTCATTTGACATAATTAATGGTGCTGCTAGCATACACCACATTCCCATCTGTACCCTCTCTTGGTCATAGCTCAGTCCAAAATCTCCAACGATAATCTGACAAAATTAAAAAATGAATAATAGTGAATTGTTTATTTTAAACAATTTTATTTTGTTTTATGCTTAAACAGTTTTTTAATTTTCTTTGAATTTAGACATATTCTAGGACGGAACTAGCCAATGGGAAACCATTGTAGAGAATAATCCGTACCATCCTGATTGGTCTAATCCCAATTTTAAAGCAACCTTTATTTTTAGCCGAAATGAAAGCTTAGGGTACCGTGCACAATAATAAGAACGCAAAAATCAAGACGATGAGCACAATTAATCGATCAAAATTGAATTCTTGCTAACTTTACACTACAATCTAATAAAAGTATTATGGAGGCATGCGAAAATATAAATCCATAATTTTGGCGCAATAATACATACCATATCTGGGTCGTTCCATCCACCAGGACCGGCGTAAGCAGAAAAATTATATATGTTTGAAGCCCAGAAGTTAATTATACTATTGACACTATCCCATGAGTCTTGTACATCATCGTAGTTTCTCCACATATTACAGGTTTTCCTTACAGCTGCAAAATCTGGCTGCCAACAAACATTATTTTAATACTGTCAGAGTTGCATTTATTGTAAAGCACAAAAAAGTCTTTCGAAACAAATAAAACTAAGAGCAATGTAGAATTTAATAAAGACACGAGACAAACCCGACAAAATTCATGAATGTTTACCCAACTTATCTAGAAAATACGGAAGCCCTGGAGGGCCATTCTGACTTTTAACTTGTAACTTACTACTTCTGACTTTTTTATTTTGAGTTTTGACTATTGACTTGTTATACAAGCCGACTGTGGACATTTTCACTTTTAACTTTTGACTTTCTACCTTATGACTATTGACTTGTGTGTTTAGACTTTTGACTTTTGACTTTTTACGTTAGCCGTAAAGGGACATTTTTGTCTTTCAACTTCTTACAATTGACTTTTTTCTTTTCAACTTATCACTTTCACGGCGGGAAACAATGTTCAAGGACAATGTCACCTTCGTTATATTTACTAAAACATATTTATTATAAAAATGTGAGTTCACTGACAAAAATATCTTCAGGAAAAGTGCAAATTTCTGTATCAAAACATTTAAGACAAAATTATTTTATAACGGAAACGGACGGATTAACTTCTTTATGCTCTTTTATAACATCTAGGTGTATTAACCAATAGTAATATGAGATTTGAATAGTCGCCATATTTCTGTAACAAACTTCATTCTGACTTTTTCTTTTGTGTAACGTGCTCGGTGTTAAAAGTCAACAGATGAGATTTCTGGAGAACAGACAGTTGTTTATTTACACAAGTCAATAAATCGCATCGGACAGCGAGACATAGATATACAATTTATATAAAGTTTGGGTTTTGTGCAGTTGTACAATCTTCTTTTTTCCAGCCTTGAAAGTCATAAATTGAAAAGTAAAACGTCAATTGTAAGAAGTTGAAAAACAAATATGTCCCTTTACGGCTTACGTAAAAAGTCAGAAGTCAAAAGTCAAAAGACAAAAGTCAATAGTCAAAAGGTTGAAAGTCAAAAGTTAAAATTGAAAATGTCCCCAGTCGGCTTGTATAATAAGTCAATAGTCAAAACTCAAAACAAAAAAGTCAGAAGTAGTAAGTTACAAGTTAAAAGACAAAATGGCCCTCCAGGGCTTCCGTAGGTTTTAGTAAATCTAACTAAGGAGAGATTGTCTTTGAACATTGTTTCCCGCCTTGAAAGTCATAAGTTGAAAAGTAAAAAGTCAATTGTAAGAAGTTGAAAGACATTATGAACTAAACAAAAATGTCCCTTCACGGCTTACGTAAAAAGTCTGAAGTCAAAAGTCAAAAGACAAAAGTCAATAGTCAAAAGGTTGAAAGTCAAAAGTTAAAAGTGAAAATGTCCCCAGTCGGCTTGTATCATAAGTCAATAGTCAAAACTCAAAACAAAAAAGTCAGAATTAGTAAGTTAAAAGTTAAAAGTCAAAATGGCCCTCCAAGGCTTCCGTACCGAACACGTTACACAAAAGAAAAAGTCAGAATGAAGTGTTACAGAAATAATGCGACTATTGCAATTTCATATTATGATTGGTTTATACACCTAGATGTTATAGAATAGCATAAAGAAGTAAATCCATTCGTTTTCGTTATATATGTGTATTCATTTATTTTTTAAATAATTTTGTCTTATATGGTTTTGATACAGAAATTTGCTCTTTTCCTGAAGATATTTTTGTCAGTGAACACACATTTTTTATAATTCAAAGGTTTTTACGGAAGCCTTAGAGGGCCATTTTGACTTTTAACTTTTAACTTACTAATTCTGACTTTTTGGTTTTGAGTTTTGACTATTGACTTGTTATACAAGCCGACTGGGGACATTTTCACTTATATCTTATGACTTTCAACCTTTTGACTATCGACTTTTGTCTTTTGACTTATGACTTTTTACTTTTTACGTAAGCCTTGAAGGGACATTTGTGTCTTTCAACTTCTTACACTTGACTTTTTACTTTTCAATTTATGACTTTTTAGGCCGGAAAAATTGAAGATTGTACAGCTGCACAAACCCCAAAATTTTCCATTATATCAAACGAAATCTATGTCTCGCTGTCCGATGCGATTTATTGACTTTTGTAAAAAAACTACTGTCTCTTTCTCCAGAAATCCAATTTGTTGACTTTCAACACCGAGCACCTTACACAAAATAAAAAGTCAGAATGAAGTGTGTTACAGAAATAATGCGATTATTTAAATTTCATATTACGATTGGTTTATAGACGTATACAATAGCATAAAGAAGTAAATTTTCTGTATAAAATTGATTAACTCATACAAAAATACAAAGGAGGTTGTGGAATTTGCTCTTTTCCTGAAGATATTTTTGTAGGTGAGCTCACATTTTTATAATCAAAATGTTTTAGTAAATCTAACTAAGGTGAGATTGTCTTTGAACATTGTTTCCCGCCTTGAAAGTCATAAGTTGAAAAGTAAAAAGTCAATTGTAAGAAATTGAAAGACATTTGAAAGACAAAAATGTCCCTTCACGGCTTACGTAAAAAGTCTGAAGTCAAAAGTCAAAAGGCAAAAGTCAATAGTCAAAAGGATGAAAGTCAAAAGTTAAAAGTGAAAATGTCCCCAGTCGGCTTGTATCATAAGTCAATAGTCAAAACTCAAAACAAAAAAGTCAGAATTAGTAAGTTAAAAGTTAAAAGTCAAAATGGCCCTCCAAGGCTTCCGTAGGTTTTAGTAAATCTAACTAAGGTGAGATTTTATTTGAACATTGTTTCCCGCCTTGAAAGTCATAAGTTGAAAAGTAAAAAGTCAATTGTAAGAAGTTGAAAGACAGTAGAAAGACAAAAATGTCCCTTCACGGCTTATGTAAAAAGTCGGAAGTCAAAGGTCAAAAGGTTGAAAGTCAAAAGTTAAAAGTGAAAATGTCCCCAATCGGCGTGTATAATAAGTCAATAGTCAAAACTCAAAACAAAAAAGTAAAAATTAGTAAGTTAAAAGATAAAAGTCAAAATGGCCCTCCAAGGCGGGGTGTTCCCGGAATGCCAACATTTTTAAAATCACATAATTAATTTTTGTTGTTTTAGTGGTTATAAAGAGGTAAAACAGGGGGTGTAGGTATAATCATTGGTAAAATAACCATTTTTACAGAAAAGGGTGAATTTTAAAATTGTAAAATTACATGTATTTAGAACTTATTATTATTATTATGTTATTCAGGTAAAAATGAATAATAAATAAATATTTTAAGCATCACACTTAATTTTGTTAACAATGTGAAAATTAACAAATTCATGAATACTAAACTGTGACTAGGGTATTTCATGAACTGTCATTTCGAAGTTCTCCAAGCCGTAACTTAACGTCAAGCTTTGGGTTTTTGGTATACAAGTACATACCCAACATATTAGGAGGCAACAACTTAGCCTTCAATGGTTATCTTTTCCGGGAAAACTACCCGTGGTGAAAGAACTTACTAAAAATGAAATATACGAAATATACCAGCATGCTCATCCAGTAACAACACCAAGAACGACACTCCACGAAGAACTAAGACCAATACCGTGTTTATAATTTTAATGAGAAATGTTGTGTTACTTATTACTACCTGTTTGTTTTATTTTGCTATAAATGAATGTTTTCAAAATGATAAAATAATTTAAAAATGTATTCAAAATATATTCTTTGAAAATATACAAATATCTATTTATTATCAATAGTATTTTTATACCCAATATTCTGTTTTAAAAAATTTACAATTTTGTTAAGTATTTATTGACTGAAAGCAGAATTTTTAAATTCACAATGCAAATATACAAATACTATCACTCAATATAATATATTACACCAGTACAATATTAAACAATTTTACCTTTACAGTTAATTAATACCTTGTATGGGGGACCTCTTAATCCTCATTAATGAGAGCCTACAATGTTCTTTGATCTTTCAAAATGTTGGCATTCCGGCACACAGCCTCCAATTGTAAGAAGTTGAAAGACAAAAATGTCCCTTCACGGCTTACGTAAAAAGTCTGAAGTCAAAAGTCAAAAGACAAAAGTCAATAGTCAAAAGGTTGAAAGTCAAAAGTTAAAAGTGAAAATGTCCTCAGTCGGCTTGTATAACAAGTCAATAGTCAAAACTCAAAACAAAAAAGCCAGAAGTAGTGAGTTAAAAGTTAAAAGTCAAAATGGCCCTCCAAGGCTTCCGTACCCTTCCTTAAATTAAGAAAACAATTTCAAAGTGATGTTTTAGAACAAGGAATCAAGTGAATTTACCAACGAGTGAAAGAACAGAGTTATATAAATAGTTGTAGAACATTCCGATCTTGTCTCTAACAATTAGACTAAGTATACTAGTATGCAGATGCAAGACAAAAATTTAAATAATCCTCTACATTTTCTTTCAAGTAAATAAAATAGATAATATTAAAGTGTTAGGTAATAATAGTTGAAAATTTAATTTAACCATAAAGCAATTGTATAATTTCAAATAAAAGCAACGCACAACAATACTTTTTAAGGGCAAATTTTGATGTTATTATGTTTCTGTAGATATAGATACCTTTTCTTTCTTTACTAGAATAGTGTTCAGTGGCCATTCGCAAGAATAAAGCATGGGTCTGCCTGTTTTGTTAAGAAAAAATCCCATTATTGGATAGCCTGTAAGAAAATTTCCATTATTTTTTTAGAATAGTTTAGAAGTGATCAAAATCAACAATAATAATCTCAGTAAAAATATAATAATTATAAAAATCATTTGCAGCATAACTTTATCATGATGTATGGAACAAAATAAACGATTATTATGTTAACAAATATGATAAATATGTTTATTTAAGTTAATCCGACGATATGCAAAGTACAAAGAAGAACAAAATACTTTGACTAAAATGAGACTCCTTGAATCCTCATCTCTAAATAGTTACTATAGTAGAACATTTTGTGCTGTAACGTTTATTTAAATTGTCAATTGTAGTAATAGAATGATGTAAATACTGAAAACAAGAGCTTATTAACTTATTATCTTCTTTTATCTTCATACATGTATTAAACCATTTATTGAACTGTGTTACAATGTCTGTATTTTACACATACCAAACTGTATGTCCGAAGGGTCAGAATAACACTGGTCAAATTTGACGTAATCAACGCCCCAATCTGCAAATGTTTGGGCATCCATCTGCATGTAGAACTCACTTCCAGGAAATCCTCCACACGTTTCTTTACCAAAGTCTTCATAGAGTCCGAATTTTAAACCCTTAGAATGAACCTATATAGCACATAAATTGTTGTTTTTGAGTATTACAAATGTTTACAAATCATAGTATTTGAAGTATGAATAAAAAAACTCTATATATCCACCGTTATTTTTCTTTCAATCGGTTGTTTTACATGTTTCTCCGGCTTCCTCCTGGACGCTTTAACTTTTGCCGAAATCAAACCACATAACACAAAGCATAGTCATCCACTTGATGTAGGACTAATTTTTCTAAATTTACTGTCTTGTGATGTATTTCTCTTTCTGTATTTCTGTAGTTTTATACAAACAGAATAATGTTAAGTCCGCATATCTCGTTATTTTTTTATGAATCGCGCATAACTTTGTTATTGTTTGTTTTGTTTAGCTGTTTCAAAGCCATTTCGTGGGCATCATTTAAACAGAAATAGCTTTAATACATGGAGGGAACGCTAGCCTTTGTAGTTTTATGAACCTGCTATGAATAAAGTTAAGTAATTTCTGTTACACGTAAAAGTAATAACAATGTGCTGTTACTTCTTACCACCTGTATTTCAACGCTCTAAATAGTACTAATATATTACTGTCCAATACTTACATAGTCAGCTAAGGCCTTCATCCCGTTAGGAAATCTGTTTGGGTCTCCCTGTAGCTTTCCGTCTGGAGTTCTGACTGGTGCTGGCCAACAATCATCTATTATAATGTACTCGTACCCTGCATCAAGATATCCACCAGATACCATTGCATCTGCCATTTCTTTGATCAGGGTTTCCCTAAAAGAAAACATTATTTTTGTATATCGTTGGGCTGGTTGTAATCACTTCACGCTACTTGCCGACTCGTCAAACATATCAACGTTTTCATTTTACGGTGGATTAAGCATTGCATTTTGTCTACATTTAACGCATTTAATCAAAGAAATTTCACCTCCTTTATTTTAAGAAATACTTGTATATTTACCCGACACAATTCTTTGGGTCATTAGTACAGTCAGTATTACACCTAAATCTCTCCCAGGTCAGCCATCCTAAGGGCGGTGTAATAGCAAGTCCGTTGTCAAGCGTTTGAACCAATGGAATCAGAACTAATGTCAATAAAAGCAGCATATTTCCTAGAAATCTAAATGGTTGATTAATTAGTTTATGTCTAGCCCTCATCAGGTAGTTATCTAAAAATAAATAATAAGTTAATTGGAGTACATATTAGCTCGTATAATGTGAAAGACGTATTAAGAGCAAAATTTGTGATATTGTCGGAACAGTTCTTCGGTGTGTTTAAAAGTGCTGTTAAAGATGCACCAAGTAAACTTGTATTTCGACGGTAAAAGTAAAGAACACATGTGCATTAAATTTTAAGTTTGGAAGTTTCAGGCAAATATGCTTTTTAGTCTTTTTTTCTTTAAATACGACATTCCGTACATTTCAAAATTATTGGTACGATCGAAACTGTAGCAACCTATCGGTTACTGATTGATTGATTGATTGATTGATTGATTGATTGATTGATTGATTGATTGATTGATTGATTGATTGATTGATTGATTGATTTATGTCCAACAAGCAATATTTCAGCAATATTTGAAAATTGTTATAATTTAATTATTAGTAGAACATTCCTTCCTAAAGACTAAGACGTGATCTTATACAATAATAGGAGAATATATACAGATAAAAACTGTCGGTTCCTATACTTATGGATATTAAAAATTAACATTTTCAAACTCTCAGAAGGGGCCTAGGTGGACGAGTGGTTAAGGTAGTTTGTCTACTATTGATCACGTGGTCTGTCAACTCTAAAGATTGCGGGATCGAGTCTCAATGCGGGCAGGGTGCGCTCGACTCCAATCTTAATTGACAAGGATTGCCAGTTTTCCTACCAAAGGTCGGGGGTTTTCTCCGGCTACTCCGGCTTACTCCCCCCCCCCCAAAAAAAACAAAACTGGACGCCATGATATAGCTGAAAAATTGAAAAAATTGCAGAAAGTGGCGTTAAACAACATTTAAGCAAACAAAAAACCCGTGTAGCGATGTCTACTTAGTCAAAATACAATAATAGATTACTTTTCTTTACTTTGATAAAAGTACTTTAACATAAAGCCAAGAGATTCGACAGGAGAGCATCCATGGACATATAGGTCTGACCCAATCTAAGGTCCGACCTTAGTATTATCACACTATGTAGCTTGTGTATTTCATAACGTATGCAATGCTGTGGAAATGAATAATAAACTAAAGTTAAGTGTTAGCGTGTAAATGGAAATCAATTTCATATTGTATGTCCTACTTATGAATTCAGCTGTATCCGATTTTTATGCTTTGTTTACATTAACACGGACCAAGGTAAAGATTTTTTTTGCTCGAGAACAGCGACAAGAATATAACAACCAAACGGGGTATGCATACATTGTGAAATCTAATATTCTTCCGTCTTTGTAATTATGACGCGCATTTATTGTTCTGCACTGATGGCTGTTAAATATATTTAGCGGAAGACTTATATCTTTTTACCGTACTTTATACATCGGTGAGGATACTGTCTATTTGATTTTCAATTGAGTGTTTGAAATTGGTAAGTGCAAAACATTATCGTAGTTTAGATATACCTTACCACGACCACACTGCATCAAAGCCGGTAGTATTGATTTTTTAAATCACATGATAAAATTTATTGTTTATATCATGTGACTGGATACGGATGAGTTCATTCTTCTAAATATAGCTACATATTTGTATCCTCCAGCGTACATTATTTTCAGGTAAATTCAGGATTGTCGAGATAGAGTTTACAGGCGACGCGAAAACTGTAAAGGATATTTCTCAATATCAAATAGAAATTTTTCATTATATTACAGTTGTTTTCAGTGACGGATCCATCTGTCCCCCCGCCCCCCCCCCCCCACACACGGCCTTCTTTTTTGCATCTAATTTCTCAATAGCGCCGCCTCCACTTATGAAAATCCTGGATCTGCCACTAATCTTCATTATAATGCCATGGCAATGAAAATCTGTCTTTAGTTAACTGAACGATTTTACCGGAGATAACATTAAGTTGTACAGCGTTAATTATGGTTCCGAATTGATGTCCCAATATAATTCATACTGTCCGACTCATGTGTACGCAACATTCAATGTTGAGTTAGATTATTATGTTCCAATTTGTCATGATAGAGCTTTCCAAATTAACGATTACGATATTTTTTAAGACAAACCACACAGATAATATAGTAAAGATTTCTCGTTTCCTTACGTATTTTCATTTCGTATATATCACAAGATAAAACTGCAAAAATTCAGTTGTTTTATTTTTGTTGAGTTTGCAGCGCAATATTTGAACAAGTTTATTTCTCATTTCTAAAGTCTGAGTTTCAAAGACGTTTTAACTACATATGTCAGTACAGTTTTGCTGATGAATTTATATTTACAGTAGCTGAGCATAAGTTAAGCAACACCCTATTATTTTCCAGGGGTTCCTTTAAGATTTTATATATTTTTATATTTTTTAAAGAAATTTATTGAACATTAATGACAAATGAAACATACAAACAACATGTTTACAGTCGCTTTACTTATTGTTTGATGAAAAATGTTCAAAGCAAAGATATCAACAAACAGTGCAAATATAACTTTCATTAGTCAAAAAATAAGTTTGATTGCATACTTCAATTTAATGAACTTATAGTAAACACATCATCACACTGGGGTCAACGTTCGGGGAAAGAAAAAGTCACTTTGAAATGTGTTAAACGCAAAAATACTCAGTAAGTCGTGTAACCACCACGCCTCCTGTACAGTTCATTAACTCTCTTCTTAGACATTTTGACAAGCAGATGCTCTGTTTTTGATTTTACTGCCAATGATATCCCACAAATGTTCAATACGTCGTTTTCAAGATGGGTAGTTCGCTGTATCCTATCACGTGATTTATGGTATCACGTGATTTTATTTAGGGCACTTTCCTCTACGCACCGTCTTTTAACATCGTGTGAACGGCATAAAACATAATAAAAGTTGACTACCACTCCATAAATTTATTTTAAGTGTTGGCTTTGCACCCTGGCACAACACCTCACAGTTGTCGCTTTGCATCGTCTTTCTTACGCCGTCCCATTTCGTAACAAATGTTGACGTTTTAAACTAAAGGTGCCCTAAATTTTTTATGACGTCACGTGATCAGCATTACAATTTCCAAAACCTATAACGAGAGCGATTATATCTTGAAAACTAGTCCGAGAATCCTCTGCGGTCCAACGCTTTTTTTAAATTTTATTTTGCGTGGTCCCACGCAAAAACAAAACCGTTGGACGGCAGAGGATTCTCGGACTACTTGAAAACGACGTATTGGATTCATATCGGGTGACATGGATGGCCATGGAAGATGCTCAATAGCTTCCCTTTCGATAACATCACGTACAATTGCAGCTCGGTGAGGGCTTGCGTTGTCATCCATAAAGATGGGTCTGTTACCAAGTGCATGCTTATCAAAATGTGGCAGAATAATAGCGTTAGTGACGTCATTTCGATATTTCTGCCCTGTCATTGTCCCATCAACTACATACAGATTCAGTTTACAGTCGTGTGAAAAGCCTCGTCGCCAGCTTCGAGTAAAAGATTTGTTTTTGGTCTCCAACTCGGCAGAGCCTCGTTGGAGGCCAGAAATCTTTTCACTTGCGTGTCTGAAATTTTCCCGTCTTGCCCTCCCAAGGGTGTTAGATCCTTTATATCTCAACCCGTAGGTGAGATAAGAATTTCACGCTCTTCCCGTGAAAATGAAGTGTGACGTCAGCTGTCGGATGAGCAATAAAAATATGAACATAAAAACGACATATCAGAGCTTCCACGATCAAAATTTATGCCACAATACACATTAAAAAAAAAGTTTAATACGCAACAAAATGTACACCGAGATTACTTTCAGGGTAGATAACTTTATTTGTTGGCATCTTCCAACAGAACATCACCTTTTTTAACGAAGTGAGAAAAAGAATCAAACACCGGTGGGAGGGTAAGACGAGAAAATCTCAGACACCCGCGTGAAAGATTTCTTTTGGTCTCCATCTCGACAGAGCCTCGTTAGAAACCAGAAATCTTTTCACTTGGGTGTCTGAGATTTTCCCCATCTTGCCCTCTTACCGGTGTTCGATCCATTTTTTCTCACTAATGAGACAGCGTGGTAGCTATTTTTTGCCGGTTGAGATATCCTTGTCTCAGCCGGTTGGTGAGATCAGAATTTCACGCCCTTTTCCCGTTAAAATGTATTGTGACATAAAATATTTGCTCTTGTTGTGTTTGTTTACTCTGCCTCTGTACATATTAACATGAAAACAACATATCTGTGCTTCCATGAACCAATTTATACCACAAAATCGCAGCGGTGCACATCTTATCAAACACGTTGAGTCAACGCAACAAATGTACACTGGAGATTACGTTCAGGATAGATAACTCTATTGTTGACATCTTTCAACGGAACAGCACCTTATATTATATGTCTTATGTCTTATGTCACCGGATTTTTTAACGAATGAGAAATAGAATCAAACACCAGAATTTTCACTTGTGGGTCTGAGATTTTCCCGTCTTGCCCTCCCACCGATGTTAGATCCTTTATATCTGGAGAGAAAGCTTGGTTTTCCTTTAATGCAATTAAAAATAACAACACAGAACGCAATGCAATATCGCAAACAATGAAGTTGTATTACTCTACATAGTCATAATCCTTTTCTTCAAAAATGTCTTATATACATTAAGTTACACGTTTTCTTCGTTTTCCAGTTTTTGTCGCAGTCGGTTCAGCAAGCTGAAATATGGGATAAAAAGTCTAATATCAGTGATACACAGATGTACACACTCTAGTTAAAGTCAAAAATCAGCTAATAAGAAGAGAAAAGAAAAAAAATTGTATGTGAAAGAAACAATTAACGGATGCTGTGGTTTATCATTGTTTTACAACGAGGTGAACATCTATATGTCGTATTATTGTTGTATCCCGAGAGAAAGCGAGGGATAAAATCATGACATAAATGTTATCCTGTTGTAAAACAATGATAAATCACCGCCTCCGTGAATTATTTCTATTCTAATAAGACAATTACGGTACATTTATGATATTTACGTTACTATAGAATACATCATTTTCGCCATAAACTGAGGGTCGACAACCCGTTTACCGTGAATGTTTAAATATAGATAGGTCTGGATCAGATAGGTGTTTTCCATGTGCAATTATTTGTCACTTACCAAATTGCACTCGAGATCGTAACCTTACGGTACTTGCTGTTTATATTGAAAGTTATTTTTAAAAAATTGTGTTTAACGTTTCATAATTAAAGAGTATATGTAATAAAATTCTATCATTTTTTATTTCAATTAACAAATAAACTGGTACGGTTTTCCGTACCAGAAATTACAGTGGTACGCTCCGAAACATACCGGCCGTACCGCTCGCTACACCTATGAACCATATCATGGCGCTAAATTGTTGACGGGAACAAAATGGGGTGGAGTCTAATCCCTCACATCCTGTGTGAGATCGCTTTAGAATAGTTTGAATTAGACAATCATTACACACATTATGGTGTAACCCAGCTGTTGCTAAATTTTTGACTTTCCAGATATCAAAGGTGTATGCTTAAAAAGAAAACTTAAATGATGGATAACAATTTTGATACGGGTTTTTGACACAACATGCTATAGACATTAATGCGTCAGCAATTAATTGAGTCGTGTAATATGTTTAACGTTACCTTTCCACAATATCCTCGTTTTGTGCAGCTTGCCTACGGAGAGATCCAGCTTCCTTATAAATAGCCATGCCTGTCTGACCACTTAGATTACATACTGTCTGTAGACTGGGTGTTCCTCCTGATAGAGTTGCGTAGACATTGTCCTGAAGAATGGGATTTTTGCCTAAAATACAATTTAAACAACAGGTTAGGTAAACAAAAACAAACAAAAACCCAATGACCTAAAAAAAGCATAAAATAACAAATATAATTATGCAAAAGCCGTATTTCAGTCATTTCCAAAATAAAAGAAAAGTAGAAAAAACAGAATGTGTTGGAACTATAAAAAAACATGAAATTCTCCTTTATAAAGGGAGGTGATAGCGGGGTTAAAAATGTTTGATGTAAAAAGTTCCTAAAATTGATTATACACTATTGACAACAATCTCACATGAACAGAAATATGTAATAGGGTTCGTGTCACTAAATTGTTGGTTCCTGTGTTGTGTGTCTGTGTGTTTGGTTGTTTTCCCTAATTTAACCATGGTTTTGTCTGTCTTTGACTCATCGTTTCCTGAATACTCCTCTGTATCTTTGATTCTTTTTTATTCATTGAATTTTTTTAACCCCCCCCCCCCCCCTCGGACCTTCGGTAGGAAAACTGGCAACCTTGTCAGTAGAGATTGGAGTCGATTGCACCCTGCCCGCTGTGAGATTGGAACCGCAACCTTAGTGTTGACGGATGAAGTGATCAATAGTAGACACACTACCGTAAACCCTTTTGTGTATTTGTTCTCCAGAATGTAAGTTTTAACCTCTATTTAAAAAAAATGCAGTCACGTTTTAATTTAAATATACCATGTATACCGCTTGCAACTTACTGGTATCGATGGCATAATAAATGACAGCTCCATTTTTTATTTCCAAGCACATAAACAATACTGGTCTGACCCCAAATATTGTCACAGAATCTTTAGCCCTGCAAAATGACGATTATGACATAAAAGCTATGAAATCATCTTAGGACTCCCTTTTACTAGTAGGCCGAATTTTACTGACGTTATAATCCGAAGTTAGTTTTGTGATTGTCGGATTAACGGCAGAATTTAGTCCTATTGTTCGAAATGTAGCAAATAAAAAATTCTAACTTCGGTCTATTTATACGAATTTCAAACATAATATTAATTTTTAAACATTATTAAAGCTTCAGACATTGCGAAACTAACGGGAAACGATCTTAATTGAAGAAATTTCTTTTTTAGTCTTTGAAGATGCACGTGGAAAATGCTATGTTGGTCATTTTTCCGTAAATGGATAATTTGACCTAATTTTAGTATAATCGTGCTAATTTGCATACAGGACAGTAACAACCATTCCGTAGTAGGAATCCAGTAATTTACATAATTTATCCAAAATGCAACACGTCATTCAGTTTCGGGTTTCTCAATGTTTTTCGTGCAGTCAACGTAATTAATTAGCGACACGAATGTCAATGAAGACACAACGCACTGCGAGAAATAAAAAACGGCAATAACTAGCATTACGTATCAATAATGACCGATCTTAAACACGAAACCGATAAAAAAAATTCTGACACTGTTGAAAGATATCAAAATTGACCACGGCGGATAATATATGCAACTTCCTTTGGACATGAAAGTGCCGGGAGTGATTCACTCCCGCTCTGCTACATTACGAGTAATAGGACTAAATTCGAACCTTCGCCAAAAAAAAACAAAAAAAAACGAGGTTACGATTATTCGTTCTAATATACTAGCAATTAAACCTAAGACATTGCGGGAGTTTTGGGTGTAAGGGTTATTTTGTGTGTGTTACTGGCTTGTTTTTATTTTTTATTTTTGTATTTTTTGTAGTCTCGTTTTAATTTCTTTAAGCGTTTGTTTGTTTTTTTTTTTTGTCAAAAACCAAGAAACAGGATCCGGATAGTTCGTTCTTACACTTATTTCAACCAATTCCGCAAAACTATGCATTCACATCAAACAATTGAAACAAAATGCATGAGAAGGAATAAAATGTCCAATTTAAAATTAAAATGTCTTCCATATAGCTTACACATTAAATCGAAATTATTGTGTTTTACGTTTGTGATCGTTTGTAGGTCATTCAATCACATTATCTATTTCGGTTGTTATAAATTTAGGAATGTCCTTGCTTAAATTTTCATACCGTAAAACATATTTGGTCGATTCGCCTTCTACATAGGAACTGACACAAGCAAAGTCCGACGCTGATAATCTTGGTACATTCAATCTGAAACCTGTCAGCGCGTCGGAAGTAAACGTTAGTCTATCGTTATTCTGTCCTATCCATGTTCCCTGCAAAGTGGTTGGAAAGATGCAGTCGGCATCTTAAAATAAAGAAGAAACAATATTAATTAAGCCTAAAGGAACCTTAAAAGTGTCCATCCAATGTAAAGATTGTAATGCTTAATAATATACACTTAAATTGTCAGAGAACAAGCATCCAAGTGACCTCCGAGATATCGACACATAAATAAATAGAAAAAAAATGTTTCCGATAAAACAAGTGAAAATGATCGAGTGAAGTTCAATGTCATTTACATGCAATATACATGTACCAGCTTTATTCAAAACGAAACATCGGCCATTATACATGGCTGTCGGGGGAGTGATCTAAATAATTAGTCATCTACTTTGATCAGTCGCTTTTTAACACTTGCATTTTGAGTTTGAATCTGATTTCGGACAAGGTGCGCTTGAAACTAACTTATTTGACAACAGTTTTAATGTCAAACATTGGCGCTGTCTTTCTCTCCCAATAAAACTCTACCCCATGGTATAGCTAAAAACTGCTGTGACTAACATACAAACACGTTACCAATACACTACGTTTATATTAACATACCTAGATAAGGCAGCACAGCAAAGCTAACAAATAAGCAACTCCAAAAGGTCTTCATTGTAAATTAAACGAATAGTCAAATAAATCCGATAAATAACGGCTAAACTAGTCTCTATTTATATGGAATACTCGCCTACTATAATCACGTAATCTAAAAGCATATTTATTTGTAAACAAAGTTTCAATTAACATGGTTAAGGTTAATTTTCAATATCTTATTGTTAAAAGTTTCTGTACATACGTATTAGTAATTTCCAGTTTTTAGATAAATCCAATAAAATTACCTGCACCTGTAGTTAGGAAAAATGTCATATTAAAAATCAATTCGCAATTATTTTAATAACAATGGACATCAGTGTTTTATTGTTTTAAGCACGCCACACATACATTACCTTTAACGCTATCGGACATACAAGAGTAAACATTTTACAAAGAATTTATTTCATAAACAAAAATGCTATATAAGAGGGCGTTTTTTTTTTTTGGTCACTCATGTTAAATTGGAATATTGTCCCAATTTCGTGTTATCCGGGTTTTATTAAAGCTGTTTGTATGCCTTATTAATTTTTTACGCATTCTGATAATAGGTATTGATTACTAAAGATTTTAAAATTGGTTTTTTTTTGTCCCTTGTTGTGTTTGCCTGAGTTTTTTTTAACCCAAATACATAAACTTTTTTTTGAACAAAAAGGGTACAAATGATATTTTTAGGTGGCAAAATGATCTGAAAAAATGCGTTCAGAAATGCAATAAAGCAGGTATTTTGCTTTATTATATTTGTGCTTTTTGAATACTTGTTAAATATAAGCAGTCGCATGGTAATAACACTAACTCAATATTTAAGATATTTAATCTGTCGAGAACTGACCTCTTGTTTAATGAGAAATATCCCGTACAAGGTAGATAACCCGTAATGTTATAAAATACGTAAAGATAACCAACGCATCCAATGAATTAAAAACATAATAAAAGCAATCGAGATTTGTTGAACTGTCTCCTTGATAAAGATAAACAAATGTTTTGACAATCATCAAAATTCACACCATTTACGCAGTTGAAAACGACTCACACTTCACGTTTCTGTTAAAAAGCCCTTTGCGATTGGAACAAACTTTGTAACAATTCGCACTTAGTTCCATTAGAACGAATAATCATATCCTCGCTTTTTTTTTCTTTTTTTTTTGCGAGGGTACGAGCAGAGCGGGAGCGAATCACTCCGCGCACTTTGATGTCCAAAAGAAGTAGCATATATAAACCGTCGCTGTCAATCTTGATATCTTTCAATAGTGTCGCCATTTTTTTTTATCGATTTCGTGTTTAAGATCGATCATTATTGATACGTGATGATAGTTATTGTCGTTTTTAATTACCCGCTGTGAGTTGTGTATTAATTGACATTCGTGTCTCTGTTTAATTTCGTTTACTACACTAAAACATTGAAAAACCCGAATGAATGGCGCATCATGGGAAAATATATGTTAAATTACCGGATGCTTATTACAAAATGATCGTTATAGTATGCAAATTAGCACGATTATACTAATATTAGGTCAAATTATCCATATACGGAAAATGATCAACATTAGGGGAGAAAACACTCATCAAATTCTTTAAAATTTTCTACTAAATTTGTTTCTTTTTATAATTAGCGCAGCTCTTTTACCTTAAGTTTAACTTGACCGACGTCTTATATATCCAGAATCGTGACAGGCCTATGTTAGACCGAAATTAGAATTTTTTATTTGCTACATTACGAGCAATAGGACTGAATTCTGCCGTTAATCCGACAAATCACAAAACTAACTTCGGATTATAAAAGCAGTCAAATTCGGCCTATAGTTCCATATAACATACATATAGGTTATATGGAACTACTATTTGGATTATATAGAACTGCTATACGCGCATTATTACCAAGTTTGGTCCCAATCTTCAAGTGTTTTTTTAACAAAAACGTGAAATGTGAACCGTTTTGAACTGCGTTTATGGCGTGCGTGACTGTTACATTTGTGTTTAAGGAGACAAGTTAACAAACCTCGATTGCTTTATTATATTTATACGTTCATGTGGAGTGTCTATGTAAATAATGCATTTTCTGTTGATCAGATAAAAAGAGATTTGCAATAACCAACACTGGAACGAATTGTTGTTTGGTGTTAATGGTCCTTTGGCGGTTGTATGAAAGAAAGTCACAGGAAAAAAGTCACGGAAAAAAATATACCTATAGTTGTTTATCTTATACTTTTCTTTGGTATACATATTTTTAACTGATAAAGCGGCACAAAAAGAGATGTCAACAGTTATGTGTTTTTCACAAAATGTTTTCTAAATTTTGATGGACTTAAAATACAATTTTAATTGATGGTATTAAATAACTAATAAGTAATAAAATAATGAACAAGTTTTACATAAAAATATTACTATAATTATAATAAACATAAAAATATTTCATATTATGACAACATATGTGACCAAGACAACTTAATAATTGTGACTTTTTTTCTTGTGACTTTTTTTCCTGTGACTTTTTTTCCTATCAAAACTGTGACTTTATTTCCGTTTACCCCCTTGGCGATCATCTATCAAGTTTGTTTTTTTTCTGTTGAGATCCAAATTCAAATATGGCCGTCATGTTATATATTGAAATTATACGAGGCATTAACAATGCAGTATATAGTGCTCATAATTGTTTCTAATCTCAGATCTACGAATTTCATGCATCTGCACAGAAGCGGTTTCAATTGATATATTGATTTGATATGTTGTGCAATTTCGTTTTTCTATCTAGGACTTTTCCCTTCTTTACTTTCAGTTTTTTTATATTCTCCCAAGCTAACTAGTTTAAATTTCTTCTTAACTCGAGAGCTTTCTCAATCTACGCGGACTTTAAATAGTGAGCGAGAACTGTTGCTGTAACACAAACTTTAGCAAGGGTTATATTTAATCTCATATTATGTATAGTCTTAAGAAATTTTATGGTCGATGAATACTAGGTTAGTGTTACGTTATTGATCTATACCATTCTTCAAATTACTTTTCCTAAGCACCTGTTTTATTTAAGTTAGCGCTTACCATTCCTTGGCACCTGTTTTATTCAAGTTAGCGCTTACCATTCCTATGCACCTGTTTTATTTAAGTTTGCGCTTACTATTTCTATGCACCTGTTTTTATTTAAGTTAGCGCTTACCATTCCTTGGCACCTGTTTTATTCAAGTTAGCTCTTACCATTCCTAAGCACCTGCTTTATTTAAGTTTGCGCTTACTATTCCTATGCACCTGTTTTTATTTAAGATAGCGCTTACCATTCCTTGGCACCTGTTTTATTCAAGTTAGCTCTTACCATTCCTAAGCACCTGTTTTATTCAAGTTAGCTCTTACCATTCCTAAGCACCTGTTTTATTTTAATTACTGTTTTCTTTATTTAAGGTACATTGCTTACCTATCCTACATATAAATTACAAACAACAGATACCTTAATAAAACCCTTGAAATGGGAAATGCAGCTAAGGGACGGTTATCTTTTTAGAAAAGCTAAACTTGTTGTTTTGTCCGTCATTTGGATTGATTACGAGTTCATGTCTTAATCCGCCACATTCGCTATCTGTCTTCCAATATTATAATGATCGTCCGTTTTGTGTTTTTGTTTCTTTGTTTGTTTGAATGTGGTTTGCGCGACTTTCATTTAATATTTCAGCTTTATCATGGTTTCAAGTTTTTTCTTACCTTCTTGTTCTCTGGAAGGTCATGTTGGCCCCATTTTTTATGAAGCCTTCTTTCAAAAATAGATTCCCTAAGTTTTCTCAGCGATCTGAGAAGGCCAATGCTTAATGAATGTTTATATGCTAATGTTTTAGGATTATAAGGGTACTGCTAAGTGCTTTAGGGATGTTTTAAGGTCCATGTTTTAGGAACATTCTAAAAGGAGCATTTTAGAGTAGTTTTAAGGCCAATATCTGGGCAATTTTTTTAAAGCCAATGTTTCCAGTTTTTTGCGCTAGTGTTTAAGGGATTTATTTAAGGCTAATGTTTCAGGAATATTTTAGGGCATTGTTTTGGGGATGTTTTTAAAACCAATGTTATAGGGATATTTAAGGCAAAAGTTTTAGGGATGTTCTGATGAGATAATTAGCACAGAAAACTCGAGTCATTTAATTTTTATTTCACCTGAACACAATTTAAGATAAAGTTTGACTATGTCCAATGTCGTCTGCTATAAAGTTCGTGATTTTCGTCACTACAGTGATAGCAGTATAGAAGGAATGACGGGAATATATTTTGGTTTATATATAGAAACTTACTTGTATATATAACAGAAATAAAACACCACCTAATGCATATTAGCACACCATGTCCTACATTTATTCTGTTGGCCCAAAATTTAAAACCCGAATTAGTTGTGATTTTGTGTTCAGTGACAGATTTTAGTCTCATTAATCGTTAAAAATAGCGAATAAAAAGTTGACTTTTGATTTATTTATGAAAACATTATACATGATCATTGATATACATCTATTTTATATTATTAAAGCAGGAAACATTGCCAAATAGCTGGAAGCGATCTTTATAACTTCCTTTTCGACTAGGCAATATTGTTGGTTACCGCCATGATTAGTAGTTCCATATTTGACCATATTTGAATAATTGTTGGCGTACTATTTCCAAACCACGTCGAAAGAATGTAAGTTTAATACAAAATGCAATCTTTTACTACTCCGGTAATGAGCGTTATTTGAAATAACACAATTAAGGCTTGTAATTAAAAACTCGTGTATCAATTTACAAAACGGACAAGAAAATGGTTACTGTCAAATGATATAAAGATTGTTTATGGCTGATTATATGCAACTACTTTTTGGACCTAAAGTGCCGACTGTACTGCTGCTTTACGCGAAATGGGACTTTTAAGTCGAGGTAATGGCTATTCGTTCATGAAAAAATTTAATTATGTTTAGAACTTCTTTTTCTTCAAGTTTAAATAGTGATCACTAGTATTAAGACACATAGATAGTAAACACATGAATTAGTCAAGCACCTCCCTTCTTAAAGAACAAAGAAAAATCTAGAAAGTCAAGAACAGACAAAACCATGATTAACCGGAAAAGAAGACAACAACAAAACAGACACACAACGCAAAACCCAAACACCGAGTAACACAAACTCACTAAAATCTGAGGCGAGTCCATGTGCTCGTGAAAGATGAGCAACTCCTGACCCACGAGTAGAAAAAAAGAAAATAAAGAATGCGATAACTCATGTAAAAACCACGGGTATAACAGGAACCCCGGACAGGTAAAAGTATCTTATGTGAATAACGACGTCTGTCGGCTTTTTTCTTTTAGTAATTCATAGCGGGA
This sequence comes from Limnoperna fortunei, assembly GCA_944474755.1. Lineage (NCBI taxonomy): Eukaryota > Metazoa > Mollusca > Bivalvia > Mytilida > Modiolidae > Limnoperna > Limnoperna fortunei. The sequence continues at coordinate 32,229,692 of OX104115.1, forward strand.
TGTATTTTTGCGGTTTATAAACATTGCAACAGAATCGGAGCCAAATTCCTGTTACTTGGTGTTCGGTCCCACTGTCTGGAGGTTATGCGTTTATTCCATGGACACAAACACAAAAACTAAATATTTTAATTCAACGTAAAGAATTGCCACATAAAGTCCTTTTGATATGTTCTTCTATGCGCTTGTTTTTCTGATCATCACTATACATTCCTGTCATGGTACAACTTGTCCAAAATATCTAAAACAGCACTCTTCTCAGTTTAGCTGTTTTAATTCTCGAAAAATCTCGTCCAGACAACTCCAAATCTTCTTTGCTACTAATCTGATTTTGATTTCGACAAAATATAATGTCTCTTCTGGTAAAACAAAAATGAAATATCTATATATTAATAACATTATGTAGAAAAAGAAAGAACAAAGTATATTATCTTTCTTGGTGTTAATAAGTATGTATAAAATAAAGGAAAACAAACTATATTTTCTAATAGGTATAAATTTTACACATTCTCTGTTTGATCGTTTGATATAAGCATGTTTCTTTTATTTCACCTTATTCAGTTAATATTGCCCTATATCGTTATTTGTCATGCGTTATGTTCCCAGGACTTGTCATGAAGATCTCAGCTCACCACCAGGTGGCAGTTAAGGAGTGCCTTCTACTTGGGAGTGGTCATGAAGATCTCAGCTCACCACCAGGTGGCAGTTAAGGAATGCCTTCTACTTGGGAATGATCAAGAAGATATCAGCGCGTACAGAAGAACAGAAACCATGACAAAGAACGATAGCAGGTAACGTGTTTGGAGAGAACTACGATCCTGGTACGACAGACCCTTTTCGTAGTTTTCTAAAGAGAGTAAGAACATTGCAGTCGATACAGATATACTTTTCAGTGGCAAATTGTCTGCCGTTTGGTTCATAACATTCCCGACTTAATGTTTTGTTTGATAACTTGTTCTCATATTGAATATATAGCTGAAACACTACTTGCTGGACTTAAAGCAACCATTTAATCTATCACTCTTATTTAAACACTTTGTGAAGACTACCCAGGTTTGGAAAATAGAAATTATACAATATGTTCATCTTAAGATATTGTTTTTCTGTATGATATTTGAAAAGTTAAAAAGCTAAACAAACTACATGTCTGACACTTACATACTTCTGCTGCTCACTTTCACCGTTTTATACAGTAAAGCACCAATGATTACAGCTGGGATCAGAAAAACCAAAACGACAATGAGGACGATGAATCCTGCATAATTAGCGGCTAGAACTGACGAAACTAGGAAAGAATATATTGATTAATAATATGAATTCAAACTTAATCTTTTGTACTGATTACATTACGAAAGTTTCTTTACAGTATCAACAGAGGAGATACTCGGAAAATTAATACAAGATAGTTTGTAATGCGATATTTTACGTGAAGAGTTTAACAATGAAAGATTTTTTTTGGCATCGGTTCTCATTTTTGACATTAGTTCGAGTTGCATCTGATTCTTTTCCATTTTTCTTATCAGCTTTGTGCAAAATTGCATTTGTTTGTTTGTTTTCATGGTTTTTAACACGAATTTCAGCAATTTTTTTAGCTATATCATGGCGTGCAATTGTTAAATGTATAGAGGAAGCCGTAGTACCCGGAGAAAAACCACTACCTTCGGCAAGAAAATCCTCGTCAAGTAAGATTAAAGTCGAGCACAGCTTGTCAGCAGCGAGACTCGAACACTCAACCTCGGTGTTGACAGACACGTGATTAATAGTAGATGACCGACTATATCTTAAACATACGTATTTGAAACAGTATTATTTATAAGAAACTTTTCCTTACCACAAGTTGTTGTAGATTGGGAAAGCTGTAGTTTAATCCCTGGTGATGTCACGTTGACTTCATTTTGATCGACATTGCTGCAGAACTGTGGGTAAATTGTTGCATACACTTTACTACCAACTATTTTTATTGCCTGTTAAACAATAACGAAATATCTAACTTGTTCTATGTTATATGTATGTCTTCGTTGTACTTTTAATTAGTTCAGGAATTTACTTACATACACATTGTCTTTCATTAATAAAGGTAGAGATGTTATTTTAAGTTTTAAATAATCTAAATCTATTTGGTTTGTAAAAAGGGGTAAACTATAGTGAAGAATACAAAATTATCATAACGGTAATAATGTCAGGGCCATAAACCGCAGGCCAAAACAATCTTCGTCCCGAATGAATTAATTATTCTGCCATGAAATTACGAAAATGTTCAAAATTCAAAGGTTTTTCTATGTAGACGGTCTTTTTAGAATTCTTGGGGTATTTTGTACACTTCAGCACTTTTATTATTTGATCTTCTAATAGTTTTGGATTGGGTGCCACTAAAAATGTTCAACAAAACGCGCATCTGACATAGATGTTATCTTGTTTTCACTGATAACATTATACCATTTAACACAGCATTGCTAAAAAATTTCAAATATATGCAATCAATTAGCTATCCACAACAAATAACAAAATGAAACATATTTCATAAATTTAACGGTTTTTTTACTTACGTAACAAACAATTCTATATGTTGAAGAACCATCTACGGTGGCATCGTTATTCCAAGTGTGTAGATATGTTATGCCATTACTGGATATATGATGTAGACAGGTTACCGATCCTCCTGCTGTAATGGAAGACTTTTGTAATGATGGTAATTAAAATTTAACCGCTGTAGCTAACATTTAACATTATAACTTGACGTAAAATATTTTGGCTAGCTGATTGTTTTGGAATGCAAATAATAACATTTAAACGAGCACTCCCCATTCCCAAAGGGTAAAAGCAAATTAAGTATATAATTGGAATAGGGAGACACTTAAATATCAGGCAGTTGTCTCCGGTAAATATAGTTAATAATATGCTTTTTCCCTTATGAAGAAAAATATGTAAACATAGATGTAACGACATGCAGACGTGTTAATGAGTCTCCGTTGTTATTAAGACATATTGTATACTTACTATCAAAGACCAGATCAGAAGTACACGACTGATAAGTATAGGACAATGCAGTCTTGTTGCTGCAACCATCTACCACGTTGTTGCTGCATGTAGTGGATTCAGAAGAGTCAGTGATTGAAACACTAGAATAACGAGCTAGAAGCTGCGCAGGACATGTTGCTTGACTCATTCCATTTTTTACTGATCCTGTTTATAAAGATATTTAGTAGGCAGTTCTGATATATTTAGAACTTCGCATTACACAAAACTTTAATATTGTTTTAATATAATTTTTAATGTGCGATATAATCTAGAAAGAATCATACCACTATGTTTTGAAAAAAAATACTGTTTTTCAACACTTTCTTTATTTATACTAGTTCTAGTGATCATTGTGACTAATATTTTGCTTATATATAACGTACTTATAAAATATTTATGTGTATGACAACACTACTTATAGTGTGTTGATGAGCTAGATATATTGATATACTATGTAGAAGATATTGCTTTAGTTGCAAAAGTGAGTATGTCCTCAAGTCCGTGGATACCGAATTTAACGCAAGATTGGATACGGTCAGCAGACATGAAAACGACAACATGCTCTTGCAATATTTAGACCTCTTAGACCTATCTTAACTGTATGCATAATGTTGTAAGTCTATAGAGTATCCTCAAAAATTATAATGCAATCGGCAAATTTATATTTTATAATTTGAATAAAGCTTGAATGAGCATTGACTATACTTATTTTGAGCTGAAAGGTATAGTCAAGATCTTTTAAATACCCACTAATAATATTTAACTCAATATACCGTCTTTTACGAGCATAACGAAAGTGCTTGCTTCATATGGCGTTGGTCTATCACATGCGGTGGAAAGAGAAACATTTGTTCCCTCCAAGACACCATAAACATAGTCTGCTATTGTGCTTAATTCTGAAAAAAAAGTTAATTCAGCAGTGTAATTCACAAAAAGTCGCAGGTACTTAATCTATCGTAAGTTTTGTAAGATCAAACGGAAATGCATTGTGCACTTACGATGTATTTTTACACTTTTTGTGAAAAGCGCTGCTCTTTCGTTAATGGTCGCTTTTTCTTAAATATCACTTTTTATGCACCAATCATATAACACCAGTTACAATGTGGATTTACAAAAAAACTAGGGGAAAATTTAGAAAACAATGGTTCGATTTGGTGCATTTTGGAGAGTTCCAAGGTGCTTTGTTTAGTACTAAAAAGGGACAGTTTATTGATTTCAGGATTATATTATAAGTTTGTTGTAGTCAAAATCATGTAGATTCAGTCGCTTTTTCGCGTATAATTTGGAAACCCTTGCGCTCAAGATTTGAAAGTCGTGCGCTCAAGTTAGTAACTAGTGCGCACAAGTTATAAATTATTTTTTCCGTGGCACGTACGGGCTTCCATAAAAAATCTTTATGAATAAACCATAAAACAAAATTAAAATAAGTATTCAAACCTCATATGTGTGTTCGTACCTGATCCGATGTAGTAGTAATACTTGTACTCCGACACACGATGTAGTTCTATACATATATATGCTCTTATGTTACTGTTTAGTGTAAAAACATATCTGTCTGCCCTGAAACAATCAAAACATGAATTATGGAAAATTAAAGTGAAATGCTTAATTTTGATTGATTGATTGATTGATTGATTGATTGATTGATTGATTGATTGATTGATTGATTGATTGATTGATTAACGAGCAGTATTTCAGTATATTCCAGACGAGAACAAGTTAACACACAATAAATCAATGGAAAAAGGAGTGGGGTGGGTCTTAGGGAACACAATTTTGACAGCCACAAGAAAAGTATGAAGTATTGGGTAGGGACGAAAATTTAGCCTTTTAAAGCGGCTACAATGAGCCTAGTAACTTCCGAAATCTACAGTAAGTCCATACGTTCGGCTGCTCTGTGGGTCGAGCACTTTAATTTTTATTATTACGGAGTGATGAACTATAACGTTCTAACATTTCGTCAATTCATTTTACCTGATTATAGGTGTTTAAATATATAATAATAATAATGCAGTTGCTGTGTGTATACTATGTTCATATCCATGTATCTTACTTTAGGAGGTAGCGGTTGCCATTTTTCTCTGTACAGTTAAAGTTTAGTTTTGTTACTGTGGCTGACATTGGTATCGGATATCCTATTACTTCTGTACCATTGAACGTTAAGCTCCCCTTGTGTGAACTATGCCATATTCCTTGAAGCTCGTCAGGAAATTGACAAATAGCATCTGAAATCATTAGAAAAATTCACCTAGAAAGAAGAACGCATTAAAAAATATGTTTTCTCTGATGATTCTTTTTCAATCATAAATGATAAAAAAACTAGAACGAGTTGTTAATTCACTTTATTTACAGTTAACACAATCTTTTCATTTTTCTCTAAGTGAAGCAGATCTTGTGTCTCGTTTTTTTTCGGAGAGGCCTGATATCTCTTACAAGTTTCCAATTATACACTCATTAACGCAAGAATAATAATAAATGTTAACTTTAACTCTAGTGACAGATCTTATGTTCATATCACAAATTTTACATCAGAGTTCGATAAAAAAAAGTGGAATGTTTGATGATATTAACTTCATGTATCCTTTTCAAATAACTATTCTGTGTAATATTTTAATGTTTGAAATCGAAAATATATTGGCTACTTTTTTAATTAATGAAATTTTAAGTCTACTATCTTACCACCAGACGATACACTAAAGATCAGAAATAAATTTGTACACATCCATTTCCATGTTGTTACCTCGAAAGAAGGTGTCATTCTTACTGTTCATTTTATTATTCTGGTTTAATAGACTTGCACTTGGTGTTAGGATTAACATTTTACAGGATTAGTCTGATCCTAATTTTGAACTGTTAAAACATTTAATCTGCGATCAATTGCCGGTACGTGTATTTCATTTTCAATTGCGTGGTTGGAGGTGTGTTGTAAACCAATTATATAAGAATACTTCTTTAAATGAACTTTGGTATTATGTTTTATTATAAATTGTTTCTCAACAGAACTCTTAAAAATTATACTAACTTATATTTCACTTTGTTATCCAGCTTGTGTCTTGTGTAACCCACATGTTGTCTTTAAATTTGCCAACTTAAAAAAATCAGTGAAAGTTAAATACGAAATCTTTGTAAGTTTAATACGAACTTGATAAATGTTTTAAGTATTCAAGTACAATCTAACTTTCTAAGTTGAATAAACATGAATAAAGTCACGTGCCAGTTAATACGGTGATTTGCGGGTTCGAGCCTATTGCCGGCGGTGCACTTGACTACAAGATATAATGACAATTTTCCTGTCATATGAAGGGGTTTTATCGTGAAATGACACTCTCCTGCACAGCGAACATAACTGGTTCCCAGATATAACCTCTGCCACACGTCATTCCCCATGACATCTGCTAGTGACGTTTGTAAACAGTGAAATGATGAAAAATAATACACGAGATCTTATTTATTTTTATATAGTTTATTTATACACGTTTGAAACAGTTTTACATTAAAATTAATGCGTTTGTACGCGAAGCTTATCCGCCATGAGAGATATATCTCATGGCGCCAACCAATGTGTGGCAGAGGTGATTGTTGTTGGCGTAGGATACCCAGAATCCTTTGCGTGGAAATTGGACAAATGGCTGAAAGTGGCGTAAAACCATTTAAACAAACAAAACAAACATTATTTTACGCTAATTTACCGACACCATCTAGCAAACGTCAAAACATATATGCTCCAAATAGTGTTTTAATCAGTGGCGTTGTAAATGCAAGGTGCATCGTTATATATTTGATTCATATAATTGTTTAACATATTAGGAAAATAAACTTTTTATTAACTTGCTGTTTCTGATAATCGTGTGTTAAAAGTGTTGATCTAGAGCTTCATTGTTTAAGTATTTTAATAATTGTTTCCTTATTTCAAGCGAGCAGTATTACGGCTATATTAAGAATGAGAACAAGTTAACAAACAATCCGCCGGACCAATAGGATCTTAATTTTGACTGCTACTATGTGTGGAATAGGGATCGACAGATAAATGGCAATTGCTGCAACTTTTCTCGAAAATTTATAATATGGTATTTATACTTCAGGGTGTCTTCGTACTCGTTCTAAGGATGGCTGTATAATATATGATGTAACTGTAGCAATAGATTGTATATAATATAAACAGTCGATTATCACTGGTAAACAAGTCGAAAGTTATTATTTTTGGTTCAATGGTTAAATGTGAATTTGAAAGAACCACAATTTTATTTTTAAGTAAAATTTATGTTTTCGACAAAGTAAACAAACTTGAATATGTTTCAAGCTATAACTACCTAAGGTTTACACTGAACGGTAAAGGACAGTTTTGTTTACTAATCTAGAACTACATGTACACTAAAACCTTTTAAAGCTGATTTTTAATTGCGTAAAGATTTTTTAAACTAGGAGATTAAGGAACGTGTTATTTATTAAATCTAAAATAAAGCCAATGATGTTATATATTGTAGGTGAATGTTATAACAAATTACCGAACACCAAGGAATTTGTTAATCCACAAAATCCCGGAACCGGCAAACTTTAAAACCAACAACAAAAATGTAGCAACTACAGCAATGTTCCTGACTTGGTACTACATGCATTTCAAAAGAAATAATGGGTAAAAACATGTGTTTATGGCATGCCAAACCTCCCACTTCCATTACTGTAGATAGCGAGTTGTTATGTTGATGAAAATAATTGGCATCATATACTAGTCAGTCATGTATATACAATAACAGTCGAAGCGCTATCACTGTGTACTGAATTTAAAAACTGAGAGAACTATCTGCAATCATAATTTCAAACGAAATAGAATATTTTTCAACAAGGAAATGGTATCTATAATTAAACATTAAAAGCGTGGACGAGTAGTTTTTTTCTTGTAACCTTGGTTTATGTGTTTACCTCCAAAAAACTTGGTGGTGTTTGCAAAAAAAAAATAGCATACTCACTGCAAGCTCTTGCATAACTGATCAATTGAGAAAAACAGACATCGTATGCAGGAGAAGCTGGAATATTGTTGCATAAGTGAGAACATTTTTTTTTTAAATTAGAATCGTCTCGTATGTCGTAAATTCTTGTGCTTAGACCGCCGTGGGTTTCATGTTTGAGGTGTAAGTCTAAAATGATGCAGATGAAGCTGTATCTGTGGTTACTTTAATTTCCAGTTCTAAATGATTTATTAGCGGAAGCCATTTCGCAGAATTAGGGTTGTTAATTGGACATCATCCATATATTTTTATGTGAAATAAAAGGACCTAGTTTCTGTTGTCTTTTTGTCTTTAATAAGACGTTGGAGAAATTTTGTCATAAGAATACAGGATCAAATCGGCAAAGAGTGGGGCACAGTTTGTATCAATTGGAAGTCCGATTACCTCCTGAATAAACATATCCTCCAAAAGGTACAAATATTTTGTCGATCCGAAAATCTAGCTTACTATAAACCTGTTCCTTGCTGTAGTATAATTTGCCCTTTAGGTCATCAGTAGAAAAAACGTATTGGTGTAACCTTAAACTACATATTTGTAGGCATATGTTGAAACGAAAGCTTTAAGTATTATTTCTTTAAGACTAGATTTTAGTTTCTCGCAAGGCAAAGTGGTATAAAGAGTTGAACTGTCAAAGGTTCTAACGGATGATATTGTAGGTATCGATCTTGATTTAAAATTGTCCAAAAGTTATTTAGAATTTCAAAAACTCAACATATAGTTAATACTACCTCGAGAATAAACAAGTTTCACTGTATTTTTGATGTTCTTCTGTCACTGCAGACAATATATTAGTCACTGCAGACAATATAGTTTTGACAACTTGTCGGTAGAGCACTTTGTACAGATTTCCCACACTTCACACGCATATTCAAGTGGGCGAATGAATGTAGGTATATTTTTTATTAAAAGTTTCATGATAGCTTGAATTTAAGTTTTCTAAAAATGCTATGCACTGTATCAACTGTAATATTATCAAATTTAAGACAGTTTGTCGTGCACATAAATATTTTAAAATACAAAACTAATTCTGCCTCTATTTCATTTGGAATATTTAGCAAAACAATGATTTTATTTTCCGACATAAAAATGTCTTAATTACTTAGACAAAACAAGAGGAACAAAAAAGGTGATATATTTCACCCACATCTTACTCCATTTTCATGACTAAAATACTCATAAATTTACACGATTTTTTGTTAGAATACATGTTAAAAATCAATTGTACATTTTACCGTTTATATTTTTAGAAATAGTTTCTCCAAAACCTATCGAAAGCTTTGTCAAAATCAATGAATGCACAATAAATCTTCTTTTCCTTATTTTATTAATTAGACCAGAGAAAAAATCCTTAGTCAATATTAGTTGAGATCTTGCCTGGTTTTCTTTAATTAATTAAAATTGTTCAGAAAAATCTATTTAAGTCTGCAATTCAAAATGGCAGTAAAATGTTACACATGTTATGGGTCGATAATTTCTGAGCTCATTTATACTTAATTGGTTGAATAATTGCAGTTAATTAGCCATCAGGTATAAAAAAAATCTGTTAAAATGTTCACCATACACTGTTAGATTTTGATGTAACGCAGAAGAACTGACTTCTTTAACAATGTTGTCGTTACTACCAGCTTTATCATTTGTTTCAATGTTTTAATACATATCATTATATCTCCTTTCAAATTTTAAAAAAACACATCTTTATCTCCTCTTGCGCATTATGCTCATGTAAGCTTTCTGCCATAAGATCCTTAACAGATCTCGAAGCATGATCGCAAGTTTCGGAGGTTTTGAAGAGATCGTATAACGTGTATAATGTATTAAACTCCTTTTTTGTTTGTTGCTTTTTAAGCATTCAAAACTTTCCAAAAAATGTTAGGATTATACTTTAAAGCATCTTTCAGGTAATCTTAAAGTTTGCCACAATATTTTGGTATTTTTCATCAATGACATTTTTATAGAGGTTGGTCTGCAATAAGCACATGCACGGCTTTTCTAAATTAACACTTTCTCTTGTGTGTCTAAAATTTTGCCTTGTTAATTTACATTCATTATCAAACCATTGCTTGTAATTTTTCGAACTATTATTATTTTCAAGTACCAAAAGTAGACTTCGCGGAATGAAAAAGACCTTTTTAAGTTCTTCTGTGAAAGAGTTTAATGTATATCCATTGTTAATGCGTTGAAAACGCGCTCAGTCAGTACGCTTGCTATGCTATGAACTTCAACAATTTTCAGAATCAAAAGGTAAACAATATAGTTATCACACGAAATGTTTTGGGGGGTTAATAATCTGTCCTGTTTTGTTGAATGTAAATCCTTCCAGTTGTATAACACCTCCTCTGGTACATTCCAGTGAAGTACACATTTAATGCTTAATGTGATAATATGAGGGTGAACAGGGGGGTACCTTTCTCCTTTCTCCCTCCCCTCAGCTTCTTTCTCCCTCCCATCTGCTCCTTTCTCCCTCCCATCTTTACACTTCTCCCTATTAAAAACCCTATAGCAATAGAAAAGATCACTAAATTTTGACTCAAAACCGATATAAATTTGGGACATGAAGCATATAAACTGCTTTTACAAACAAAACATGTCTCGTGACACATTATCAACTGAATTTAATTGGTATATGGTGCGCCTTTGTCAAAAAATATAAGGATCATAAACTGTGACCGGTAGATTTCTGAAATCAGGACACTAAAACCTAATGACAATCATACAGCCAGACATGTTGTCCACATAGACCCATAGTCCACCCAGACTTGTAGTCCACACAGATCTCTAGTCCATACAAACCCATAGTCCACACAGACCTATGGTCCATACAGACTTATTTTCAACATAATCCACTTTCATTTCTAGTACACCAACGCCCGTAGTCCACACAGACCTAAATGTCCAGAAAATAATAAAGTGTATTCATAACTACAATAAATCGTTGTTTTATGGTCTCTTGTTAACTGTCTCGGTGTAGCTTGAATAAGAAACACGTTAGAAATTCTATAACAAAAGGACAGTCTTGTATTTTCTAACTTTTAGAAAACTGTGTTCACTGGCATGTAATATTAACATAATTCTACACTTTAATTTACAGCCAGCATTTAATAGTTTTACATTTAGAGTAAAATTTCGATTAGTTAAAAATTCATTCATGTTCAGGCCTAGATTTCTCAAAACAAAACTCAATTCACTTCTCACTTTTGAGTTATTTCTTAACTACCACAGCAACATAAAAAGTCTCAAGTTCTGATCGACTTGAAAGGGAATTTAAACTGAAAAAAAATGGTGCTTATATATGTAATTATTTGCTGCTGTAACATAAATTGTCTGATTATTTTTTTCTATTTACAGTTTTACTTTTGCTGCTATATTTTAAAAGGAGAAAACTGATATTTCATAAATTGTCATTCAAAACTCAAAAAAAAAGATTGATTGGTTGATTGATTGGATGTCTGTTTTACGTCCAGTGAGCAGTATTTCTGCTATATTCAGGACGGGAACAAATTAACAACTAATACATCAATTGAAAAAGGGGTGGGATGGGACACAGGGAACACAATTTTGACTGATACTGAAAAAGTACAGAGTATTGGGTAGGGTCAGAGAATTCAGCCTTTTGTAGCGGCTACAATGAGCCTGATCTTTTTCGAAATCTACAAAAGGGATATTTAACGTTCACGGAGCGTGGGACTCTCCAAACACGTTACCCACTATGGTCCGCAGCCAGGCTTTCCGTATTATGACCTGACAACCCCCCCCCCCTCCCTCGAAACGAGAGGGTCTCCCCTATCCGCCACCCGGGGACGCGCTGGGCTGCTCTGTGGGTCGAGCACTGGGAACCGTCCCAGTATAGTCCCAGCTACAAAAAGAAGTCATTTGACAATCTTGGACTAAACGAGTTATTTGTAGGCCTTGCATTACAGATCATTTTTGCAATTTAGAGTATCACTCTGATTTTGGGCTATAGTATGGTTTAGTCAGGCGGGCAGGGGAAATGGAGTATCTATTTTTATCAACTTCTACAGTTTTCAACCCAGATCTCTGAAACTTCTCAGAACGATTGCAAATATATTTAATTTGTTGCACCTGTTATTATGGAAGTGTTACAGCATGTTTCCTTATTTTCCAGACCTTGGAACTTGGTCATTTTAAGCACATTTGCAGAAGACAGTACATTGTGTAACCACCTCCTACAGTTTTCAATCTAGAACTCGAAATCTTCACAGAAAGTTTGCAAATGTATTGAAATTGCTATTACTGTACCGAGGATTTTTTCCTAATTTTCAGACATTGAAACTGCGATTTTGTTAACTGTTGAGTTATGTATTCCTTTATAAAAACTTAATGGTAAAAGGATAATTCATTGAGAAATTTATCGGTTTTAAATTACAAAGCAAACACTGAAAATTTAAAGAAAAATTATGAGTAAATGACATACTATAGGGAGTAACTGGACAAATTTTTGACAATTAAATGGTTTGTAGGCCATGTCCTTCTTTTTGCTATTAACAGTTTGACTCTAGCTGTTATAGCTTTAAATTTATAATGCAAATACTTATATTTTCATAACACAATTGATATTAAATGGCAAACACTTCTATAAGGATTCGTCTGACAATTTTGGACGAAATGCGTTGTTTAAAGGCCTTGTTTTGCTGAATATTTTTGGTAATTTACGGTTTCACTCTAGTTATTATTAAAGGGCAATAACTCCTATAAGAATTTGTCAGACAATTTAGACCAACATAGTGATTTGCATTGCCATGCTGATCATTTTTGCCAATTACTTTATCAATCTGCTGTTTTATTTTTCAAGATATACTGTCAAAATTGACAATTTTTTTCTGTAGCTATATAATATTGTAAGATATTGGCCAAAACATGTGTTGACCCATGTTCTTGAACTTGCACTTGTGAAAAAAAAGTTCAGATTAGGACAGCTCTCAGATACATTAACCAGTGCACTGTATTACTTTTTTATAAATCGTGAATCTTTGGTACTGATCCTAAAACCAAGATGGCCACAACACTGGAACATTGAACCCTAGAGACACTAAGAAAAACTGCTGATTTCAGAAACTATTTCACTTATTTAAATCAAATTATGCACAACTGATATCAGGGTAATTTTCTGCCATTTTAAAATGCATTGTGGCTACTAGAGCCATTAATGTTGTGATTGGCGGAAATTAAAATATATCTTGCTCTGAATATCTGAGTGCCAAATTTAATTATGATACTTTAGAAATGTCAAATTTTAAGATTTTGGCGCAGATCCTAAATTCAAGATGGCCACCGCCGCGTCAAATATCCCGGTCAGAAAAAAATCCCAGAAATTATGTATCACAAATTTTGTGAAACGTTCATGTCGATTAAACTGAAGTTTTTGTAACAAGTAATGTGAGCATTACATGCTTTCCGTGTGTAGAAATAATGTTTTTACAAGTGTAATTATGAATATAACTTAACTTAGACGTACCGCAGGTTGTTTGGTCTTTTTTAGTTTCCGATACTAGAACATATTTTTTTGTTTTGAAGACCTTTAACGGATGAGGAAAGTGTCAAACACACTTGTATTTTAATGAACTATACCCGTCTTTTTTAATCTTTCGACGTAACTGCCGCACTTTAAATTCACACACTGAAAAATATAATATTTAACATTTTAGATATGCTTAGTTTTCAATAATTTTTTGAGTACAACATATATTTTTGTTAGATTTACACGAGTTTATCTATGTCTATAGTCGTTTTCGTTAGCACGACATTTTTTAAAGCGATATTATTATAAACAAAGTTGCATGAAAATATAATAAAGGTGCACTACGTAATTTAACGTAATGTCAAAAAAGCTAAAATGACGTTACGTTTAGAGACCCCAATAGCGTGCGCTACTTCTTATTGAAATTCTTACAATTTTCTATGTAAAATAATTAATAAAACTTCATTTTCTTTATAATCTACCGGTATTACGTATTACATGCAAGAAAACAGTACCAGTTGTGTAAACTGCGCATTGATTAATATTTGTTTTTCATACATGGATCAAACTCCTGGATACAAAGCTATAACTAGGTACCCTAAGTGGGGTCAGATGGGAAGAGTGTTTAAAAAGTTAACAACGGACAGAGAACAGATGACAGACACCCAGTCAGTTAGTGATGACAATTTGTAAAGAGGACAGGCATAAGCTTTAGGAAAAAAACTTTAATGCATACTAACATAGTAAAAATTCTGATCATTTGGATGCAATTTATCTCTTTACTGGAGTTTTATGTAAATAATTTTAGTCTTTTTTCAATTAAATCAATGAATTGGCAGTTATTAAATGATTTTCAGGTACGAATTAAAGAATATATTTGTACTAGTACTGCCTCCCGGCTCTTTTTTGAATTTTTTCCCTCCCCCTTTCTCCTTTCTCCTTCCCCGTTGCTCCTTTCTCCTTCCCCTTTACTCCTTTCTCCCTCCCCTTAGCTCATTTCTCCCCCTGTCACTGTCTCCCACTACCTTATCCGCCCTGTCATAATATGGTAATGTGGTAAAAATTTTTATACATTTTATGCCACTTAATAAAATTTTTATTTTTTAAGGAAATAATAGAGATTAATGTTTTGTTTTTTTTATAACTAAAAAGTAAGATTTTGATAATGTAAAACACAATAAGGTAAAAAAGAATAAAATTCTCAAAAATCATAATTTTCGGTACGGTACGTGTTACACAAATTATTCTGCTCCACGTACGCCATCTTTGCAGAAATCAACTTCCTGTTTCCTGTCAAATGAAACTTGCCAAGTAAAAACAAGTTTCTGCACTGATTTAGAGTATCATACAATGGACGGAAGTAAACCAAAAGAAATGAACGAATCTACAACAATTCGGTCAAACGGAGCCAGCAATGACTCAATATCTGATAGATCTACATCTTTCCCACAAGAAACGTCCAGCACCAGCTCGAAAGAGTCCGACTCCCCATCAAAATCTTTGTGTTCCTCATCATCTACTTCGTCTGAAAATGTACCAGGCATTGAAATGAAAGTAAGATTAAAGAAGTTTTTTTTTGTTTTTCCAAAATGGGTATACTTTATTTAAATTTGCAAACGGGTAACTTACACGGTCACAGGTACTAATATGTAAATAGAATAGGTGAGACCTATATATATCAGGCGAGCGATATCCCTTCAACATTCATCCTAGACCTAGGCAGTGACAGTCTATACTACTTAGTCATAGTATATAAACTGTCCCTGTTTTGAAGTTTTCTATAGTATAATATGAATGTAGGCGCAGCCTAAAATGCCAGCATCGCACATTGTTCATGTCGTTACTTCAGAGCCCCCTAACAATGCCTCTACATTCCATTGATGACGTGCATAATAATGTGTTGGTGACGTCACAAAACTCAATTTCAAATACAGCGCCAGAAAAAATGCCAGACAATTTTTTTTTCAATCTGAAACGCTGTATGTGAAATTGAGTCTTGTGACGTCACCAACACATTAGATAAGTCGTCACGTCATCAATGGAATGTAAAGGCACTGTTAGGGGGCTCTGAAGTAACGACATCAACAATGTGCGATGCTAGCATTTAGGCTGTGTCTACATTCATATTATTAATGTAACAAATAATAAATGTACTACTTATGACCAAATAAATGACAGGAGCAACAATATACCACATGGTCTTCATATAAAGTATAGTACCTTCAGTCTGTGATTATCACATTACATTCACAGACTTGTTGAGGGAAACCCTGATATGGAAAAAATCATACTATGATCAGTGGCCACTTCCCTGTTCATAGGGAATTTCCACTTTCTACATCATGCAATGTCTTTCACAGCTTTCACTACAAACACCAAAACCTTAATTCCCGCAGAAAACCTTAATCTCCGGGGGAAAACCTTAATTTTTTAAGGACTCCCGATAAAATTAAGTGTTGGTTTTTTAAATTAAGGTTGTCCCATGGAAATTAAGGTTTTCCCTCGGAGATTAAGGTTTTCCCGCGGAGATTAAGGTTTTTTGTTGATTGGACCCCTGGGTCGGTTTTAAGCCCTCTGGCATTGTTGTTGATAACGATCATCAGTTACTCTGCAGATTTATGACAATAGTTATAAAGCTATATATTTATGTAAAAAATTTATTCTTGTCCAAAATAAATATGTATACGAATATCCCAAAATAACAATGCATGAACGTGAATGCATTTTCTATCAACTTTATTTCAGAAAAGACGTATATTTAAAAATTATTATTATACAAATTATTAAAATATAATTTTTAAGTTACCGTTAAGTTATTATTTTTCCATTTGAAGATCGGTAGGTAAGAAATATAGAACAATCAATACACGGACCGAACTTGAAATACACATCCGCCATACTGTTTGTTTACCTGTACAAAATGAAAGGAATAAAGGACGGATCAAATTATTTTTAATTATTTGGTTTTTTTTATTCGCAGGTTTCTGGTAAGTTTTTGGTATTCATATTGTTGTTGAACAAAATCTAACATGTTGTTTGTTTTGCATTTTTAACCTTTCTTCGTTTTAGCTTTATATTTTGATTTTTTATTATTACGTTGGGTTTCTAATGATTTAATTTTTTTATTGTCGATTTTATTTGTTTAATTCAAATTATGTTAATTGTTAATAAAATTAAAGGTGTTATTTGTTTTGCATTCATAACAAATTCTTAGTTTTTACTTTATAAATAGTTATTTGTTGTTCTATTGAAATTTGCTCAGAAATTTATTTTCAATACAAAGCACGTTTTCGCCGTTTTCTGTTATTTTCTATTCTAAATTGTTTCAATTTACAATTTATAAGCAGTAATACACAAAATTTAAATCATCTTAAAAAACACATTTATGCTGTTTTATTTTACATCGTTAGTTAAGAAGCTCCGGTTTGATATAATTAGATAGCTAATGCTGTAAGTATCGATCGTAATATAATATTGTTATATCTGTATAAAGTATAAAGAGATGTATATATATATATTTATATTTTCTATTGTATTATCTGTTAGTGATTTAGACATTTTTATGGCTGCAGGTATTAAGAAATAACAAGGCAAATTAATTTATATGTCCTCATAGAAAAGTAACTAATTTGGGCCTTATTCTCGATAAATCCTGTAGGCGAGAATGGGAATTATGAATTCATATTCTGTATCATTTGTACCCCTGCCCGCCAGTATGAAATTATACAAATTATTATCATGTTTTTTTTTTCAGAAAAATGCAAGCCTAGGACTCCAACAGAGCACATCATTTTTTTGTGCAGTATTGTTCTGCGGAAGAAATATTGTGTACTTGGTCAATAATACAATATTGGACTATATGTCTTGTTATATTGTGTATAAATTATTTATTTTGTAGTTATTTTTTCCATTACATATATTATGTATTGTAGCACATCATTGGTGGATGGGGGCTGGAAAGGGGGGAGGGGTGCGATTATGAATCGGCGTCCACAAGGCCCCGTGATAAAAAAGGGGTCTAGAATGCATCACCTCACCTTATAAGGTTATTAGATTTTTGTACCGATCGATCTATCATTCAATACGGATTAGTCTCCGTTAACCGCGTATATATATACAAAAGGGTTTCAACAAAATCAGCTATATCGCTTACAAACAACGCAGCTAGCTTTACAATATGCAGTTTGAACAGCTTTGCCGTAAATTTGATCCACGGTGCCATTTCTTCAAATTTGGAGTAGCTATATGTTGAAAGATAATTTATATTGTACGTTTTACTAATAAGACATTATGTATTACGCCATCAGTTTCCGTGCATATATCTCTGGTTTTACGTATTCAAGAGCGATTCTAAATGTTGTTCTTTAAATCGTAAAATTAAGATGTATAAGATTTCTTTTTAAATGTTCGAATTCTTGCAACTGGAAAAACAAATTAACACATGTCGATCATATTACAATCTATCTATGGGTTGACAACCATTACAAACGATTTAGAGAGTGAACTCGATGTATACGTAAAATTATTTATGATCTTATTTGCAGAAATGTACTTTTAGCAGAGTCTGCCAACGATTTACAATTGGGTCTAAATTTCTTTCAAGAATAGTGCGAAAAGTGGAAGCTAAAATTAAACATAGATAAGACTAAAGTTATGATATTCAGTAAAGGTGCAATCTCACGAAATTTTAAATTCACGTTCCAGGAAAGAGAATTAGAAATTGTAAGTGAATTTATATAACTCGGGGTTCTTTTCCAAAGAACGGGCTCTTTTAATAAAAATAAAAAATACCTCGTAGAGAAAGCCTTTATAGCAATGTATGAAATTCTAAATAAAGGCCGTCTGCATAATGTATCTATTAGTTGTCAATTAGATCTTTTCGACAAGATATGGAGTAGAAGTTTGGGGATTCCAAAACTGTGATATCTTAGAAATGTTGCACTTGAAATATTGTAAGCTGCTATTGAATCTCGAGTCTAGCACTCCTAGTGTAAGGCTATATGGAGAGTAAGGTAGATACCCACTTCACATACAAATTAAACTACGAGTTATTTCTTATTGGTGTAAACTAATATGTGGTAAACAGTCAAAATTATCCAGCACGATATATAAGCTCTTAATATGTAAATCGAATGAAGTAAACGTATTTTCTTGGATTCAATTTGTAAAATAATATTCTCTGTAGATTTAGATTAGGTAATCATAAACTGCCAATAGAGCTCTGTCGTTGGAAAAATATAGAAAGAGAAAATAGACTTTGTCCCTTGTGTAATAAAAACGAAATCGGTGATGAATATCATTATATCTTACAATGCCCGGTATTTTTTGAAATTTATTTCTAGAATGTATATTTATACACCGAACACAATTAAATTTCGTCAATTATTTAACAGTAAAAACCCGACCACATTACGAAAACTCAGCAGATTTGTAGATATTAACAACAAAAAGGTAAACTTTACGTGACAAATCTGATACCGATAAGGTATTGAATTTTGTTTATTCTGTTTTTTTTTCTTTTTATCGCTATCATTTGTAACAATAATTATTAATTATTTGCGAGATATATATGGTATTGATTGTATAAGAAAGTAGATGATGTTGCAATACCTATTAGTTTATTGTATAATGTACTTGTTTATTGTATATTGTATTTGTTTAATGTATTTGTATGACATTCAATCTCTCGCTCTGTAACCATTGTATTCATTGAATTTGGAGAATAAAGATAGAACTATCCATCTACATTGGACATATAATAAGCTTCTTTCTGACTGGTTGATTATTTTCTTTGCTCTATTGTATATGTAGTTATGTTCTCTAATTATAGGAAATGCTGACCACTAATTTGAGCAGAGGAAATTAAATATCATAACTAATTATGACTATAAATATCTGTAGTGCGATTTTTACAATTAAGCCCCAGTAGCAATTTTCAAATAATCATTTTTTATGCCCCCGCAACGACATGTCGGGGGGGGGGGGGGAATTAAGTTTTACTCATGTCCGTCCGTCCGCACGAATTTCGTCAAGCTTTTCTCAGAAACTGTACATGAGAACAATTTGAAATTTGGCAGGGTGGTTCAGTATCACAAGTTGTACGTCCTAAGCGACTTTCAGACCTGTCGGACAACTACTTCCTGTTTCGGACTTCATTTGTACGTAAATACGTCCGTCCGTATGTACGAATTTCCGTCAAGCTTTTCTCAGAAACTGTACATAAGAACAGTTTGAAATTTGGCAGGGTGGTTCAGTATCACAAGTTGTACATCCTAATCAACTTTCAGATCTGTCGGAAAACTACTTCCTGTTTGGGACTTCATTTAGCGGGTGCATCTGTGTCCCATGGACACATTCTTCGATTTTTATAGAGTTAACTTGTAAAAACGAACAATATTGAGAAAATACTACCGACAGTATATAAAACAGCTTTGTCAGAATTTAACTATGGATCGGTACATGTGTTATTGTTCCTCCTGTATTCGTTATAATGGATTGATTGATTGATTGTTGTTTAACGTCAAGCAAGCAATATTTCAGCTATATTCAGGACGTGAACAATGGAAAATCTGTTACTAAGCGCACTTTGATGCAACATGCGTAACAGATGATTAAAGATGGCTGTAAGGCAGAAACTAACCCGTCGTTGTAGCTTTGTATAGAAGTAAAGAAGAGACCATCTCAGTAAGTTTATTGCATAATCTTAGAGTAAACATTTCAAATTATGAACATATAAAAATATAGATTTAGCAAAATAACAACAAAATTTAACAATAGTAATTGTTTCGTGAACTTAACGAACATAACAAAGATTACATTTTAAGCTAAAAAGACAAATCGTCCTCTCCTGTGATAGTATGGTGGATCTAACTTTGCATAATTTTTTCTGGATACACTGTACTAATGTCTTCAACTAAAGGCCATAATAAAGCAATTAAAATACTTAAAAACACGAACATAATTATATATAAGAAATAAAAAATAAAATTGAAAAAAATTGAAAAAAAAATGTAAAAGCAAAAAACGAAGAAATGTTAAATTAACAATTTGGAAATTTTTGTCAAATTAATGTAAAGAATATTCTAATTAGTCGATTATTCTTTGATTTTCCGATGATATTCGACGGAAGGGCATAAGAGCTGCACCCGACTATAGGATTTCATTTAAGTTAATGGACGCATGTATTCATTTTTGTCTCAAGCGTTGAAATAATTATAAATAAACTAGTATCGATTAAAAAACACTGCTAATTTCAGTTCAAGAAAAACAAAAAAAAAATCATAAATTTACACAGCTGTAATACCAATTAAAATTATAAATTGAAACAATTTAAAGCTGAATAGAACATAACAGAAAACGGCGAAAACGTGCTTTGTATTGAAAATAAATTTCTGAGCAAATTAAAATATAACAAAAAATAAATGTTTATAAAGCAAAAACTAAGAATTTGTTATGAAAGCAAAACAAATAACACGTTTAATTTGATTAACAATTAACATAATTTGAATTAAATAAAATCGACAATAAAAAAATCAAATCATTAGAAACCGAACGTAATAATAACAACCCAATAAAAATATGAAGCTAAAACGAAGAAAGGTTAAAAATGCAAAACAAACAACATGTTAGATTTTGTTCAACAACAATATGAATACCAAAAACTTACCAGAAACCTGCGAATAAAAAAAAACCAAATAATTAAAAATAATTTGATCCGTCCTTTATTCCTTTCATTTTGTACAGGTAAACAAACAGTATGGCGGATGTGTATTTCAAGTTCGGTCCGTGTATTGATTGTTCTATATTTCTTACCTACCGATCTTCAAATGGAAAAATAATAACTTAACGGTAACTTAAAAATTATATTTTAATAATTTGTATAATAATAATTTTTAAATATACGTCTTTTCTGAAATAAAATTGATAGAAAATGCATTCACGTTCATGCATTTTTATTTTGGGATATTCGTATACATATTTATTTTGGACAAGAATAAATTTTATACATAAATATATAGCTTTATAACTATTGTCATAAATCTGCAGAGTAACTGATGATCGTTATCAACAACAATGCCAGAGGGCTTAAAACCGACCCAGGGATCCAATCAACAAAAAACCTTAATCTCCGCGGGAAAACCTTAATCTCCGAGGGAAAACCTTAATTTCCATGGGACAACCTTAATTTAAAAAACCAACACTTAATTTTATCGGGAGTCCTTAAAAAATTAAGGTTTTCCCCCGGAGATTAAGGTTTTCTGCGGGAATTAAGGTTTTGGTGTTTGTAGTGTTTTATGTAATAAATAGTGGCAGAATTGTAGAATTGTAGCCATTATTGGTCATTCATGTCTTAATGTGCACTTAGATTTTTTATTATTTTGACAGATATTAAGAGACAGTGCTAAAGTGGCTCAAACTGATGAACCGCCATTACTGAATGGAGAGCAGATTCAGGGAATAGGTATAATTATTTGTTTGTTGGAATGGGGTATATATAATGGCATTTTCAACAATTTTTCAGCGATATCATGGCATCGATCAGAATCAATTGTGAAAACTTGCACCATAATACTAGTACCTTACAGCTCCAATTGAAGTTTTGTCAGACATTGGGATAGACACACAGTTCATTATTTTCCCATTAAAACAAAAATCATGCATACAATTGCAATATTTACGGGCCGTGTCTGGCACTATAAATTGAAAGACTAAGACTTTTTCCTGGAAAAATGCACACAAATTGTATTTTTATTAACTTTGCCCAGGCTTCATGTTTACAAAGTTACCCAACATAATTTATGATGGTGTAAGCTGGTTTTGACAGACTTTTATTCTGTTTATAGAACATAACTGTAAACTCTAGCAAGAACCAGTTGAAAGCAGATACATGTACAAAACATATGAGTACTGTATCTCCTGAGTGGATATATATATATATATGAACTCTGTGGGAATTCGTAAATATGGCTGATGATTATGGGATACAATTTGATTTTGTTCAATAGAAAATTATAAAATGAAAACATTCAGTGTTGTCCTTTTACTTTCTATTCTATCCCCACTTCTCCCTGTTAGCCTGAGAAAGACAAGTCACAACTTCGTATAATTTTACTTTCTTGTCCCTGCCTGCCCTAATTTTTATTTCCTAAAATCACATTTAAAAAAAATATCTAGAAATATACTTCCAGTTTCATTCAATTTTTGTAATTACATTGTCTTTGCTAATATTTCACTTAAAATTTTTTTCCATAACTATACTCAAAAATTAAATGCATACCAGCCTGCTCCAGATTTTTAGAAAAGTTGGATGAGAATCTAGCTTTTTTATTATGGTCTTATGCCCAGTGGGCATTCAAAATCCTTTGAAAATACCTGTTTTCCAAGTATTCTTGTATCAGTCGACAAAATATTTGGCATGTAGTGAATCACATCATATGTAGTTAGAAGTTACTTTCCTGTATGATAGTGTATTTGATATTGCATCAATCCTACCTGCATATTTGTGTATAGTGACTTCATATTAAAATGTAAACTGTTCTTTGTGTTTTTTCCAGGGAGAGATGTGACCTATTTATGTCCATATAATGGACCAATCAAAGGAACACTTACTGTAACCAATTATAAACTGTATTTCAAGAGCACGGAAAGAGTAGGTTGATCTTGTTTGATTACTGTTATAATATTTAAGAATTAAAAAAGGGTATTTTAAAAATTATGGATGGCTTAGATTTTTAATTGCAGCTTGGCATGTATATTTTTCCTTGACATACATTAATTAATGCATGCATTACTATCCTGTGAATACAGTTAATGCAGTAACTACACTTACTAGCAACACTTGTCCAAGAATGCAGTCAAAAGCTTTATTTATACTACATGTAAGTGTGGGGGTGTCTGAGAGCTCTCCATACTATATACGTAGTATGCAAAACAACAGATTTTGTGATGATTGTCAGCATCTGTACATTCCCGATCTTTACAGTAAATTAATAGATATCTTGCATTTAATTTGTTTTGCTCCGACATGAGTTAATTAAGGTGCAAATCACTAAGTATATGGTATTTTAAGAGTGATAATTATTTAAGTATTAAATATTAAACAAAACAATTCTACAGGTAATATAAATGATCATATGTATTTACAATTTGTGTAGTTTGTATCATTAGTTATTTTTATGTTCATTGTACAGATTTAAATTTGGTTGAAATATGAAAAAAAATAGAGAAGTGGTATTGGCCCTCACATGTAATATCTTCATTATTGTTATATATTGCAGGAATCATTATTTATATTGGATGTGCCATTGGGTGTTATAAGCAAGATAGAGAAGATAGGTGGAGCTAGTAGCAGGGGAGAAAACTCTTATGGAATTGATCTGCTTTGCAAGGTCTCATTTTTCAAGCATAGCTGTTTGCAGCATCAATACTGCCATTCATATGATGGAATGAATATACCTGATAATTTTATATGTTAATTAACTTTTAATACTCATGAAACTTAAATACTTTAAGTTGTTTAATTTTATACAAAAATTTTAGCACAGTGCATTTTCATTTATATTTGTCAGCACACCCTCTCAAGTCATTTTTGTGGACAGGTTTGGATACAAATTTAGTTATGAAATTCCTGGTCTGCGTTAAACTCTTTCCAATGGCTACATTATACCTGCAAAAAAGCCAATGAACAACTTACTTTCTTACCTGAATTTGATTGAGGATATCACACTCTGACATGTTATTCGTATTCTATGGTCAAACACTGGTTTCTGTCCTGTTACATGATTGGTTAATATTTTAAAATATGACATCATTTGAAATCTTCTGGCCTAGTATGAAACCCAGTCATTTTTAACTTAATGTTTGAGGATTTCATAGACAGGTTTGGTCACAAAAACCCTTGCTTTAAAGGATGTTCTCAACGCTAAACTCTGTACATGTAAATTTTGTATTATTGACAATGACTGCTTTTGAGCCATGGGAGATTAATAGGTACCCAATTTTTGGATTTGATGTACTCCAAAAAATAAGCAGCATTCCTGTGGCTACATTTAGGAACATTTTACATTTCTTTTTAAATATACATGTAATACATTTATAATGCAACATTTATCAGATATTATTGATAAGGGGAAGCCACTCATTGGTATTGTTAGCTCATCTGACCTAAAAGGTCAGTGTGAGCTATTCTCATCACTTGACATCCGTTTCTTCGTCTGTAAACTTTTCAAAGTTCAATCTTCTTGTTCAAAACCGCTTGGCCAATTGGAACCAAACTAAGCAGGAATGTTTATTGGGTGGTTTTTAACACAGTTTGAGTTTTTAGTGCTGCTCAAATATGAAACATGGCTGCCAGGGCTATTTTGCATTTTGAATTTTAAAAATCTTCTTCTCATAAAATGCTTGGCAGATTGATTTGAAATATTGCAGAAATGTACCTTAGATGGTCCTCTACAAAGTTTAAGTATTTTGTGCCGATCCAAAATCCAAGATGGCCATTATCACGGGACATAGTTTAACATAAGACCTTATGGGAAAAACAACTTCTTTTTGGAAACTGTTCCACACATTGAAGCCAAATTAGGAAGAGATGATGGCTAGATATTTATCTTAGTATTTTGAGTTTTTCGAGCCAATGGCAAGTTGAACATGGCTTCCAGGGCCACTAATGATTCTGATTGGCTGAAAATTCAAAAATCTTCTTTTTAAAAACCGCATGGCAGATTGATTTGAAATGTTGCATAAATGTACCTTTGATCATCCTCTGCAAAGTTTGAGTTTTTTTTTGATGATCCAAAATCCAAGATGGCCACCACCGTTGAACACAGCTTAACATAGGACCCTATAGAAAAACTATACAAACAGCTTCTTCTCCAAAACTGTTCCACACAATTAAACTAAATAATGCAGAAGTGAATCTTGGATAGTTATCATATTATTTTAATTTTTTCTCGAGCGATCTGAAATTCAACATGCCTGCCAGAGCTGGAAATTCATTCTGATTGGCTGAAATTTCACAATTTGTTTCCTCCCAAACCGATTGGCAGAAGGATATGTGATATTGTATGGTCCTCTACTAATTTTGAGTTTTTGTTTCGATCCAAAATACAAGATTGCTGCCACAATGGAACATCACTTAACATACTAACCTATGAAAAAAACATAAAAAGGCTTCTCAGCAACTGTCCTACATTTTGCTGCCATTCAACATGGAAACATTCATAGAAATGTCATCTTCACATTTAGCATTTAGTATCAAAATTTGCAAAAAAAGGCACGTGATTCTTAAATTTTTTTTTTGCAAGTCAGGTGAGCGATACATGATGATGCTCTTGAGAGCCTCTAGTTACTTTCCTTGTAGGTGCAGATACAGCTGTGTTAAAATTATGAAAAAAAGATATTGTAATTAGAAAATTGCTTTATGTTGATTTTGTCTTTGTCTGATGGGAATTTTTATCTATCTTTATGTATCTATTTGTAGGATGTAAGAAATCTAAGATTTGCTCACAAACAAGAGAATCATTCTAGAAGACAGGTTTTTGAGAAAATTCAGCAGTTTGCTTTCCCCATTACAAACAAACAGGTAATCCTATGATGGACAATTATAAAGTATGTGATGTGGAATCATAACAAAAATTGCACCAAAATGTAATTGTTCTGTAAACATTGGGCATTTGTTTCTTTAAGGGTGGTAATTACCATTTTTTTCCTTGAAGCATATATGAGTAAATGAAGCAAACTTGCATAGCTTTCAGATTAATAATGGAAACCAGATATGTCTATACATTATAAATATGACCTCCACGAGAAAAGTGTTGGCAAGCACATTACCACCACCCCCCCTCAATATAAATGATCATGTTTTAATTAGTTTGCTGACTACGAGAAAGAATTTGAATTATCATAATGACTGTCATGACTGTACCTTATACATACAAAATGTTTTGATTTTTTATTTTTTTCACTGCATTTGAAACTTTTATGTTGCATTACGGGTATTATAAGCCATATTATAAGTAATGGAAACTGATCATGAGCTGATAACATTCTAACCATGGTATGCAAATTTATACTTTAAAACTAGAGGTTACTACAATACATTCTGAATTCCATACTTATGTGTCCATTATACATGATATCCAACAAAGGCACTGTGAAATAAAGGAAGCGATCCCCAATTTTATTTTCTCTGCAATGCTTTTATTAAATGAAGATGGTTTAAACAACAACATTAAAAGTGAGTTCAGGGTGTCTTCCCTGTGTGCGATGTAGGTTTTTATTGAAACAGCCCTGGGTCAGAATGAAAGACCTTGTTTACACATCTGCTAAAAGAATGAAAGATGGACATATTTGAAACTTTTATGTTGCATTACAGGTATTATAAGCCATATTATAAGTAATGGAAACTGAGCTGATAACATTCTAACCATGGTATGAAAATTTATACTTTTAAACTAGAGGTTACTACAATACATTCTGAATGCCATACTTATGTGTCCATTATACATGGCAGTGTTCTAGGATTCTCATTTCCCGTCACCCTTGGAAAGTGATTTCTCAGCAGGGGAAAGCCCATTTTTTTGTCCTGGTCACCCATGGGCAAGTACACATTAAAAGTCTGGATTCTTGAAAAAAAGTTCATACTTGCCCTTTCATGATACAAAAAAAAACATAAATTTTGTTCAACAGTTTAATTTTGTAAAATCAAGATAAAAAAATCAAAGTGTGGATGATTGTTTTTGTTTTTTATTTGATCAATGTTAGACAGGTGCTTGTAATTTGAGTTTTCACCGCTGCTGCAAAACATTTTTGAGATCAAGTATGAATGCAATAAGTACCACATCAAACATGGACAAAGCAGCAAAATCTGATTTTTGGGGCAAACAGTTTTCTTTTTATTAGCTATTGCCATAACTTGGCGTCCGTCGTCGTCGTCGTCCGTCGTCCACCCTCGTCATCGTCGTCGTTAACTTTTCTTCAAAAATCTTCTCCTCTAAAACCACGAAAGGGATTGCACACATCATCAGTAAAATGTTCTCTACCAAGTTTGCACAAATCATGGCCTCAGACCAACCAACATGGCCACCATGGCTAAAAATAGAACAGGGGGTTCAAAATACAGTTTTTGGGTTATAGTTCAAAAAGTATAACAGATACAGGAAAACCGAAGAGACCTTCCTTCTTCAGCATATAAAGCTCTACAAAACACTCCTGTGGGTCAAAGTTGTATGATGACTCCTTGTAGGAGTTATTGCCCTTTAATTGTCAAAATTGATGATTTTTGCCTCAAAATCTTGAAAATTATTAGAACTAGAGAAAAAGTTAGCATTGCTTAATTGTTCTGCTCTATGAGGGCTACAAAAATGACTGAAGGGTCAAGATTGTCTGATTAACTGTTTAAGAGTAATTGTTCTGGAACTGTTTTTTCTTATTCGGTTTTAATTGATTTTTAAATCTTCTCCTCTGAAACCACTGAAAGTACTGCTTTGAATTTTTGTACACATCATCCGTCAAATGTCCTCAACCAAGTTTGCACAAACCATGGCCGCAGATTAACCAACATGGCCGCCATATCTAAAAATAGAGTGTGGGGGAGGGGGGGGGAGTCGGGTCAAAATACAGTTTTTGGCTTATAGTTCAAAAAGTATAACAGATACAGGAAAACTGAAGAGATATGCCCTCATCGGCATCAAAAGCTCTACTAAACATTTCATTGGGTCGAAGTTGTATGATGACTCCTGGTAGGAGTTATTGCCCTTTAATTGTTGAAATTGATGATTTTTGCCATTTTTGCCTCAAAATCTTGAAAATTATTAGAACTAGAGAAAAGGTTAGCATTGCTTTATTGTTCTGCTCTATGATTGTAGTGTCAAGATTGTCTGATTAACCATTTAAGAGTTATTCCCCTGTTTTTTTTTAATCGGTTTTAGTTGATTTTTTAAAATCTTTTCCTCTGAAACAACTGAAAGTACTGCTTTGAAACTTTGTACACATCATCCGCCAAATGTCCTCAACTAAGTTTGCACCAACCATGGCTGCAGATTAACCAACATGGCCACCATGGCTAAAAATAGGACGGAGGGGGGGGTGTAAAATACAGTTTTTGGCTTATATTTAAAAAAGTGTAGCAGATACAGGAAAACCGAACCGACATGCCTTCATCTGCATCGAAAGCTCTACGAAACACTCCATAGGGTTGAAGTTGTATGATGACTCCTTATAGGAGTTATTGCCCTTTAATTGTCGAAGTTGATTATTTTTGCCTCAAAATCTTGAAAATTATTAGAACTAGAGAAAAAGTTAGCATTGCTTAATTGTTATGCTCTTTGAGGGCTACAAAAATGACTTTAGGGTCAAGATTGTCTGATGAACCATTTAGGAATTATCCTCCTTGAACATTTTTTTAATCAATTTTACTTGATTTAAGTACTCGACTCCAATCTTAATTGACAAGGATTGCCAGTTTTCCTACCGCAGGTCGGGGGTTCTCTCCGGGTACTCCGGCTTCCTCCCCCAATAAAAACTGGACGCCATGAAATAGTTGAAAAATTGCTGAAAGTGGCTTAAAACCCCATTCAAACAAACAAAAAAAAAACCTGATTTAAACAAATCTTCTCCTCTTTAACCAATGAAAGGACTGCTTTGAAACATTGCACACATCATCTTAACCAAAATTGTGCAAATCATGACACCTGACTACCTACATAGCTACGTTGGCTTAAAATAGAAAAAATGGGGGGGGGGGGGGGGGCGGAGTCGAGAGAGTTTTCGACTGATAGTTAAAAAAGTGTAACAGGTACAACAAATTTGAAGTGAACCTCCCTTCTCACTCTAAGCATCAAAAGCTCCTCTTTATAGGAGTTATTTCCCTTAAAGGTCAAAATTAATGATTTTTGCAGAAGTGTTGGGCAATTCCTTATAGGAGAGAAAAGCTGGATAAAAAAGGGTTGTTTGGTTTCAGGTTCAGGTGAGTGATACAGGCTCCTGGGAGCCTCTAGTTTTATTGTTTTTTTGTTTTTAATTTTTTAAATTTGGAAGTGAATTAATATAAGTTTTTCTTACTGACATTGACTTGTATAAAAATGTACAAGGATGAAAATTTAGAAAGTTTGTTATGTACAAATATGTGTACGTTATAGTTTGAGATGTAGGGGGGTTTTGTACTATTTGTTTGTTAAAAATTTATACAACAAGAAACCTAAGCCAGCTTCTTAGATAGAATTGCACAACAGTCGTTGTTTCCAAATATTAATGTACTGTAAGTACAAGAAGAAAATCTTTAATTGGTATCTGTATATTTTTCATTCAAAAATTAACATGTCATTTAAACTTTGTGGGAAAGTTCAGTTTGCTAAAAATCCTAGAACATAGTATCCAACAAAGGCACTCTGAAATAAAGGATGCGACCCCAAGTAACAATTTTTTTTTTCTCTGCGATGCTTTTATTAAATGAAGATGGTTTAAACAACAATATTAAAAGTGAGTTCAGGGTTTCGTCCCTGTGTGTGATGTAGGTTTTTATTGAAACAGCCCTGGGTCAGAATGAAACATCTGCTAAAAGAATGAAAGATGGGCATATTATTCTTCTGATTAGGTGCTAGAATATGTGTAAACTTCTTTTCCATTTCAATCTTCTTCTCTGAAATCACTGGGCCAATTTAAACCAAACCAAACTTGGTCACAATGAATTGGATTGACCTTTACAAAATTTGTGTTTGTTATTCTGTTTAAAAATTCAAAATGGTCACCACTGCAGGATTTCATCTCTGAAACCTGTTAAGCATTGCTCACAAAACTTACCTGGCATCAAATGTTCCTCTACAAAAATTTTCATTTATCCCAATAAGATAGTAAAAATGGCCACCATTACCATTATCGACTTAGTTTAACAGAGAACTGGATAGGAAGAATTTTCAAATGCCATCTTTTATGGAATTGCAAGCAATATTGCATGTGAATTTTTGTCTCGCCTGCGACGAAAGTCGCTGGAGGCGAGACATATGTATGGGAATCCGGCGGCGGCGGCGGCGGCGGCGGCGTAAACACTTGACATCTTGCTTCATATCTTTGTGAGCCCAAGCCCTAGGTCCATCAAATTTGGTCCAGAGGTAGCTTATGATGAGTACTTGCCAGTCAGTCACCTGTCACCTGACCTTGACCTCAATTTCACGGTCCAGCGACTACGTTAAAGTTTTTGGGTTACGACAGTTCCTCTGTAACTACGCATGGTAGGATGACAATATTTGGTGTATAGGTTGCTGATGACTAGTACATGACTGTCTGGTAGGTGTCACCTGACCTTGACCTCAATTTCACGGTCCAGCGACTACGTTAAAGTTTTTGGGTTACGACAGTTCCTCTGTAACTACGCATGGTAGGATGACAATATTTGGTGTATAGGTTGCTGATGACTAGTACATTACTGTCTGGTAGGTGTCACCTGACCTTGACCTCAATTTCACGGTCCAGCGACTACGTTAAAGTTTTTGGGTTACGACAGTTCTTCTGTAACTACGCATGGTAGGATGACAATATTTGGTGTATAGGTTGCTGATGACTAGTACATGACTGTCTGGTAGGTGTCACCTGACCTTGACCTCAATTTCACGGTCCAGCGACTACGTTAAAGATTTTGGGTTACGACAGTTCCTCTGTAACTACACATGGTAGGATGACAATATTTGGTGTGTAGGTTGCTGATGACTAGTACATGACTGTCTGATAGGTGTCACCTGACCTTGACCTCAATTTCACGGTCCAGCGACTACGTTAAAGTTTTTGGGTTATGATAGTTCCTCTGTAACTACGCATGGTAGGATGACAATATTTGGTATATAGGTTGCTGATGAATAGTACATGACTGTCTGGTAGGTTCCACCTGACCTTGACCTCAATTTCACGGTCCAGCGACTATGTTAAAGTTTTTGGGTTACGGCTGTTCCCCTGTAACTATGCAGGGTATGGTGACAATATTTTGTATACAGGCCGCTGCTGATATTTAATGCTATTTACGTAATGCTTATGACGAAATTTATTTTCGTTACTGATGCGGAATGCAGGCGAGACGTTTTTCTGTGTCCACACTTGTTATTGGATAGTTCTGTTAAAAGTTTATTTGATCTAAAATCCGTTGTAGGAATTAATTTAACATAGAATCAATTTTTTTTTCAAGCAAATAACTTTTATTATCATATTACAGCATTCTCCCAGATACCCCTGTGTTACATTTATGAGGTATCCATGGAAATACCTATCAATGGAAAAAATAAATATCTTTTAGATACATAGATCAGTATAATTGTTGTTTTACTGTAAAGTAACAAAAAAGTTCAGTGAAACATTATTTCACTGTTATCTTTGATACACACTTTGTTTGTCGGATGTACTTTAAATACATAAGATCAAAAGTGTGCTGTCTATTCAAGCACATGGTTTTTACAACATCGATCAATCAGAGAAATCTTTAGAAAAATGTCTCAAATTAATTTCTATCTGAAACTATTGTCTAGTTGAAACCAAACAGAAATATTAAATTTATTGTTATAATAATGTTATAAAGTCGCAAAGTCACCCAAAACAAAGTCTTGGGGACTTTCTGTTTTTTGTCTCGCCTGCGACGAAAGTCGCTGGAGGCGAGACATATGTATGGGAATCCGGCGGCGGCGGCGGCGGCGGCGTAAACACTTGACATCTTGCTTCATATCTTTGTAAGCCCAAGCCCTAGGTCCATCAAATTTGGTCCAGAGGTAGCTTATGATGAGTACTTGCCAGTCAGTCACCTGTCACCTGACCTTGACCTCAATTTCACGGTCCAGCGACTACGTTAAAGTTTTTGGGTTACGACAGTTCCTCTGTAACTACGCATGGTAGGATGACAATATTTGGTGTATAGGTTGCTGATGACTAGTACATGACTGTCTGGTAGGTGTCACCTGACCTTGACCTCAATTTCACGGTCCAGCGACTACGTTAAAGTTTTTGGGTTACGACAGTTCCTCTGTAACTACGCATGGTAGGATGACAATATTTGGTGTATAGGTTGCTGATGACTAGTACATGACTGTCTGGTAGGTGTCACCTGACCTTGACCTCAATTTCACGGTCCAGCGACTACGTTAAAGTTTTTGGGTTACGACAGTTCCTCTGTAACTACGCATGGTAGGATGACAATATTTGGTGTATAGGTTGCTGATGACTAGTACATGACTGTCTGGTAGGTGTCACCTGACCTTGACCTCAATTTCACGGTCCAGCGACTACGTTAAAGTTTTTGGGTTACGACAGTTCCTCTGTAACTACGCATGGTAGGATGACAATATTTGGTGTATAGGTTGCTGATGACTAGTACATGACTGTCTGGTAGGTGTCACCTGACCTTGACCTCAATTTCACAGTCCAGCGACTACGTTAAAGTTTTGGGGTTACGACAGTTCCTCTGTAACTACGCATGGTAGGATGACAATATTTGGTGTATAGGTTGCTGATGACTAGTACATGACTGTCTGGTAGGTGTCACCTGACCTTGACCTCAATTTCACGGTCCAGCGACTACGTTAAAGTTTTTGGGTTACGACAGTTCCTCTGTAACTACGCATGGTAGGATGACAATATTTGGTGTATAGGTTGCTGATGACTAGTACATGACTGTCTGGTAGGTGTCACCTGACCTTGACCTCAATTTCACGGTCCAGCGACTACGTTAAAGTTTTTGGGTTACGACAGTTCCTCTGTAACTACGCATGGTAGGATGACAATATTTGGTGTATAGGTTGCTGATGAATAGTACATGACTGTCTGGTAGGTTCCACCTGACCTTGACCTCAATTTCACGGTCCAGTGACTACGTTAAAGTTTTTGGGTTACGGCTGTTCCCCTGCAACTATGCAGGGTATGGTGACAATATTTTGTATACAGGCCACTGCTGATATTTAATGCTATTTACGTAATGCTTATGACGAAATTTATTTTTGCTACTGATGCGGAATGCAGGCGAGACGTATTTCTGTGTCCACACTTGTGCATCATTTCTTATTATTATTATTATTCAGATTTCCACTGTTTCTAGATCATGAACATGTCTGACACATTTCTTAGAGACATCTTAATAGAATCAATTGAAACTTAAAAGATTTCATATTTAAGTTTTTCTTTGCAAACTTCATCAGCAATTTTATTTTCTAGCCACTATTTGCTTTTGAATTTAAAGAAGATTATGGAGAAAATGGATGGAAAGTTTATGATCCTGTCACAGAATACAAACGTCAGGTAATTATCCCCTGTCACAGAATACAAACGTCAGGTAATTAACCCCTGTCACAGAATACAAACGTCAGGTAATTAACCCCTGTAACAGAATACAAACGTCAGGTAATTAACCCCTGTCACAGAATACAAACGTCAGGTAATTAACCCCTGTCACAGAATACAAACGTCAGGTAATTAACCCCTGTAACAGAATACAAACGTCAGGTAATTAACCCCTGTCACAGAATACAAATGTAGGTAATAAACCCCTGATTGATGTTTACAATTGCATGCAAATTCAATGCTTAAAGGGTAATTAATAGCTTAAAGTGAAAATTAAAAATATGATAGGAGTGCATTAAAAGTATCAAATTAAACAAGTGTGTGGAACTTGTTCTGTTAAGGTGTTAAATCTGAAGGTTTTCATCATTCATGCTGCAAAGTGTATTATTCTGTATTTTACATTGACGAAGATTTTAAATGTCTAAAACATTCTTTTCTGGAACTTTGTTTTGAATTTTCTTGCTTGTTAGTGTTTGCTAGCAAAGACATACATGCAGTGAAAGAACTGGATTTATTTCATTTGTGAATTTGAGGAATTTATTTCACTGGGAAATCTCTGTATTTTATCGCTCTCAACTTAATTAAACAAATATTTTTGATTTGAATTGATTTTTTTATTTCAAATATATATATATAAAATATGTTTTTGCTCTTCCTGATATTAACTTTCTCAAATTAATTTTTGATTAGGATTGTGAACATTCCTACTAAAGGTCCGAAGTTGCTTAGGGTACTTGGGCTTTGTCTTCTAATAAAAATTGGATCCCACGATATAGCTGAAAAATTACTGAAATTGGTGTCCATTCAAACAAAACCAAGCCAGTGTTTCATGCCCTCAATTAAGTCATTTGTGTTGTTGTTTTTTGTTTTGAACTGTTGGCGATGTTATTTTGTCATTGAGGAATTAATTTAATTGTGACTGTGAGGTTTTGAATTTGATTATCTCCCCTTCTTTTATTGTTATTATAGGGTTTGCCAGATGATAGTTGGAAAATCAACAGAATAAATGAACATTATGAACTGTGTGATACTTACCCTTCCATTGTAAGTTGTATCTAATTACTGTAATTAATATTTATTGCCTATTCATTGAAAAAAACATGTTGGATTCAAAAATTAAAAGTACTTATACTGCAGACCATTATTTAGAGAAGAGATCTACTTTATAGACTTTGAACCAATTTTATTTTAGAACTTCACATTTTATTTTTATAACACTACAATTGTATGAAAACATTGTTCACCAATTTATTTTATTTTGGTTTAATTGAATTTAATATCTAATGCATTACACATAACCTTCTACAGATTGTAACACCACAAGCTGCGTCAGATGATGACATAAGACAAGTAGCATCATTTCGGAGCAAAGGGAGGCTACCTGTAAGTGTTTGCATACAAACTGTTCCATGTTAACATGATCGTTTTAGATGTATAGAAACTGTTTCTACCATTGTTTTTCTTGTTTAATTATTTACTGGTACCATGATTTTTGAAAGTTATGAATTTGTTGTGGAACATTTCAATGTTAACTGTCAGCAATCAAACAATTGCTGATAACGAAAAAGAAGGTGGGTTTTTGTGAAACTTATTTCTGCGTTTATTCAAACATTACAAAGATTACACACTATGGAACAAATGTCAGTGCATTTAACAATTGTTGGAATTATGTGACTATAAAACTGATTTTAAAAATGATTTTCTATTTACAAGTATGTTTTTTTAACCATTCCTCAAAAATGGCAGTCCCAGCAATTCTATCAACATATAATAATATGTTAAGACTCAGATAGAAGTACGTTCTCAAATCAATAGCATATTCTCAGATCCAAGGCAGACGATGTCATTCAATTGGAAAATACATGGCACATTTTGAAGGTACTCACATCTATGGCACTTACATCATAAACGCTTCAAATTCATGGCACATTTAGGTTGGTCAAAATCTAACAGGGAAAAAATAATTGAGTATAACAAAAGTGTTCAACTACACATAACCATGAAGTTTTTTGGACACAACAGAATGTCTTCTAGATATATAAATTTTACATAAAATAAAAACACCTAGGAAGTTTTATTACAAGTGTAATCCAACTTGTGAAATGAGTAGAATCTGTTGTCAATGTTTTGTGCTGTCTTATTACGTGTTTAAAAATCAAACAGTCATAAACTTAATGTTTTAAAAAACTAAAGCTACAATGTTTTAGGTAGAACGCTAAGCAAACATTCAATGATCTATTAAAACTGCAATCAGTCTGGACAAATGATATTACTGCCTTTAAGTGAAACAAGTAAATGCTATGTTACAACCAGCCCAATATCCCCAAAAGAGAAATTTCTTCTTTTCCTATCTAATATTTTTAAAGAAATATTCTGATTTTTATAATTAAAGAGATGACACTAACTGCATAATATGTGATATCTGACATGGATGTTTTTATACAACCCTTCTAGAAGTTTATTTTCTGAATAGTTTTTGACGTTTTCATTGATAATTTATTTAACTTGTTTAGCTTGTGGTCTATACATAAATGTTTTTCTCAATGAATACAAACGACAGAATCATTTTGTGAATAACAATATAAATAAATTCTGTTTTTTTTTTCGAAAACAAAATTTAAAGAAAAAGGCAACATGCGAATTATTTTTTGTTAATGTGACAAAAGATTTCTTCCTATACAACTTTTCAAGCTTTTATAGCAAATGATGAAATATTATCAGTTGTTTATTTGAGAGTCAGTTCATCAATGTTTGATGACATCATCGACCATTGATCATAGAAGTTACTTTTGTCTGTGATGTCATCTGCCATAGATCTGAGAAAGCGACTTCGACTTGAGGAGTCCGACATACTTCCTTCCCAGTCTAACATATGCGCAGAAAAATCTGTATGTGATAGTTTACATATCCAAAAAAAAGATAATTGTATCAACCAATTCCATTTTTAATGCCATTTAGTTTAATGTTATTACAAAAAATGTCTTAGTTGTCATTGGCTTGTTGAGCCATTGCAGTTTTAAGACTAAAGCAACATTTAGAATGTTCTTTCATTTTTATCAAGAATTTCATTATTTGCCATATGTATATATTTGTATAACACATATATGTATGAGCTTGAAAATATTGTTGACAATATTTGCTAAAATATTTTGTAGATTTTATCATGGATACACCCAGAAAGTCAAGCCACCATCACCAGGTCAAGTCAACCGATGGTTGGTGTAGCCAATAGACGCAACAAAGAGGACGAGGCTTACATCCAGATGATTATGGAAGCTAATGCCCAGTCACACAAGCTATACATAATGGATGCTAGACCGAGTGTGAATGCTCTGGCAAATATGGTATGTTAATGTATTAACTCCAGGCTAGACTGAGTGTGAATGCTCTAGGGAATATGGTATGTTAATGTATTAGCTCAAGGCTAGCCTGACTGTGAATGCTCTAGCCAATATGGTATGTTAATGTATTAACTCAAGGCTAGCCACACATCCAATGCATGACTCATTGATAACGTTGAAGATAAACATGTATTCCCTGGCAAACAACTAATTGTAAATATTGTTGTTAAATATTGTTCTTCTTATTTTTTTTATAATATTGAATTTAAAATATAAGGGTTGTTTTCAATTGGTTGTTAGATTAACGGATTTTGGATTAGTTTAAATTAATTTGCTTGAAGCCGCAAGTATTGGAAAAGTATCCAGAATTCAGAACAAATGTGATTTATAACTTAAAAATGGATTTATATTTCTATTTTGTAATCAGTAGTTCACTTTGGATACTGTACATTAAATGCATGACAGTCTGTTACTAACAAATTATTTAAATAGCTTGTCATACCTGGGTACTTTGACATTCTTCCCATCCTTCCCCAAAAATGAAATGGATGGTAGGATCAAGCTGAAAAATTTGCAGAAAAGGGCATAAAACATCTTTATAACAAACATGAAAATAAATACATTTATGAAGTTATTCTTTACAGGCAAAAGGTGGAGGTTATGAGAGAGAGGAGTCCTACCAAAATGCAGAGATATTATTCTTAGACATTCATAATATACACGTTATGAAAGACAGGTAAGACACAGTTGTATAAAGTAGCTTCTTATTTCATGTTATATTTTATGTTAAAACAGTCCTATTCTTTTATGTTTGGAAAATAAAGACTTTATTAAATTGTTAAAAAAAACTTACGATGAAAGTCCATACTTCACATGATTTATTGATTGATGATTGAATGCTATTAACATCGGTTTTTAGTGCAAGAACTTATTAATAATTAATTGGGAAAAGAAATGAAAATTTTAATTGCCAGAAGAAAGTAGGGAGATTTGGGTAGGAACAGATCTAGAGAATATAGACTTGTGTATTGGCTACAATGTGCTTAATTTGTTTAGCAGATAAGAAAGTATAATTTAAAGTAGAAGGCAATTAGCTTTGATTGATTGATTCCAATCTTCTTTTGTAAAGTTAAAAATCTTATTGAATTTATTCTGTGCAGTTGGGACTCTCTTGTTTTTATTAAAAACACTGTACATATCTCTAGAGCCTTTTGCATTTTTAAGAATGGTCAATAATGTGACTGGAATAAATGGGTTTTCTAGAAGAATACTTGTGTTTTTTTCAGTATTTTGATACATTTTTGACATTTCTTTCAAAGAGCTAATAATACTATTATATTCCATAACATTTATCTGGATATTATATTTCTGTTTGAAAAGATTAAAAGTAAGAGGTGTGCCTTCTTCTGTATATAGATCATTTATAAACTTAATACCTCTATCAAACCATTTTTCCAGAAACACAGTTCTTCCCCCTATTTGTATCTGTGGGTTGTACCATATCGGACTTGAAAGGAAGTCATTCCAACCTCTCCTGTTTTCATTTTCAATAATAAATTTAAATGAATACAACACATCTTTCCAAAACTTATTTGTTATTTTTTCGATTATTCTTTCAACATGAAGTTTTCCACAGCTTAATAGTTTGTTTAAATCAACTTATGTTTTGAAAATATTTTGCCATTTACTATCTTTTAAAACAAGTCTTCTTAACCATGTTAGTTTTAGTGCCAGTATGAAACTTTTGACATTAATCATTTTTAGCCCCCCTTCTTGATATTCTTTTTGTACCACCTCCTTTTTTACTTTACTTAATGGTGATTTCCAAATAAATTTAAGTAGCATATTTTCTATTGTTTTAATTAGATCATCATTTGGGTTCGGAAGTGAAATAAACAGTTGATTCAGCAGTGGAAGAATTAAAGACTTTACTACTGTGACTTTGCCCACAGGAGTAAGACTTCTCTTGTTCCACTGCTGAATCAGGGATTTCATCTTAAGAATATATGGTTCATAATTTATATTTATCATTTTTTCAAGATCAACATCAAAATTTATACCCAGTATTTTAAAGGTGGAATTGCCCCATGATAATTGCTAGTTGGTACATAATATATCTTTGCTGTGCTTTTTACTACCAATCCAAATGACTTGTGTCTTGGAGAAATTTATTTTAAGTCCTGACAATTTAGCAAACCACTCTAATTCTAAAAGTGTTTCTGACAGTGATTCTTCAGTGCCATCTAAAATAATAGATGTATCGTCTGCAAATTGTGATAGTTTGTGTTCAATTTGACAAACTTGTATACCCTTAATTTTTTCATTACTTCTAATTTTTATTGCCATGATTTCAGCACAAAGTATAAACAGATATGGAGACAATGGATCCCCTTGTCGACAACCCCTTCCAATTTCAAAAAAGTTTGAAAGATTTCCCCCCTGGATTATTGCGGAATTGATATTTTTATAAAGTACATTAACCCAAGTCAAAATTGAATCTCCAAAATTAAAATATTTAAGAACATTATTAAGAAAGGACCATGAGACAGAATCAAAAGCCTTCTCAAAATCTATTAATAAAAACAATCCTGGGATTTCATGTTCTTCGGTATTATTATTATTATTATTATTATTATTATTATTATAAACATTTGTATAGCGCATTATATAATACAATTACTCTAAGCGCTTTACAGTACATTTAAAAGACAAAAAATACATCAATAATAAAAATAAGCATATAAAAACATGGTATAAAAGTATAAAAGCATGCAAACATCAAACTATCACATTAAGTTAAATTAAAATATATCCAACTAGTCAGAAACAAAGAAAGAAATAAAACGATTTTAGATTGGGGATTAGAACTTTTAACTTTAAAGTTGTAAAAAGGATAAAATTAATAAATTAGGAACCCGGTAAAATGTTAAATTGAAATTGGAATCAGACATATAACCACGATGTTAAGGTAACATTAACATGATTAAGATACATATGTAGATTAAAGTCTGTATGGATTCAATCAGGATATACTGATTTCATAATTTTCCTTAATACCAAAATTGCTATATGTGAACTAGTAAAATGCCTGTCTAAAAATATAGGTTTTAAGGTCTTTCTTAAATATAGTCAGTGAACTGGCGCATCTAATATTTGGTGGTAAATTGTTCCAGAGAGTGGCCGCTGATTTGTCGAAACGTCTTTCGTAATTCCATGATGTCAAATATAAATCTTATATTTTCCCTTATAAACCTACCAGAAATAAAACCAGTTTGGTCTGTATTTATTAGTTTTGGAAGTACATTTTTTATTCTACCAGCAATTACCCCTGATCCAATTTTGTAAACAGTATTTAGTAATGAAATTGGTCTCCAGTTTTTCAAAAAGTGCTTAGATTTATCGCCCTTAGGAATACATGTTATGATACCTTGTTTTTGGGTAACTGACAGATTTCCAATAAAATATCCATAATTTAAAGATTCAGTTATGTAAAATTGTAAGTCCTTCCAGAAGAACTTCAAAAATTCTGCTGTGAACCCATCTGACCCAGGGCTTTTGTTATTTTTCATTTTTTTTAATACTTCCCCAGCTTCCTGTATTGTAATCAAGCCTTCTAGGCTTTCTTGTTCTTTTAATGTAAGTTTTTCTATATTTTGACAATTAAGTCCATCTACAATATCTTGTAACTTACAACCCTCATCTTGATCCTTATTTTTGTATAAATCTTCATAAAACAATTGCATTTCCTTCAAAATTTCATGTTGGTTTGTTACTATATCCCCCTTTTCTTTTTCAATTTTTGGTATTATTTTTTAAGTATAATTTCTTGACCCTAGGCCACAAAAATATTTTGTTGGTTTTTCTGCTTCCTCAATCCATTGTACCCTTGATCTAATCATATTTCCCTTTAGTTTTTCTTTCCTAAGATTCTCTAGCTCCCCCTTTTTAACCTCTAATTCTTCAAGATTGTTTTCATTTACATTGGCTTCAAGTTTAGAAATTTCACCCACAAGTTTTTTCATTTTTTCTTCTTTTTGTTTCTTGACAAAACTTGAGTATGAAATGGTTTTACCCCGTATTTCCATTAAGAGAGTTTCTAAAAAAAGTTGTGGATTAATTGTAAAATGTAAATCCCTATCATTTATTGTATTAATTATTTCAAAGTTATAAACTAAAGCGGCATATTGCTTTTTAACTTCTAATATTTTTCTTTTGACCAAGTCGATATAGTTTTTGTCATATAATAATGAACTATTGAATTTCCAAAGGCCTTTACCCTTAATAAAATTATTAAATTCAAGTTGGAGGATAATCATGGAATGGTCTGACCGATAACTAGGGTCTATTTTACAGTTATTGAGGTTATTTGACAAGCTGTCTGTTATTAAAAAGAAATCTAGCCTAGCCTGTTTTAAAGGGGATTTCTTTCTCCAAGTAAATCGACGTGTATTTGGATATAACTCCCTATAAGGGTCTATAAGGTATCTATCCTCTATAATTTCCAGAAGCCTTTCCCTTGCATTTGGGTTATTAATATGTAAATAATTATCATAATCGATTTCTGGTTTCAACACTAAATTAAAATCTCCACAAATTACATAATTTTCATTTCCAAATTTGTCCACAACCGACATAACTTCATTGTAAAAATTTGGGTTGTCTACATTAGGACCATATATTGATACAATAGTCATGTTTAAATTGTCCATACATATATCCAATGCTAGAAAATTACCATTATTATCAACCTTATCACGTAATATTTTAAACTCAAAATTGTTGTTAAACAAAATACAAGTTCCTCTAGCGTTTGACTTAAATGAGCTAAAGCAGCATTCATATCCCCATAAGGATCTTACGGACTTCTCAATATCTGCTGTAAAGTGAGTATCTTGCAGACAGTAAGTATTGCATTGCTTTGATTTTAAATACTGAAAGACATCTTTTCGTTTATTTTGGTCCCTTAGTCCCTGAATACAATGTTGACTGCCACCGGAAAAGTATGGAGTTTTGGGTAGGGGCAGAAAATTTAGCCTTTTGTAGCGGCTACAATGAGCCTACTCTTTTTCGAAATCTACAAAAGGGGTCTTTATCGTGCAAGGAGCGTGGCACTCTCCAAACAGGATACCCACTACGGTACGCGTCCAGGCTTTCCGTATTATGACCTTACAACCCCTCAACAAGAGGGTCTCCCCTATCCGCCACCCAGGGATGCGCTGGGCTGCTATGTGGGGAAGTCACCAATGATAGTCAGTTTCTAGGCCTTCTGTATTATATCCACCCCATTCCCTAGTGAAATGACTCCTGTAATATATCCACCCCATTCCCTAGTGAAATGACTCCTTTATCTGCTACAAAAGAACCATTATTCCAAATGTCATTGATTTAGACAGAAAATATCTAGTTTTTTTATTATTACCCAAATTATACAAATTTATTGAGTCAATATTGCCTACCAATATTATTCGTTATAATATATCTTTA
This sequence comes from Limnoperna fortunei, assembly GCA_944474755.1. Lineage (NCBI taxonomy): Eukaryota > Metazoa > Mollusca > Bivalvia > Mytilida > Modiolidae > Limnoperna > Limnoperna fortunei. Next base: position 32,272,318 of record OX104115.1, read on the forward strand.
AGAAATAACTACAACAAAGTGTAAGGAATGAATTAAATTTTTTATTTATTTTTAAATAGTTTAAGAAAATTGCGTGATGTAGTTTTCCCAACAATAGATGATGCCCATTGGTTGTCAAACATCGAATCAACACATTGGTTGGACCATATAAAGGTATGCACAGTAATTACCAGGTAAAAGACCCTGCTCTGTTGGAAGTAATTAAGATAATTAGACCTTCATGTACAGTCTACATAGACTTGTAATACAGATATCATTGTAGACAGTAATTTTTTCTACAAACCCACAGTGGACAGCCCACCAAGAAGTTGGCTGGGTAGAAAAGCTGGACATAATCTCCACCTTATGTTCACTCCCAGGAGGGACAGGTGGAAAAAGATATTCTATATTAGATGCATTGTCAAGACTCATTTTTTTTGTAGTTGTCTCTCTTTATATTATATATTCATTAAGAAAATGTACAGATTACACTTTTTTATTTATAGCAAATTTTAGCTGGTGCCTTAAGAGTAGCAGATAAAGTAGAATGCCAAAAAACTTCAGTACTGGTTCACTGTAGTGATGGATGGGATAGAACGGCTCAGGTGGGTACCAGTAATACATGTATTTACTTTAACTTTTAGGCTTCAATTACAGATTTTTTCCCATTCATAAACTTTTACAATGCAGACATTACCCTAAATACTCGCCCATAAGACTAAGGCACCAATAAGATGACCACTCTTTTTCAGGAAAGATATTCAGTACTTTTGTCTTGACCCTGCTATAAGACGACCATCAAATGACATGAGCAACTCTAACTCGAGATAATCTGGATTATCTTTTGACACTGAACATGCCAAGCTGTGAATATACATATGATTATCAAACTTTTAAAGTTCTAATTATATATTTTTCACCTGTAATTCAAGTATTAAATAAAATTAAAACTTAATTAATCTTATTGATCTTTTAATTAGGACAATGTAAACACCACATCACAACAAGCTAAGTGTCAACACTTCAAAAGATTTTTAATTTCACTATTAAAAAAACAATAAACAAGAACAAGTTACATGTTTGTATTGAAAGACAATTACCGTTAATAACATACCGTATATCCCTAACTATAGGACGTTTTGTTTTGCAGATATTTTATGATTTCTCAGAAAGAGGGTCGTAAAATTCCATTGCATGATCGTAATTTTTCCCACTTTCCTTTTAAGATATGGATAAAATTTTACCTAAGTGGTTGACCATTCCTATAAGACGACCCCCCCCCCCTTCCCAGGAAGGCTTAAACATGTCATGATACATATGTATTGCATAGGACAATGATATTGATGCTGCATATGCGCATTATTTGTGATATATATATATAAGGGGAGCTAACCAAACACAGATTAACTAAAAAAAGATGTCACAACAAATCAAAGATTAATGAAAAACATATAACAGAAAGGAAAACAGTTCTTAATCTTTCATTTTATATACATAAAATGTGTTGCTATTGTACATGTAGGTGCAAAACAGACAACAGATATTGCTCTGTGATTAAAACTACACCAGTAAAGTCTTGTTATTCTTTCTTTTCAGTTGACATGTCTAGCTATGTTGATGTTAGACCCATACTACAGAACAATAAAGGGATTTGAAGTTTTAATAGAAAAAGAATGGTTGAGTTTTGGCCACAAGTTTGCACAGGTATTTAAGTGATTTTTATTACTATAACAGTCACCTTGGTACCCTAAGTCAAATTTAATGTCACATTGGGTTTTTTGACATTGTTTATTTAAGGGTGTTGCATTAATTCATTAGTGATACTACAGCCAGGTACAATAAAAGGGAGGTATTTTCCCCTAAAGGCAAGATTTATGCTTGTCAATAATGCAAACATGTAAATATTTTATTTTCTTCCCTTTAACAGAACTGAATACTAGAAGAGTGTCAAAATTAGTTGGTTAGAAAGTTTTTGAAGTTTTTCTTCTAATTTCACTGTCATTGATATAGACAGTAATATAGGGAGGGCATGTCAAAGATTTTCTTAATACAGTTCATATATTTCCATATCTCCCCAGTAACCTAATATAAAAAATTTATCCAGACGATGAAATAAATTTCCATTAGCTTTTCTTTGGTCCGGAGAACTGACAAATTAAAACTAGTAAAAATATACAAACATGATCTTTTGTATGGTCCAAAACCTTGTGCAGCTGGCTACTACACATTGATAGAAATATAAAAGAAATGCTAGAGATTCCCGAATGGATATTCAATAAGTCTTTGTGGATCTTTACATTGTATGACTGTTCTCATCGTTTCCAGTAGTCAATCTGTTAGTTACACAAGGAGCAGGGCAGCATGTAAAAACATAGGCAAATGGGTGCAACTGGTTGCAGCCATGGCAAAGATACGATTCCCAATACTCTGAAATGTGGAATTATTTGCAGCTGTTTGTCAAGGAGACTTACATATCTGATGTATGACTTAATTTCCAAACTACTCTCAAGAGGTCAAAACTTTGCTTAGATTAATCTGAAAACTACCTCTATGATTCAGCATGGGTAAACAGGTCTGGATTCGTGTGGTGAGGGGATACAAGTCATATGTAGACAGAATATGCAAAATCATATGATTTCACAGACATTTCAATACTTGCAAAAGGCACATTGTAACCAATCAAAGGACAGTTTTTTTTTAACAGATCGTAAACAAAGGCTTATATCCCATGCTTGATCCTGCAGTACAATTTTGGTATTAACCATAGCACTAAGCTATATATTTCTGAAATGGCTTATGCCCCCTGCTTGGTTATACACAATCAAATTTTAAGATAAGATCAACAATGATATTTGGTACATTTCCTCAATAATTTGCCTCATATTCACTGTTACAGTTAGGTTTCTGAATATCATTAATTCCTATTTTTTAACAGAGATATGGACATGGAGAAGATAAACACTCGGATGCAGACAGATCTCCAGTATTCCTGCAGTTTATCGATTGTGTATGGCAGATGACAAGACAGGTACTGTGTTTACCTTTCAATGCAGACTATAAATCTTATTGTTGTCTTCCTATAGATAGATTGATTTATTGATTGATTAATGGTGTTTAACGCCCGAGCAGCAATATTTCAGCTATATTCATGTGATGAACATGAAATGGATGATAAAATGAAGATGAAATGATGATGAATGAAAATGGGATGGGACACAAGGAAAAATAGGGGTAACGGATTTTAGATTGCCACTGGCTAATGGGAGGATGGATAGGGTCGGGCAATTAAGCCTCCTGTAGCGGGATCGAAATCCCTACTCATAGCGAATACTACAGCAGCGTTCTTTAACGTGCGAGGAACGTGGCATGTTTCCCAACACGGTGCACTAATATGGTTTGCGGTCAGGTTTTCCGTATTATGGCCTGACAACCCCAGCTTGCCAGGGTACCCCATTCAACCACCTGGGGCACACATCCCAGTCGGTCTTTAGGCAAACCGACCTGACACGCCGGTCAGGGTACTGGGCGCTATTTAGTCGCCTTTTACGACAAGCTAGCGCGACTGCGGTCTATTCTTTTAGCCACCCGGATCCCGCACGGGGTCCTATAGATAGAAGAATTTGGTATTATTTGTTAAACAGATAAATGATATTCAGAAGAAAATTTCTTACAAAACAAAACAAAAAAATTATAATGGCTGATTTAATTTCTGCAGTTAAATTAGCACAAGTAAAAAAAATATTTGACAAGTATGTGCTTTTTATTGACTTGTCTCTAAAACTGCTTTTTAAGTGGATATAAACTAAGTGGATTTGAATTTGTCCACCAGCCCACAATGGGTGGCTTACCAATGTCAACACTTCTGACTTCTTATGTTGTTAAACAATAGAAAACATGTCCACTCAAATGGGTGGGGATTTTATAAAAATGTAAAAGATTTGCCTATTCCCAATGTGGATTGGTGGAAAAAGAACAATTTTAATGGAGTGCATTCAAATTTATGATAGAGTTAAACTGTTTTTTCAAAAAGGCTTGTAATTTATTGTCATCGATTCTATGAAATGCTTCTGTATTTCGCACAAAATATGCAATGTGTAACACTGACCGAATTTTCAAATGTGTTTTTTTTTTTTCGATTTACATGTTTTTTTTGTAATCTAGAAATTTTAATAACATTTTAAAATGGTACGTTTTTAAGTGATATTACACCTGTTACAGTGCCCTGCTTATGTAAGTCATGTTAGTCAACATTATGAATTTTAGAATTTGCTTGTAATGGTTGTTTAGGCTATACATGTTTATTTTATGTTTTTCAGTTTCCTAATGCCTTTGAATTCAATGAGCACATGTTGATTACTATTTTGGATCATTTGTACAGCTGTCTGTTTGGAACCTTTTTGTTCAACTGTGAACAGCAAAGAATATCAGAGGTAATCCCTTTAACAGAAATCCACTAAAAGTATTTCTGTGCTCAATATGTCTCACAATATGTCTTTATTAAGATATAGACTAATATTGCTTTTGATAAATATCTGACAAGATTTTTGGGTAAACATTTTTTTATTGATAAATCAGAGATTTTGATATTTGTAAGGTTGATCAGAATTGAAATTATGAGGAGTATAAAAAAATGATTGACTGATAAATTCTTCTCATGAGATGTTTCATAAATATTACCACAATAACATAATTTTGTGTCCTGGGAAGCCTTGATGTGGTTTAAATTTCTTCAAAATCTTTGACAAACAGCTCCAACTTTTTTTATTATCTTCCGAGTCTCATGTGTTTTTTTTTTAATTCCTATTTATATGACATATAATTTTATAAATAAAAAATGAAATGTAGATGAAAATAATATCTGTACTTTGTCAGAAAATATAATAATATTATTTGTACCTTACACAAAACAGGCAAGAAATGCTTGGAAGAACCTCATATGTCGGCTTGGTTTTAGGTTATACAGTTAACATAGAATCTTATAGAAATTGTTTTGAGAATCTCTACAGAAAGTTTTACAGATTAAATTTATAAATATATACTCTTTGTTTCTGATTGTCTAAAATGAAAAAAAACTTCATTGAATATAAGCGTTTAAATGATTTCAACTTGGTACAGGCTCAAATGATGTATGTAAGGTTCAGGTTTGCACTTCAAATAGTAATGAAGAAATTGAAAGTGGCATTACACTGATTTAAATGCTATTTATTTTTAGAAACTGAAGGAAAAAACTGTCTCGCTTTGGTCTTTTGTAAACTGTCAGTTAGAAGAGTTCACCAATCCTCTGTATGCTTCGTATGTGCACAAACATGTTCTGTTCCCCGTAGCAAGCATGAGGAGGATAGAAGTATGGACTGCTTATTATTGCAGATGGAATCCAAGGATGAGGCCACAGGTAGGAGAAATGTTTACAGTTTAGATGTTTGTACCATCAATAATCAAAAAGTGCAACCAAAATAGCTTACACTACTAAAACACAATATATATGTGTGGAGTCATGGGAAAAAAGATCATTGGTTTTTAGTTAACCTAATACATTAATTTTTTTAAGTTCCAGAAAAAAGATTTAACAGTTTTATGTACCAGTTTAGGAATTAAGTTTGTTCCTCAAGTGAAAACTAAAAACACTGCTATTTTTCAACAGTTTATTGAAGTCCTATTCTTTATTTTATAAACAAATTGACATTTTTCATATAGAAATGTTTTCTTAATGGCATACCCTTCCTGTAATCAGACTAAAACTTGCATGTACTCCTCAGTTGATAAACTACATTAACCAACTTGGCCTCTGAGAACTTGCACAATGAAAAATCATGATGCCTTTGTATTGATTTAAAGTTAACTGTTTAAGGTGATTGTTAGTCTGTCTATTAATGACCATTACTTTGATTGGTTGATTTTCAGGAGCCTATCCATCTCCGAAACAGAGAATTATTAATATTGAAGCAACAGTTGACCAAAAAGGTAGAGGAGTTACAGAAGGAACTAGAGCAAAAGAATCTGAGAGGTAGAGGATTAGATGTTCCTAGTCCTAGACCTATACCAAGAATATCAGCTCCAGTGAATGTGTAGTACATTTACAGAGAATATTAAACTGTGCAATGTGCTTTAGATAACTAATTGGAATCCATCCAAAAGAATGGCAGATAATTTGTCTATTGTGCAAAACCTGGACTCTACAGTATAATGTATGATTTTAAAATGGCAATGTCCTCACAGTTCACAGAGAAAGGTACAAACAAACAAAATGGCAGAGAAATAGACCATTTGTAAGCTTATTCTAATAAGTATAGTAAGATGCACATCATTTGTTAATTTAGAAATGAAAATCTGTGGAATTTGGAGAAAATATGTACTACTTTATGCATTTATATTCAGTGAATAGTTTGTGTTTATAAATAAAATGACCAGGTCGATTTTTCCATCCTGAGTGCATAATACAGAAATTATTCATAATGAGAATTTCTTTTTTTTCCATACCTTCTCTGATTGTTTTTTTTTAGTTTTAATCCTTGGAATAGCCCATAAAGCCTGATGCGCAAAATTCCTTCCCAAATTTAAAGATTTTAAAATAAATAAATACAAAAATAGAAATGGCTGATGATTGAAATGTTGACACTTTTAATGTAACTAAATCTTTAAGTGGCTAATTGCTATTAGAAGCCATTTGATATTTTTATTTCAATATCATATGGTTTATAACTAATAGAAAGTACCTTATATCAGTTTTTAATCAGAACAAATTATTGGTCAACTGATTCATGTCAATGAAAACTACATTTTTCACAAACGGGTGATAAATTTGATTGGTGATAAGAATTCTCGTACAAAGATAATTGACATGACGACATGTTTGGAGGACTAGCAGACATTAGGTGATAAAGACTGGATTTGACATGGCCAGAAGATTGTTATTGCGATAATTTGGTGCTATACATGTATAGTTATGGTCATTATGCTCAGATTATGCAAACATTTGACCATACAGAACCTAATTGTTGCAGTGTTCTGATTTATTTGTATATGTTAGTATATGTATTGTAAGGGTTATGTGCAATAGATGTGGTTTTAGATACTGGACACTTCATTGAGTCAAAACACATTTATAAGTAACATTTGTCGAGTGATATATGGTTGTTTTGTTGTGATAATAGTACTGTTCAGTAATGATAGTTATTTTTATGTATCAAAAAATGTATTGAATATTTTTTGGGCCATCTTCCTACCAGAATTCAAAATTGGCGTTCCACTATTACTTACAAAAATTGTCCATTTCTTTTTTCAGTTTGATTTTTTTTAAATATTATTGTTTATATTTCTTATCTGATTTCAAACATATATATAACTATAAGATTTAAAACCAACTATTTTTATCCGAATTCCCTGAAGTATTTTGGAACATTTGAACTGCTAAAATGGATTTTTTTTAATTCAGTGGATTATAAAACATCTCCTGATGTTTAGTAATTAAGAATGATTGATTGGTAAATATTTTACATTCTTGAGAGAATAAATTAATAAATATATTGTATTTATTTGAATTGTGTTTTAAAAATGGAAGAAATATCCCATTTAGAAGATTGAAAACATTTTTTAACATATTTTTATATAATATTTAGTTAGTGTTTTTTGTTGTTGTTGATATACAGTAAACAGATGAAAATAATCAGCTGACAAAATTGAATGAAGAAGCCGTAGGAAAACAGAAGAATTTATGTAGTAATTAGAAATTTATATATTTATTTTTTAATTTGTTCATTGAATTACTATCTATAAAATGGTACTTGATGTACTAATCAGATAAAGTCTTTATTCTGAAAACTTTTGGCACTTATTGTTTTGTAGGGTTCCTTGCTTTTACAAGGATACCCAACCTTTCTTATCAACACACCAACTAACAGTCTACAGTTATAGAAGAAGGAGGTTTAGCATGCCACAAAATCAGATTTTATTACCATTTCTTATGAAATGCCTGTAGCAAGTCGCGACCATTGCAGATGCTTCATTTCTTGTTGTTGGTTGTCGAGTTTGGCTGTTTCTTAGAATTTGATTTTTTTATTGTCTTGTTTACAAAAAGTGCTTTGTACTTTCAACATGATCTGGTGACACAGCTGCTTTCGAACAGTTACTCCAAGAAATTCTACTTTCCATTTATTCAATTGTTGTCTATGGTATTGTTGACAAAAATGTTTTTATATAATCTTGTTAATTTGAGAATGTATTAAAGAATGTTTTTTGTATTTATTTAGAAATGATTGCAAATAAAATTAATTATTTAATTACTGAACTTCATTATGCCTCCACTCATAAGAGAGGGCTATATAGCAATCACCTTGTCCGTCTGTCTGTCCGTCCGGTGCAAACTTTTGTAACAGATTTCTCGGCGTCAACTAAAGGGATTGATTTCAAATTTGGTGCACAGCTTTAGCATGATGAGTTGTACCATGACCATCCCCCCTTTCCAGGTCAGTCAGCTATATATTTCCTGTTTTCGGAGCCGACTTAGACTGTTTCAAGAGTCAAAATAGGAAATTTTTTCGTAACAGATTTCTCAGCTTCTACTAAAAGGATTGCTTTCAAATTTGGTCCACAGCTTTAACATGATGAGTTGTACCGTGCATCCCCTTTACAGGTCAGTCATGTTATCTACTTTCTGTTTTTCGATTTGAAAAATGGTTGAGTGTGGGTATACTTGGCAGGACGTAGTGCTAGTCTATTTTGTCTTGCTGTGTTTGCATTATTGTCACTCTGTCCTGAACTCCCTATTAATTGTCAACATAGAAAAGGAGTTGAAGTGTGACTTCTATTATCCACATCTGCACCATACCTTTTATAAGCAGACGAAGCAAGCTTTCACAAATTGCTTATCATTATTATTCTTGACTATTAAAGTACTATTTCGTAATTTTCAACTGAAATAGTAAAAAATAAAAAATCTTTATCTACAGTTACTCAATACTATCATGTTTGAAAAAAACAAACCAAACTTTCACAGATTCGTAGTTTTGAACTGTTATTGTACGCCATCAATGTTATACACTTCAAAAATTGTTGTTATTGGAATGAATGGCCGCATTAAATTGAAAATGGGGATTGTCTTCTCTTATCACCAACTACTCCAGACTTTTAGTATAGGAATTTAAAACAAACTTGCACAAATCCATTATTATGAACTGTCATGTGACCAGCTATTGATTTTACTTAAAAGCTTTTCTTAGAAATGAAAAATTTTAAGCGCGTGTCTTGCAGAAGAGATCATCACATCTTATCAACATGAAGGTCAAGGTCACAGTGCCTTCATGATCAGTCCTTAAGCGCCTGTATGTCTGGGCATTTCTTGGAAACAAAGGACCTAAACGTGGTCAGTCCATTTGTCCATCACACATTTGTGCTCTGTCTATCACGACTACACGTGGGGCACAATATTATTAAGAGTACTTAATAGGGAACCATCCATTAGTTCATACGATCTTGAATTTTAATTCCTTTTCACCCAATTATGTCTTGTAGAATCGAATCGAGAACATCTCCTCGATATCATAAACAAGCAGCTGTTGTTTTTCAATTTGTTGAAAATGTGTCAAGTTTGTGAGTTTAATGTTACTATAACATTACAGAACAATTATTGAGGTAACGTATTATTGCTATAAGTTTCATGCCTAGCTTCTCGCATTTTGCTGATGTTAGAAAATGCGCCTAAGCGTAAGGACACAACTTTGAAATTTAATTTGTATAATATTGGATAAGTTGTGAGTATTAATAGATAGATTATATTCTGTATCGCGTGCCTTTTAATTGTATACAACGGAGTCAATACCGTTATTTAGGTGAAGTTGAAAGAATGTCCTTTAATAACTTGACGTAAACAATTTTGTAATATCTAGTAAATTTTATTAATGATTATTGCAATTTGAATTTTCTATTTATGACTCGAGCAGTCGAGACGCAGTTATTGATACAATCATCTGGTAATTGACTTCATTTAAGCTTGCGAAGTTAACGTCTGTTATGCATAAATTTAGTCCATACTTTCAGTACTTAAATATGATAAAGCTCATTGTTCGCTCCAATAAAACGTCAAAACTCCAGGTTTTACAACGTGACAGATTACCGAAATGAACATATAAAGAAAAACATGCAGAATTAATTTGAATCAACAGAAGCATGTTTGATAATTTCCATATCATTACACATGCGTAACCAGCATTTTATCTTGACGGACAGTGTCGCTCACTGAAAGACAATTATATAATTTTATATATAACGACAGGTATTTTATTTATACCTCATTTGAATAACACGTAATACATGTTATTGATTGTTGCATTCTTTTATCAATATAGGAAACTTAAGTGTTACTTGGACACATTACCTGCAGTCTAGGTGATATGCATGCTCAGCTATCAATAAATCAATAATAGATAAACTAGCTCACCCCTTCCTCGTTCCAATCGCGATAGGGAATCTTTACATAAATTTTGATAATATGCAAAGGGGGTCATTTGGGAACAACCGCTTCAAAATAACGACCAAGCTAAAAACGGGGGTTACTTCTTTATTTGCACTACTAGTACCAAAATTTACCTTATTTTTTAAATCGAAAAATTGTATTTAATATTATTTTTTCATAATATTATTTTAAATGTTTTTTATTTACCCTCAAGACTTTATGCGTTATCTAGAATTTGAATTATTAATGAGTAGGTTTATTCAAAAGATTTGTCGTAGGAAACATTTTCTATTCAATTGCGAATAGTCTAGTCATTAACATGAGCAGCAAGATGGGGAAGTTGACTTTTCCAAGTATTATTTTAATTATTGTGATTAGCTGTGAAAAAACATTTTGCCTTGATTCATGGACAAGCACTATCGCGATACTGACAACGACATCTTCGCCGGTATTCACTGCGACAACGGAACAAATGAGCATAAGTGAAACAAGGACAACAACGTCATGGGAAGACAGCACAACTAGTGAAACAAAGGCAACAACATCTCCTGTTCATTCTACCGCTACATCGGCAACATTGACGACACAATCATCGGAATTCGTTACGACAGCGACAGACGTTAGCACAAGTAAAACACAGGCAACAACAACGACAGTAACAAGCCCAAGTGAAACACAGACAACAACGACAGCGACAGACATAAGCACAACTGAAACACAAACATCTTTGAAAACGACAAAGACAAGCTCACCATCGCCATCTAATTACTCAACAACAGAAAAGGATTCGATAAATGGAGTTAAGTTAAGTTTGGAAGAGAAACAAAAACGAAATGGAATAACTTCCGCCGTTATTTGTGTTGGTAGTCTTATATTAATTGGAATTGCCTATTTATCAAGTTTTGTTGACAGGCCCACTGAAAAGGTTCCGCAAACGGTCAGAGACCAAATCAATCAGAAATCAAGATATCAATATGACTCGGAGGGTAGAATAGTACGACACAACAATAACGAAGTCAACCACGCAGGAGGTAAGAAAATTAGTTTTGGTAGTGCATCACAGATTACCGGGGAAGAAAGACCTGGAACGTCACGTGATAAAGAAATGATAGAGATGACGCATGTTAAACCACCCATTTATAATGCCAATGCGGAAAAACAGACTGCAAATGTCTCTGGAGAAAACCGAAAACGAGGTAAAGGAATAAGACAGTCAGGTTGGGACATTCTTGCTAACAATCCCAAATTTTTTGATGACTACCAACCACATCATACAAACACAAATAACATAGAAAATGACTAGTTACAAATGCGTGGTTTTGATTTTCGATGTTATGGGACAGCTATGTTAACTGTGACGATACAATACATTCTATTGATTAAACAATTAAGGCAAAAATGGTCGACTGTCAATTAGGTCATTGTCCATTATTAAGAAATGTATAAGAAAAACGGAACAATACAATAGAAGTAATTGTTAATAACTTATATGTGGTTATTAAAAACCGGATGTCCTTTTTCAGTTTTGTTATTACAATCTAACTGATTGCACAAAATTTGTGGAAAAACAAAAAAAATTAGGTCAAACTGAGGGTGGCCTCGGTCGGTTGGTAGTATAGGTAGTCTATAATAAAGTCCGACATTATGCAAGGTGTGCTGATTATAAGACATAGTTGACTTATTATTGCCAGTTTTCTTAATGAGGGGTCTGGGGTTCTTACAGGGTACTAAAATTACCAAGTACAATCTGATTAGCAACTGGACATAATTGTGCGGTTGATTTCTGATGTGGCGTACGTGGATACGAACACTGATACAAAAGTTCCCGCTTTTACATCTCTCAATCGTTTATTTACTTCCGCCCAATAGGACGTCATCGATGAATTAACGTCGATAAACGAGTTATCAATATATAAGTTACCGGGATATTTACTACTCCGGCCAGGAAAAGGTAAAAAAAACATATGAAATATGAGGAAAAGGAAAACATAATGTCTTTGAATAAAGACACTTTAAGAACAATTCTACGAAATAACTTAATTTTATCACTTTTAAATCAATACTTAATTTTTAATTTAATACAGTTTATGTCATTGTGTTTGAATTGACACAATGGTCTTTTTTGTCCATTTTTAATCTTGTCTCGGGGTTCTTGTGATGCTTGTCGTTTGAAACGATTGATTGCTCGTCGTATTAACGATACATCTGTTTCGTCAGAATTCGGATTTCCGCCGACAATTCCAGTGGATACAACCCGTCGTTCATTATTTGTTCGTATCGTGACGGATCAAACATTTCGACAATAGTTTGATACAACTCTGAAAGTAACGTTAAGTATTCTAATCTCCAACCTCCAAGAAATGGTCGATCCTCGATTTTTGTTGTTTGACACGTTTATTATTACAAATACTTGTATTGCCCATATTGCGGATTTGATAAAAGTCTATTTCATCAGTTCTCTGAAGTAATGGTAGTCAGGGTGAAGTAAAAGGCTTTCCACTGACATTCGGCACACTGGGCATATTTGTAATAATTCGTTTGCTAGTTGATGTGCGGCAGGTATCCAATATGTCTGTCTTAGTTGTGCGATCGCTGAAATGACCCTTCCGTGTAAAATTCTTCTGTTATATATTCCTTGCCAAGAAATAAAAAAAACTAAATCTCTTTTTCTCTTTTTCATATATATAAAGGGTTTAAAGAAATCTACCAACCAGTACACTTTAAGTATCGGATCGACACACATGACGATAGAGCATAAAAAATAATACTAGTATACAAGTCTAGAAGATTATGCAACGATACAAATGACGGTGTTTTTGTCAAATAATAGACACAGACTGACCAATGAATGACCTTATTCGTTGAGTGTCAATATAAATAAATAACGCCAACAAGTCATAAAATATTGATCTTGAATTTTCTCACTCCAAATAAACTTAAAGCTTCTATATATTGCCTTCATCATCCGCTTCCCGCAGACGGGCTTTCACTTGGCCTTGCTCGAATATTCCAATAAAATGTTATCAAAATTACCATGGTGACAAATTCATTACGCCAGACGCGCGTTTTGTCTCTGTTTCCTTCCCTGATGATTCCGTTCCTATAGACTCTTGTTTCAAAAATGTTTTCTAAATCACGTTCATCAATCTTATATGATATCAGTACATTGTACATGGCAATGCCTGACGGTTTTATTCCGGTTTTCATTGGTCAGAAGATAACCTAGCTTTGATTTTACCACAGTATGTCCATTTCCGAGTTCGTCTTATTCAATGTTAAATGTAGTTAGCTCCTATTAGTAGAGATATGTCAAACATTTAATCCGAAATAACTGGATGAGCAAATTCGAGTCCTTTAAAGTATTTTCCCTATTGATGTGACAGTTATAGTTCTGTAATGGTACGGCCATCTTTGGCACATTCAAAACTTCAAGAGGTATTTTAAGTCCAGATAGGGTTTCCAGTTAATTGTGACTGACTCTAGCAGTCTAGCATTAGAGTTGTCATATCCGAATGATGATATTTAAATCGTCTCGTTCCGACTCTCTTCAGATCTAATTTAGATTTCTTTTGACCATATCGGTGTTATGGCGGTCTTCAACAATACGCTTGTGCGGTTATCTGTCGATGCGTGTGTCACTGTAGTATCTTGTTCTTTGATCTTATATATTTTATTAACGCTACTGTTGTGTACTATAAATACAGCTGGTGTGAAGCCATAACGGTTCAAACGGCTGACATATAACATAGCTGCTGGGAGTACTGCATGCGACGGGCGTTTGCCATTACTACTGGGATGTATTGCCAACGGCGGGTGTATACCCTGACTGCTGAGGAATATTAGCATGTGTATATTTATATTACATAGTGAAAGTTCCCGTAGAGTAGTGGATACAGACTGATGCATGTGCGTAGAGGCTGGAAAGTGTGTGTGTGGGGGGGGGGGGGGGGGATGGGGGGGGGTAACAGATGTAACAGTGTAACAGGTTATCTCAAACTTTGAACAAATATACTTGGAAACGAATACTGATACAAAGTTACAATGTTTACTTCTTTCAATCGTTTATTAACTTCCACTTAATTAAGGTGGGTCACCGACGGAAAAACATTTTCACACGGTTTTACAACAGAGAATGAAATTAGTTCCCGCGTTATTTACAAAAATAATAAGATTAACGGGGAAATTTTGAAATCGCGACGAGAAACATCATTTGAACACAAAATATTCTTCTTGCAATAAGTAGGGAGTTTTTGACTTTAATGACATAGATGAAATAGTGCTTCATGATTAAATTCCATTTTACAATTCGGGTTTATGTTGGCTCCTATTCGTTACAACTGAGTATTTATCTTTTTCCCCTCGACGTTGTATTTTTTATTGGGGGAGGAAGCCGGAGTACCCGGAGGAAACCCCGACCTGCGGTAGGAAAACTGGCAATCCTTGTCAATTAAGATTGGAGTCGAGTACACCCTGCCTGCAGTGAGAATCGAACCTGCAATCTCAGTGTTGACACACCACGTGATCAATAGTAGACGAACTACTTTAACCACTCGGCCACCGAGGCCCCAACATCTTATAGAAAGTAGGTGACTGTATATATAAAATTCTATGATCATATGTCAAATGTGTTTGCTTTATGATATGATAATGTAACTGATATCCTACGTAAAAATTACACTATTTTTCACGTTTTAAATATTCTTATCGTTGGATTTGTTCATTAATCTTTATGAAAGCACCAAAGATCAGAAAATGGATGGTCATCACTGCAGCCGTCCACCTTTTGACAACTCTTGGAGCATTCTGCTCTGTTGACGTACGTACAATGTGTGCTTTGGACCTCATATTTAGCAACCCTATTCAGAAAGACGTCAGTTGTTTAGTTATTTATGCACTTACAACACGGATCACCATATAAAAGGTGGAACAGAGACGATCGTATATTTCACCGCAGGGATTCCATTCTATGGTAGTACCAATTGTTGAAAAATATAATACAAGAGTGATGACAATAATTTTATATTTATCATTATACACTATTGTACATCGGAGATCAACCTAATGTAAATCAGTAATTATCATTAGTGCTTTTGCTTGGTTGAACAATTCAAATACATGACCAACATTTATCTAGCAATACTACAACATATTATTTTTCCACTTACATTGTTGTTGGAAACAAGCATTTGTAATAATAATATACCAAACTTACTCCATTGAAACAAGTTTAAAGTCCGGACTGTAGAAATATTATTCTATCAGATTCTCCAACATCTGACCATTCACGATCTGGAAGCGTTGGGGTTACTACACTAGGTGTCAATGTTTGCTTCCTGAGCAATGAATGCTGGGTAAACTCTTTGCTCAAGGTCCAAAGTTTGTCGCTGTCATCAATATCCGGCATTTTTAAAGGTGTTGAATGCATTGCTGTAGTACGAACAATGTTTTTGTCTGACGTTGGTCTTGGAGTGGGTGGATGTTCAACTTGCATTTCGACGGGTGGATCGACGGGCGGATCAGATTCATGTTTTATTAAAGGTTCTTCCTTTTTACCGTTCTTGTGGATTATATAACCAATAGTAAAAACAGCCAATAAAAGAAAGAATACTGCTGCTAGCGCTACACCTACACTAGCCGCCGCTGATAACCCAGATGAATTGGATGAAATCTCTGCAAGCAATTGCATAATACCGTAATACGATTTATTTTATTTAAATCTGATATACATAATTCAAAACATTAGGTAAATATAAATATTTTTGATTCATAGTATTTCTTTTGCCAAACCATATAGATGTATAATTTATTGACGAAACTATTAAACAGTTTTACGCGTTCATTATGGAGAGATCGACCATATCTCAATTGCATATTGCATACTTTGTATTTGCTAGTTGAAGCTATCCAATTATAAACGTTTGTTTTAAGAACAAAAACTAAAATTGTGTTACCGGGTAGCATTAGCCATTAGAGAAAAGAAACGACTACTAACGCCGATTACAATGCTTACAAAATATACAAATTCGTTAGAAAATTATGTTTGACTACATTTGAGAAATGTCTTGTTATATAAGTTACTTGTGAAAGAGTAATGTAATTGTACTTGTAATGTTCAGTGCCGTATTTTTTTTATAACATTTACAGTGATTTGTGAAGTGTTGCACGTATTATTTAAAAAAATGCATATTCATGACAGTACTCTTTGACGGTGTTAATGTTTAAATAAAATAAAACACTAGATGCGGATTAATACGATATGATGATTTCACAATTGAAACCGTACAAAATCTGTGACTTATACATACAAGTGAAAAACATATGCAATTTTATACAAAATTTTGGCCACCACAAAAATTTTTCATTTTCAACTCATACAAGATTTACTTTTCAATATAAAAAAATATTGTTTATTTGTTCAGTTATTGTAAGCAAAACAAAAATAAAATGTCTTGGTAGTAACCAAGCAGCATGTTATCATGAAATAGTTAAAATAATCCGATTTATAATTTTGTATGCAAAATCTTTAGATAAGAGAACAAAACACATTTATATTAATCTCCAACCAAGTATGTTAATCGTAAAATAAGGAATTAATGCATTGATGTACGTTCAGGAGGTGTCGGCGTTCGTTGATAACGGTCGAATTGCATATCAGAATGGATAAGCGTTATATCATCTGAATCTTCCATATCAGTCCATTCTCTCACCATTGGATTGACAACGCTTGGTGTCACAATTTGTTGTCTCATCGTAGAATGTTGAGTGAACTGTCTTTCTAGCCTAGGCACTTTGTCCATTTTTTCGATATCTGGCAATTCAAGCACTCTTTTAGCATGAAAGAAATTTCGTGCAAAATCTGGACGAGATTTATCGTCTATGGGCATAGCTGTTGATGCTGGCGGTACGCCTTGATCTGGTAGCTCTGGGGGACTTGGGCTTGGAGGGCCTGGATCAACTTTTCTTGTCTTCTTGTAAATACAGAAACCAAGTAACAGAAGTAGTAACAACAGAATAAGAAGCACTGCAATGGCAATACCGGCACTCGCACCTGCCGTTAATCCGGAGGTTGTAGTAGGAACTGAAATCAAGTTAATACATTGTTAGACTAATAAAATATTAAGTGCAGCTAAAACCACATTAACATATTAAATGATTAAAGGTTTGATAGATGAGGAGCAAAAGGTCAATAAAAGATTCTTTTACATTCCATATTGTAGTTACGATTATTTAACAAAAAAAAGTCTGAAAGGCCAGACTGCAAAACAAAAGTTTACAAATGTAGATTTATAATTTTTTACTAGATGACACTGTCAAAACCTATTGGAGGAAACAGTTACCTAAAAATGGTATCGCAATATATAAAATTTCCTTATAATTACTAAGTTACTAACTGATGAAAAAAAAACAAATCGCAGAAAATCCCAAATGTCCGGATTGCACGGTAAAAGCTAATGGTACGACGATCTTTTTTCTAAAAATACTGCATTCGGTAAAATGTCTTGCAAAATGGGAAAATTTAAAGAGAATCTTCGAACTATTTCTTTATAGCAGGTGCACAAAGTTAATATGTTTGAAATCTTTAGTTTCAATGATCTGACTCGGTTGAAAACTGTATGAGGATTTATTACAAAATATGTACAGACTTCTGTAAAATTTGCTAAAAAATGACTATGTTCCAAAGAATGAGGAATGTTTATACATTCCTCGAACATTTTCATAATAGCAGGAACAACTTCAAAATGGGTGCAATCCTTGTTTTCAAATGTTTAAGGTGTTGATACCACCAAATTTATTCATTATGCTTGGATTTGTACTTTAAGCATTTCGGCCAATACGTCGGTTTCGAGATATAATCGGTCTCGTTAAAGGAGGTTAAAATTGTAATACTAATCACGTGATCTCATAAAAAATTTAAGGCAATTTTAGTGGAAACCGGCAACATTGAATACTAAATGGGACGGCGTAAGAAACACGATGCAAAACGAAACATGGCCTGTGTTTTGCCGGGTTGTAAAGCCAACACTTAATATGCATTTATGAAAGGGAGTCCAGTTTTATTCCATTTTATATCGTTCACAAGATATTAATAAACGGTGCGTTGAAAAAAGTATCCTAAATAAAATCCAGTAATACCATAATTCACGTGATATGATACACCTAATACCTATCATTAAAACGGCATATTACGGTAAAGATAATCTCTATGTATATTGGTTTTGATACTATTATATTATCATGAGCTTAAAATCAATATATTTATCTATTTAAAACTTTACAAATAAATACATAACAAATCAAAAATATGATTTCTTCATACATAACGATACTATTCATGTCAATTTATGTAAAAAAATCAACATTTGAGTTTTACAGCTACAGTGACAGACCCATATTGATGTTGTTTTTAGAAGTTGACTACCTTAACAATTATGTAATTATGGCATTATGAGATTAGGTATATATCTGTATAATGCACATAAAAATATCCTGTAATGGTAAAATGAAGAAGTTAATAAAACGTTATTAAAAACACATGCTGTCTGAATGGGTGGTAATGTCAAAAATGTGCACTTGAACGTGTGTTACTTCATGCTCGTGCCGTTATTGCATTAACATTTGCATACTTTGTACATCTTGACCGTAACTGAGCACCATATATATTTTGTATGTAAACGGTCGAACATCGGTGTTACCTTAATCCTTTCAAACAGGTTTAGTTTGAATGTGCACTAATGCAAAAGATTTCAACGGACGCATAAACGATTTATTTAAATAGCAACCGTGTGATACGATGCTTTATGTCCGACATTTTCTTTTTGTCCGACGTCGCTTTTTGTCCGATAATTTTGCTTTTTGTCCGAACTTTTGCTTTTTGTCCGTCAACCTTTTATCCGATTAGCTTTTTGTCCGATATTTTTGCTTTTTGTCCAATTTTTTGCCTTTTGTCCGAAATTTTGTATCCGATTAGCTTTTTGTCCGACTTTTTTGCTTTTTGTCCGATATAAGTATTATCATTCGTCTTTTTTTTCTACACCGAATTTATTTTTATGTGAAAGAAAGAAAAAGGCCTAGCATCACGGAGCCTGTGGTCCACGGGAATGGGCCAAGTCAGTCGAAATTGTGTATGTGGGTTTATATGAGTTAGGCCTGTGACCCCCAATTCTTTAGGCAATTTTTCAATGTTCATTTATGAAATTTTAATTCTGAAAATTTGTTTAAAAATCTGATGGAATTTGCTTATATCCCCGAATCACCTTAAATGCGCTGTGAAACAAAACAACAAAATACGTGTAAATCCCTAATTCAAATGAGTAGTTCCGGTAAGGGCATATTTTAGCCTAAAAATATTTCGATTTTTGAAAAATTAGACTGAGTTGAAGATTATGTATTTTAATATGAAACCAAAAAAGGTTGCATTGAAGCCCGTTTTAACATGTCTGCATATAATCCACAAATTACACCATCTAAATATTCAAAATTGGTCATTATTCAACACGCGTGTGGCCACTGCTAAATCAGCCCAAGATATGTGAATATTAGGCGTTTTTCATTAATTTTGACTAATTAATTCAAATTTGAGTATTCATTTTGGTATTAAGCACAAAACTTGATTGTTCATGGATGTACGAACTGATATCTTGGTCCTTACAAACTGAATGAAAGGCCGAAGGCTGAAATATCTTATTAAATATCAGTAAAAAAACATAATTTAAAAAAGAAAACCCAGAGATTATACGTAATTATTAGATTCCAGGCATTTCATGTATTGACCAAAGATTACGTTTTATTTCTTTAAAAAGAGGTCTACGCAAATTTCTTGTCGCATAATTATGCCATAAATAAAAAAATCCGATGACAAATTAAATGAAATATAGCATACAGTCGTAAAGTTTTCGTCATCAATTTTTTTTCAATACCATTTCTGTCACTAAGTTGATCGCAAATTCACTTAAGAGGTTTTGATATTTTAACAAAACTTTCGGGTTTCTCTTCCTTTATCCATTCAAACCCATGCTTCTCTAATATATCATGTACCCCATATTTTCTGTTCAAAGTTTCGTAAAACATGTTAAAAGAAGACCATATACAAATTTTAGTCGAAGTTTAATTATTATTGCTATGTTTTTGGAAAGGAAAATGAAAGTATTGATAAACCTATGAAAAAGGCAGAGAAACTTCATTTCCTGCCAAAACTTCAACTGCTTATATATAATCATGTACCTATGGATATTTTTTCGCTTAATGTACTTATTTTAGTGATCCTTCCTAATATACACATTTTCACGAAGATTCAATTATATTACTTTCAGGTGTGTATCTCCTTTAGTTTTGCGTGCTTTCCAACACGGAGAACTTGCCTACTTACTTTCAACTTTTGTAGACCTACGGTACAGAACAAGACTGGCCTTTCAATGACTTCCCAATTGTGTGTGTTTGTTATAGATATAGGCACAATGTCACTGTTATAATAATATACTATACTGGCCATAATGACTAACTCAGTTCGTTTCACAAAATGTATTAGCAGCAAAGCGTCAATACAATAAAGTAAATTAACTATAAAAGGTGGCCAAACCTAAGTATAATTTCAGAAGCATTCGTAATAGGGTTTAAAAGTAGGCTGAAAAGGGTTGGAAGCTGCGCCTTATAAAGAAAAACTACGACGCAATTTCCATCACTTGCAGCGAGGTCGTGCGATGTTACGGTCACAGAGCCACGATGTCTGCATGGCTCTGCACCTGCAGTCTCAGATAAACAAAAGCATGTTACTATTTTGAGAGTTAACAAAATTATATCGATTAGTTGGATGTTTGCCCTATGTCCAGCGAGCAATATTTTAGCTATATCCAGGACGAGAACAAGTTAAAAATATATCAATGTGAAAAAGGGATGTCAAATGTTTGACTGGAAAAAAATGGAATATGGGTAGGGACGTAGATCTAACCTTTTGTACGGCTACAATGAGCATACTCTTTTTCAAATCTATAAAAGGGGTCTTTATCGTTCAAGGAGCGTGCACTCTCCAAACACATCACCTACCACGGTCCGCGACCAGGCTTTCCGTATTATAACCAGACAACCCCCAAAGACCTGGTCTCCCCTATCCGCCACCAGGGGCTTCTGTGTCTAATTGTTTACATTACTAAATGTGACAAAATTTTATCATTACCACTAGCATATATGACCAAAGTGAGTGACATTATTTGTCAATCAATTGAATCATTGGGTAAACATCCTCATTAAATATGGCAATAGCAATGTTCATACGTTAAACAACCTACCACGATCGCTGGTTGACGTTATTTATATTAAGTAGAGTATAATTAAAACTTGTCAACAAAGCACTAATTTGATAATTTGTTCAAAATACCACCACCGACTCGTATTTAATAAAGTACACACGTTTTCCGCAATAAACTTGAAAGATAAACTTTATAAAATTACAGACAAATGCAAAAATGTACTTAAAACATAAATATAATAAATGAATTATATATATTATATTAGGGTTTTTTGTTTGTTTTTAGTTTTCAGTAATAAATATTAAATTATTTTTTTTCTTTTTTATTTCTTATTCTGGTTGTTAAGAAAGAAAGTAACACCCAGAAAATAATATTATAAAAGTATATCGTTATATTTGTACTTGTGTATATATAATCCACAATCTACCCACAACATCATAAAGTACGATTTAAATATGTTTGACAATTTTATTGCAAAACGGGTTATTGCAAAATGCGTTCTTATTGCAGACGGGTTGACTATTCCAACCCGTTTGGCAATAAACTTCTGATTTGAAAAAAATATGGTGAAACATAATATATACTTATAATAGTATATCGTTATATTTGTACTTGTGGATAGATAATCCACAACATAATAACGTACGATTTGTACATGTTTGACAAGTTTTATTGCAAAACAGGTTATTGCAAAATGCGTTCTTATTCCAAAACGGGTTGACTACTCCAACCCGTTTGGCAATAAATTTCTGATGTTGAAAAATATGATGAAACAGAGGAAATATACTTATAATAGTGCATCGTTATATTTGTACTAGTGGATAGGTAATCTATCATAAAGAACGATTTAAACATGTTTGACAATTTTATTGCAAAATGCGTTCTTATTGCAAAACGGGTTGACTACTCCAACCCGTTTGGCAATAAACTTCTGATGTTAAAAAAATATGATGAAACATAATATATACTTATAATATTATATCGTTATATTTGTACTTGTGAATTGATAATCCACAAACAAACCCCAACATCATAAAGAACGATTTGTACATGTTTGACAATTTTATTGTAAAATGCGTTCTTATTGCAAAACGGGTTGACTATTCCAACCCGTTTGGCAATAAACTTCTAATGTTGAAAAAAACTAGAGGCTCTTAAGAGCCTGTATCGCTCACCTGACTTACAAAAAAATTTTAAGAGACATTATTTTTCTATTAATTTTGATATTAAATGCTAAAGAGTTTACATGATGATGCTGTTTCTATGAATGTTGCCATGTTTCAAATCAATCTGCATGCGGTTTGTAAAACGAAGATTTTTGAAATTTCAGCCAATCAGAACCCATTAGTGGCCATAGAAGCCATGTTCAATTTGCAATTGGCTCGAAAAACTCAAATAATAAGATAAATGTCCAACCATCATTTCTTAATATTTTGGCGTCATTGTGTGAAACAGTTTCTGAGAAGTTGTTTGTATGTGTTTCCCATAGGGTCCTATGTTAAACTATGTCCTACGATGGCGGCCATCTTGGATTGTGGATTGGCACAAAAAACTCAAACTTTGTAGAGGACCATCTAAGGTACATTTCTGCAATATTGCAAATCAATCTGACAAGCGGTTTATGAGAAAAAGATTTTTGAAATTCAGCCAATCAGAACGCATTTAAGGCTCTGGCAGCCATGTTTATTATTTGATCAGCACCAAAAACTCAAACTTTGTAAAGAACCACCCAATATATATTCCTGCCAAGTTTGGTTCAATTTGGCCAAGTGGTTTTGGAGAAGAAGATTGAAATGTGAAAAGTTTACTACGGACGACGACGACAACGACGACGACGACGACGGACGCAAAGTGATGAGAATAGCTCACACTGACCCTATGGGTCACGTGAGCTAAAAAGATGAAACATAATATATATTTGTAATAGTATATCGTTATATTTGCAATTGTGTATAGATAATCCACAAACTATTCACAACATCATAAAGAAAGATTTGTACATGTTTGACAATTTTATTTCAAAACGGGTTATTGCAAATGCGTTCTTATTGCAAAACGGGTTGACTACTCCAACCTGTTTGGCAATAAACTTCTGATGCTGACAAATATGATGAAACAGAGGATATATACTTATAATAGTACATCGTTATATGTGTAATTGTTGAAATGATAATCCAAAATATACCCACAACACATAAAGAACAATTTAAACATGTTTGACAATTTTATTGCAAAACGAGTTATTGCAAAGTGCGTTCTTATTGCAAAACGGATTGACTACTCCAACCCGTTTGGCAATAAACTTCTGATGTTGAAAAAATATGATGAAACATAATATATATTTATAATAATATATGTTATATTTGTACTTGTGGATAGATAATGCTCAAACTATCCACAACATCATAAAGAACGATTAGACAATTTTATTGCAAAATGCTTTCTTATTGCAAAACTGGTTGACTACTCCAACCCGTTTTGCAATAAACTGCTAATGTAGAAAAATGTGATAAAAAAGAGGATATATACTTATAATAGTATATCGTTATATTTGTACTTGTGCATAGAAAACTAACAACATCATAAAAAACAATGTGTACATCTTTAAAAATTTTATTGCAAAACGGGTTGTTACAATTGTATTATCTTTAATTTGATCCCTATCATTTAGCATTCATCGTATATTGCCTTTATCACAAGGACTGCAAAAAGAAGATTCTGGTACAATGGAAGAAAATGAGATGTGGAATAAAAGTACGCGATATACAATGAAATTACAAACTCAACGGAAAAGAGCCAGCAGCCTTACTTGTCACCAAGTGCTGTATTATAGATAATGTTAACAAATAGGAGTATGGAAGAAAATGTACGCGACTTAACCCTCATAAACAATGCATTTACAAACTCCACAACCGGAAAGAGACAGTAGCCTTTTATGTCACTCAAGGGCGCTGCTTGCTGAAACAAAATATCATGCATACTATTCAAATCCGATCAAAAAATTGTCAAACAATGACCCCCTGCTGAACATAGAACATTTAACATTTAACATGACAAAGACAAATACAAAATGTTCAGGGGTGGGGTAACTACCTATATATTGGTATGTACAGACTTGCGGCTAGAATGGGTCTACTTTTTCGGGTCTAAAGGTATATGATTAGGTATACTTTTGTAGGTTCAAGTATATTTTTGGGTATAAAATTAAAAATGAGAGTATTGTATTTGCATAGGTACATTTCTTTTTCGGGTCTAAAGGTATATGATTAGGTATACTTTTGTAGGTTCAAGTATATTTTTGGGTATAACATTAAAAATGAGAGTATTGTATTTGCATAGGTACATTTCCACAGAATTGATACTGGTGTCAGTCTTCCTTGATTATCTAAGCATACTGACAGTCATTTATTCAATTTAAGTAATGTTTAAACTATAAAATTTCAGGTACATGAATGGGTGGGGTTTCCGAAACTCCAGCCGCAAGTATAGTAACAGCCCGGACAAGAATTGGTTACAGACGGACAACTATAATGAGACAGCCACATATTGTGGTGGGGAACTAGTCAGCCATTTACGAGTTAGAATTTTGAAAATAAGAGTTATTGATGAGCCTCGTCATGTGTTTCTTGATTACTGAGGCATTTTAAGGTGATTACTTGATTACAAGGGTCATTTTTAGTGATTACTTGATTTTAAACACCTCCTTCTTGATTACTAGATTACCACATTTTGAAGATTTTTTTTTAAATGACGTAATATTCAGTAAATAATTAATGATTACCAAAGCAAAAACTTAATGATTACTTTATTTCCAGATACACCCCATGAGGAGCCCCATTGATACAAGGCCATGATTATAAATACATATATAAAATGGCCAATGGTCAGGTTAGCTTAAAAAAGAATGGACATTACTTATGAAGAGTATTATAACAGTCAAACGCAATAAGTGAACAAAAATATCATATGGTCACCAAATACAACTGATATCGGACAAAAAGCAAAGCAATCGGGCAAAAAGCTAATCGGATACAAAATGTCGGACAAAAGGCAAAAAATCGGACAAAAAGCTAATCTGATAAAAGGTTGACGGACAAAAAGCAAAAGTTCGGACGAAAAGCAAAATTATCGGACAAAAAGCGACGTCGGACAAAAAGAAAATATCGGACATAAAGCATCGTATCAACCGTGTAATGTGTCAATCAATGACTGAAAAAGTTAAATAGTTGTTTGATTGTGTAATTTTCTATCTTTTAAATAAACGAATCTCAATCGTAATATTCTTAAATGTAATTTTTCGTGTGAACTATTAATCGATTTTGTAATATTGAAATATCGTGAATACGGAAGCCGATCAGGATCATTAAAAAAATTATTATAATTTTGTCGTAATAAAGACATAACATTTTTTTTCAAATGACCCATATCGGCTTCCATAGATATGTAAGTGATATTTTTGCTCTAAATTAATTAATTTCATAACATTATTAAACTCACCGCATGTCGCTGCAAAAAAATTAAAGAACAATAAATTAATTGGACCTGATTATCTAATATATTCTGCATTATGTCTGGTCCCAAAACAACATCATCATACCTTTAAAAGTTGACAAAACGAATTCTAATACAAATTGTAAGTCAATGGGAGAAGACAATTCTTTATAACAGAACACTGAAAATAAAACATAAGCAACTCTATCCTCGCCAGAAGCTGGTGTTCTGCAGAGAAAAGTTCATTGACAAATCTGACACAAGTCCTGCTTAAATTGAATTAAATTTGTAGATTCTACACGACGTTTGATGCAATTAGTTTCATAATAAACTGTTCCTCATTTGGCTTATAATGTTTTATTATATTAAACTTTATACGGAAAACCTTCTGGGTCCTTATAATGTGCTGAATTATTTCTAACTTGTTTATTTGCTTACGGCTAACATTTGTAAGAGCCTCGATGGCCGAGTGGTTAAAGTAGTTCGTCTACTATTGATCGCGTGGTCTGTCAGCACTGAGATTGTGGGTTCGATTCTCACTGCAGGCAGGGTGTGCTCGACTCCAATCTTAATTGACAAGGATTGCCAGTTTTCCTACCGCAGGTCGGGGGTTTTCTCCGGGTACTCCGGCTCCCCCCCCCCAAATAAAAACTGGAAGGCATGATATAGCTGAAAAATTGCTGAAAATGGCGTTAAACACTATTCAAACAAACGCACAAACTAACTCTTGTATAATGAAAATTGGTTAGCTCATTTTAAACTAGAATAGCTCATTTTTTACTAGCTTATCTCATGTTAAAACTTAACTCGTGTATTATTTCTAATTATTTCTTACGTCTAACAAATTGTAGATAATTTACTTACAACTAGCAGTAAAAACAACCGATCCACCGGGACGTGATACGGATGTTGACGTTTGTCCACTGTAACAGTTCTTTGGGTACTGAGTGGCGTAAATATTTCTGTCAGAAGATGACTCGACAACCTAAAATAAAAACGTATTTCATTTGACAGTCGTATGTATAGAAATACCGGAGAGTTTGACGATTTTATAAATCGTTTGATCACTTCAACCTCTAGCGCATCTCATAAAAACATAACAGTCGTCTATATATACTATTTTTACAATAAGATGTTTTATGAGCTTGTGTATGCTGGGGACTGCACGGTTCATCTTTCCTGGACATGTTCAGGATGATATGGCACACATAACCGTATGACTAATGACATTTTATATACAGAGATAGTTTATTCAATTATAGGCTTCTATGCGCGTGAAAAAAAACCTCTTTAAATCTTTCAATCTCAAGCATATTTATGGGAAATAAAAAAATCCCAAGCCCTTAAAAAAACAAGCGACAATCGATGCACTCCTTCTTATTACGTCACTGTTCTATCCGCACTACCTCCGAAGTCGGCGCAGGAAGAACATGTCATGAACACTGTTACGTTTTATTCTTTTTATGTCCGGGATGTTCTGGATGTGCAGCCCTATAGTTACATGTACTTACATAACACATAAATCTGTAAGTGCTTGATTCATCTGTGGTACTGTCCAGATTGTACATGACAACTTTAGTACTTGAGCCAGATGACGTAGAATAAATGCAGTTCAATTTTCCTCCAGCTTTAAAAAAATAAGCATCGACCATAGCCTAAATGGTAAATTCCCGTTAGGCTGTTTTGTAATTTCCTTATCGAAATTGACAACCCATAACAACAATTTATGAGTCTTCAAAAAAGTATTAACAGATGACCACAAAGTATGAAAATATATGACCAATAAATAAACAGTTGCAAACGATGAAGAAAAAAAAATTAAAATCAGCAGATGATAACAATTTAAAATTGATGACAATTAGGAACTATCACCAGATCACAACAATTAAAAAATTAATACAGAAATGTCTTTGGTACAAACATTAGTCGTAGAACAAATTACCATAAAATACCTGAATATGCTTGAACCTTCGAGCAAGCTGTATAGTTGAAACTCATCTTAGAAGAGTCTGTACAAACATTTAAACTTCCTGTTCCGTTACACTCTCCGCCAGTTGTAATATTTGAAACATAGCTGAATACTCCTAGGAATGGTGTGGGGCATGCTATTGTTAAGCTTGAAACAGCAGCACCTGAACGAGGTAAATATTATACAATTAATGACTTTGTTATAGGTCGCTATCAGAATTTATCAGTCAGAGAAAATGTAATATTCACCGAAACGCTACATCAAAGTCAGAAAATGTTCTATTACATGAATAAAATCACCATCTTCCTTGATCAGAAAAATAGAGGATGCTACCAAACAATTATTATAAAACTTTTCGATCTATTTTTAGTGCAGCGAACGAAAATTTCCATATTTTGATGAAATTTTAGTACTGTTGCGATTAATCGTGACCCGAAAGTTGTTTTTAAAACAATATTAAAAAAAACACCGAAAATTACATTCATGTAATAATATAAAAATGTCACATAAAATACATCAAATTTTCTATCGGAATCCAGCTGCAGCCAATATTATTTTTCTATATTTTAAAACATTTAAAATTAGTTTCACGATTTTTTGTAATCTTTGAAAAAAGTATTAAGACTTTAATTTAACTATTGACGGTCGTTACCTTTATTGCGATACTGCTTAAAACGTATCATTAACAGTTAAAGTCATTAATAAGTTATTTCTTATTATTTAAGAGTGACCTCCCTTGTAGCTGGTATTTTGTGTATAATTTACCTATGGGTTTGTGAAGATTTTCAGCATATACAGCCTAAGTATGGCTTAACGGTGTAGCTGAAGTATATGGAGGACCCGCCCCCCCCCCCCCCCTCCCACACCGTACATTTGACATTTAAACTGGAAACGTTGGAGTCGTGCACGAAGTTATCGCAAACTCACAATCCAGTGTTATGCGATTGGGATATTGGAAACATTTAAATGATTTTACACAATTACTGTACTACTGCACTTGAAATGGAATGTGAAGTGCATTGCAGACCAAAACAAAAAAGGCAAATATAGCTATTATGTAATATGCAATATAAAAGAAACAGCGACCAGTTATACTGCCGAAGTTCGAGAGTTCTATCAAAGGGCTCCGGCTTTGACACAGATGCAATAATGAAGCGCATTAGAAATTACTTGAGAAAGTAGCTAGCTGTCACTCAGACAAAAAATGAACGCCATGTAATAGCTGGACAACTGCAAAACTTTAATTAAAACAAAAACATTTTATATATAATGTACATTAAAAAAATAGCTACTATGATGTAGACAAACATTTGGCAAATAAACGTTTAATGATACAAGCTCTCTGCCATGGCGGGAGACAACTGCATAAAGGAAGTAAAATATTAACCTATACAAAAAGGCAATTCAGGCGGTTGCGTCCGGCTACATTTATTTTATGGGACTGTTACAAGCCACTGGTCGTAATTTTTGGCTGTTTACTAAGTATTTGTTTTCGTGCATGTATGCTAATTTGTTGTCCAGTTATCTCATATAGTGATACATACTTGTACGACAGAATAACACGATAAGTAGCCCCAATCATAACCAGTTATTTAGTGGAACCAAACTAACCATGAACAACTATGCGTTTTAAGTTCCAATAGTAATTTAGTCCTATATTGGTAAATATTATTTAAAAAAACTTACTTGAATCTACCATGAGGTGAAAATCTGTATTTGATGTATCGTCACATACAAGTGAAGCCGTCAATGTTGTAGTGGTTGATACATACATAAATCTCTGGTTGCCTGCCTGTGTAAGCTTGCCTGAAGAAATAATTAGACTGGATGTTCAAGGGACCAGATTTTTGGGTGGAAAAAGCAGGAGTATCTAGTGGGAAGACTCCACCATCAGGACAATAATTGGCCAGTCAATTAAATAATGTTTCAGGAGTATGTTCGCGAACTTTATCACGGAGACATGTGAATATGCAGCTTCAGTAAATGTTAAAGGTATCTATTCGAAATTAAGCATACAATCTTTAAAAAATGTGCCTGACCAAAGGACGAAAACGGCAAATTGTGTTTTCACCAGGCACAGATTAAAGAGATCTGACCAAAGGACGAAAACGGCAAATTGTGTTTTCACCAGGCACAGATTAAAGAGATCTGACCAAAGGACGTAAACGGCAAATTGTGTTTTCACCAGGCACAGATTAAAGTGATCTGACCAAAGGACGAAAACGGCAAATTTTGTTTTCACCAGGCACAGATTAAAGTGATCTGACCAAATTAAGCATGTTAAGGGCATAAAAAGCTTTAAAGTCTAGCTAAAATTGCATGTGTTACAAAAATGTTATGACGAATTCTTTTAGAAGTCTGACAAATATTTAAGGATTTACATGTGTAGAATTTACTTATTGCAACTGATGAACAAATCTTTGAGAATTTAACAACACTCAGAATTTGCTGGAGATTGGTACAATAAAATTGTTTTTTTTTTATTTCCTTAGACTATAAAGACATACATTTTAAACAAAGGGAGCGGTCCGTTCTTTCTAAAAAAGCATTAACATAAATAAAACGACGACATTTTATACTTACTAGTCTTCACAGTGTATTTGTACATGTAACCTTTCAAGTACGTAAATTCGACGCATAAGGCGGCGTTTAATACAGCGTTAAACATGGCTATCGGTCCTGACCTTTAAAATAAATAAATAAATAAATAAATAAATAAATAAATAAATAAATAAATAAATAAATAAATAAATAAATAAATAAATAAATAAATCCGTCCGTCCGTCCGTCCGTCCGTCCGTCGATCCGTCGCGCCGTCCGTCCGTCCGTCCGTCCGTCCATCCATCCATCCATCCATCCATCCATCCATCCATCCATCCATCCATCCATCCATCCATCCATCTATCTTAGTTCTACGATTTTTAAATTTTTTTCTGTGTATTCCAAAAAAAGAAGGTCAAACCATGGATTCTATTTACTTTAACTAAGTAATATGCAGTCCATTTATTTTGTTTATGTTATGTACTTTTATCTAAATAATATCTCGTGCAAGAAATCACTTACTTAAAGGCATAGTATGTTCCGCTTTGTTCAAAACATGTAAACGTTTGGCCGCCTTTGTTGTATATCGAGTAGTTAATGAGGTGAGTAGAATTTAGTTCCATCGACCCGACATCGCTGCTTTTCCACGTGCCGATCAAAGCAGTCGGAATAGTACATGCTGTTGCTGCAAATATACAATGCTTGATTACTTGATATTTATAGTACTACGAGAGATATAATTAGAGGTATATTCCAGGCAAGCAATGATAAAGCATTAAACAGATTGATTTTGGGAACTGATGTTTTTAAATGGTGTTTAACGCCACTTTCAGCCATTTTTCAGCTATATCATGGCGTCTAGTTTGTATTGTGTGAGGAAACCGGAGTACCCGGAGAAAACCCCTCATCTTCATTAGGAAAACTGGCAATCCTTGTCA
Organism: Limnoperna fortunei; assembly: GCA_944474755.1. Lineage (NCBI taxonomy): Eukaryota > Metazoa > Mollusca > Bivalvia > Mytilida > Modiolidae > Limnoperna > Limnoperna fortunei. The sequence continues at coordinate 32,303,926 of OX104115.1, forward strand.
ATTAAGATTGGAGTCGAGCGCACTCTGCCTGCAGTGATACTCGAACCCACAACTTCAGTGTTTACAGACCACTTGATCAATAGTAGACGAATTACCTTAAGCATTCGGCCCCCGAGGCCCTAATTTTGAAACTGGAAATGATCAGGCGGGTACATTGGATATGGTCATTATTTTTCACCTTGTAGCGGTTCAACTATGGGCGGATAACTTCAGAAAGATTACATGGTTCCTTACCATCTTGAGAGCAGCATTTCAGCTATATTCAGGACCAATGTAAGCTGACTGACATTGAATTAGTTAGGTAAACGGTGACGGACCAATGGACCAGGGGATTTTGATTACCAATAGGAAAGTATGGAGTGTGGAGTGGGGACAGAAAGTTTTGTAGTGGCTATAACAGCCCTACTCATTAACGTGCACAGAGCTTAGCCCAATTCAACACAGCACCCACCATAGTCCAAGGCTTTGACAAATATTCGATCATCTTTTAACATAGCAAAGGCAACGAAATTCCTGAAGACAGCCAGGACAATTATTATACACGTTCTGTTGATTGGTTGATATAAACGTCCATTTACTGGAATAATTAGGAGATAATTGTATTGTATTTGAAGATTTGCCAGCATCAATTGGTGATTTAATAGTCGGAATTTGAGTTCACTGGCGTAAGCGTCGCCAGTAAACTCAACTTCTGACCATCAAATCACCAATTGATGCTGGCAAATCTTCAAATAAATTACGGTTATCTCCATTCGAATGCTACGGCAATTAAAAACAAAATTAACTGACTAAAATAGAAATTTTGTATTTGCCGGAAATAACGTCAGACGGCATCAATCGTGGAATTGATACGGCATCAATAGTAGAATTGATGCCATGAAATTATTCACGGTACAATCAGAATTGACGTTACATCAATAATTGCATTTGGAATGACAACGTCGCGATAACAATAAACAGCATTATGTGGAACACAGGAGATTCCTGGTTTGCGACTGGTAGATTATTAGTCGCCAGTCACCATTTTAATACCACGTTTATCATTATCACCACACTATGACGTAATTCTCTATGCGTCTCTACCTGTTTCTACTCTGTTACTGCTAAGTGTTGAAACGCAAAGCAGAGCGCCTATTTATATTTCTTTCTTGTTATCCAGGGGAAATTGCGACATCATGTACGATAGGAAAGACAGTTAAAATTAGATTGGAACGTGTTTATAGTTCCATTTAAATTAGAATAGATATTAATTACTTACCTAAGGAAGGCAATGTTATAAGCAGAACAATAGTGAAACATATCAACATTCTCACGGTATCAAGTTGTGCACGAATTGTTAAAAACTGGCATTTTGTCCAAAATAAAATATCCAAAAATTACAACAAAGGAATAGGAAACATATATGCAGACATTTTATGTATCCATGTTTAAAAACTTCCAGTACAACAAAAGTACCGTTCGAATGTCGGTCCGACAAAGGGTAAACACACATTTTTTTTTAAATTTAATTTACAATTTTTCGTGCATAAGATTTGATATTAATGCAAATGTTTACTTAATAATAGAAAATTGTGTTAAATAGATTGTATGTCAGATGATTATAATTTTTGCATTATATTTTTAAAATCATCCCAAGGTAGCCTCTGATTTACAGAATTTGCAGATCGTATACAATGGTTTGGAAATAATTTAACATAGGTTTCTCATAATCCGCTTAATTTGGATTAATAATTTTATAGATCACTTAATTTCAATTAAGAAGCATTATTTCTGCATAAAATTTTTAAGTTCATTAAATCTTTGGGTGGATTAAACTTTGATCATGGCCAGTTGGTTAAACCACCTATTGACGTCGACCTGAATTTCGTTCAATGTTAAAATCAAAGGCATTATGATAAGTACACTTTTAATTGTTGGCGGATTAGCCAAAGTTTACAGAAATGCATATATATACTAACATGAAACGATTTAATTAGATTGGATTAAATTGAATGGTGTTGAACTCCACTTCTATGTCTGCGACCAGCTATATTACCGATGAAAGTCTAACTAAATAATCAACGAACATGGGAAAGAAAATATCTATCTTGATTACGAGAGTAGTGGTCTGTACTGACACTGACCACCTAGTCAACCAGATACATTGCAATGAATATGGACGTAATAACGGGAGTCAGATAGTTTGATGTATCTTTATAACATCTTCTGGTACTAAATTCATATAATTAGTAAACGGCGGTAAAATACATATGCAAACATCATAGTATTTTGTAGTTTCCTCTCGCGATTCCCGTTCAATGTTAGTCCTTTTTAGTAGAGATAGATTAATTTAACATTCCACTTACATTAAGGAATTCAGGTACAAGCAAGTGCCGCATTTTATATGATACCGGCATGTCAAAACTGGCTTTGTTAATCAGAATTCGATTTAGGTTAGGTATTTCATAAGTTGCATTCCGCCATTTTCACCAATGTGCTAGCTAGTCTGTTTTCTTTAAAAAGGGGGAGAGGCGGTGGAAGGAAGCCAGATTAACCGCCGTGGAACCCATCGACCATCAGCAGAAGATCTGCCTACTTTGGGCGGAGTATGCTTAATTCTGACGTGATATCTATTAAGCGTTAAACGGTAAGCTGTCATTAAATCAACCAGTCATATTAAATAAAAAGTTTACAGCCAATAATTCAACGGTGCAATAATATACACCAACAGATACATTTATAATGCTACTTAAAAGTGTTTAGAGACAGAAACGTACTTAGCGACACCAATTCGCCTAATTGTTATCAAAATTTACAACTTTATCGTGCTAAGTGCATGATTCTATCTTAACATGTTATCCAAAATTTCAGTTGCCAGTCTGTCCTTAGTGTAACTACCCACATATTCACATGTAATGCTACCAAACAATTGTACTTTTTATTAAAGTTGCAAGTTTCTTTTTATTTCGTCTCGAATCTTCTACTGCCCCACCAAGGAAATTGGGAAGAAAAATATGGTAAAGTTTGGCTCCATTTTTGAAAATAATAAAAGTAGTAGATTTGTTTGTATAAAAACGGCCTCATTTCAAGCAACTCTATTTGAAAATAAAAAAAGTAAGATATATATTTTTATAGTTTTTATATGATGTGTTTATATCTGAGGTTGCTTCGGTTGGTATTTTATTTGTAATTAATTATTAGTACTGTTTTTTAGCTGGTTAAGATTTTTTACGAGTATAATATACTCGATATCTTGACATTTGGGACACAAATGTGGCATTTAACGTATGCGCTTTCGCTGTATATCTTAGAAACGACTATGGAGCTTACCGTTTGTGTATTCGCTGTATATCTTAGAAACGACTATGGAGCTTACCGTTTGTGTATTCGCTGTATATCTTAGAAACGACTATGGAGCTTAACGACTATCGAGCTTACCGTTTGTGTATTCGCTGTATATCTTAGAAACGACTATGGAGCTTACCGTTTGTGTATTCGCTGTATATCTTAAAAACGACTATGGAGCTTACCGTTGTGTATTCGCTGTATATCTTAGAAACCACTATGGAGCTTACCATTGTGTATTCACTGTATATCTTAGAAACCACTATGGAGCTTACCGTTGTGTATTCACTGTATATCTTAGAAACGACTTTGGAACTTACCGTTGTGTATTCGCTGTATATCTTAGAAACCACTATGGAGCTTACCGTTTGTGTATTCACTGTATATCTTAGAAACGACTATGGAGCTTATACCGTTGTGTATTCACTGTATATCTTAGAAACCACTATGGAGCTTACCGTTTGTGTATTCACTGTATATATATTTTTTAATTATCGACACGGATTTTCTGTTAAGCAAACATTATTAATTGGATTTGCCAAACTAGTGGGCTAGAAGTAAAAAAAAATGCGCTGAGCGGACTGACATAATGAACTTCTATTTTGTGCAACTGTTTTAAAAACTGCCCAGCTCACCGCCCACGCATACAAATTATACATATTTAATATTTCTTTCTCTCAATATAGCTGATAAGTTGCTCAGACAAATGACTTACAACTACACGAGATACACTATTATTCCCCCCGAAACAAGGTTGAAAATAAGCTGAAGAATAACTCGCTTAATAAAATAAAATACAATGAACAACTGTCAATTTGACAGTTGCTGCT